>CM064510.1:44462668-44547668 GCA_032716605.1 Paralithodes platypus
CGTTGGTTTGAGTAATTTTTTTAGTTTTTCTGCATTTACAATATATTCTTAAATCTCCTTCTTACCTGTTCGTAGGTTTGAGGTACTTTGTTTTCTGTTCACGAGATTCTAAGCTTAAATGTTTATCTTGTTTTCGTGCGTTTCTTTCTAGTTTTTTCGTAGGTTTTTAGTTTGGTCAATGTTTTTTTTGTTCAGTGTCTCTCAGTCCACTTCCATTTTCCTCTTTCGCAGGTTTGAGATCCTTGTTTACTATATTTTAAGCTTATACTTGTATCTTTTCTGAGGATAGTTCCTTCTTGCTCTTTGGTAGAGTTTATTTTGCTTATTTATTAACACCTTGATGGATTATTACGCCTTTTAGCAGTATATTTTGGCATTGCTGGCTATCATGAGACGATTTTATACAACTAAGAAAGGAGTTCTATAAATCAAAGGGGTAAGAACTATCTCAATAACTCTCTAGCTCTCACAAGTTCTCCCTAAACTGAATACAAAATTTTAATAATTGCCAAAAAAAAAAAAAAAAAAAAAAAAAAAAAAAAACCCCCCCCCAAAAAAAAAAAAAAAAAAAAAAAAAAAAAAAAAACAAAAAAAAAAAGTCAAAACGCATCGTAATCCTCAAGGGGTTAAGTGTATTATATAATTTGTAGTCTTCTTTATTTCCCTCTTCTGACGTCTTTTTAATTTTATTCTTGCTATATTTAGACGGATTGTGTGCAGTTTAAGAAGGATCTGAGGTAGTGGAAAGGGTTAAGTGAGATAGTTCGAAGCCTGTTGATTGCTGGAACATATATTTGTAGCCAGAATAAAGTCATTATTTTAGTTTAGTTTAGCTTTAAAAAAATACCCCCAAGACCCCCTTTCGAGATTAAAGCCCTGGGGTTCAGCGTTTTCCCAGCATTACAGGCTCGCTATCGCTCGTCAAGAAAAAATCGACATCTAAGTAACACGAAAGGTCTAAACATTGACTAAGAAATGGGGCGAAAAGGTCATAAAATCGACACACTAATGGGGCGAACATCTTCAAATCTCAACACTAATGGGGCTAAACATGAAGGAGAAGGGCGTTCAGAAAATGCAACTACCTCCCTTCTAATCTTTGTGTTATGATATTATTTTCTTCTTTCTGGATGGCAAGTTTTTTATTATTCTTCGGTTGCTTCTAAAATGTTTCCCTTTTCTTATTTTGTCTCCATTTTTCTCTCACTCTTTCGTAGGGTTTTCATATTTTTGAGTTTCCACCCCTCGCACTATTCTAATAATATTTTGTTTTACCCTCTTCTGTACCGGCCACGTCTTATTAGTTTTAGTCTAGGCTATACTAGACGATTAGTGCAAAGCTTACAAGGATCGCGTGGTATAGTCAATAAAGGGTTAAGGAGGGGGGGGGGGGGGGGTGACCTGCTTTTTGCTCTCCTTTTATCTGATGGTAGCTGGTTTAAGGGGGGTCATCGGCCTTTTTTATCTTTCTCTCCTTTTCTCTCTTTCTCTGGCTTGTATTTATTCGGCTCCATTCAGCCAACTGTTTTAAGACGTTTATCCCCATCCTGGTGTCGATGTCTTCCTGGTGAGCGATAGCGAGCCAGCATTGTATGGAGAAATCCGGCTTCGCCGGAGACATTTTTCTATCGAAAAATGTACAAATTTAGCTTGCTGTCAAAACAAAATTATATATTTGCTGGCTCGCTACCGCTCGCCAGGAAAATATTGACACCTGGATGGGGGTAAACGTCTTAAAACAATAGACTGAATGGGGCCGCCCGCAGAACCGAATGGGTAAAAGCGGAAAACGAAAGAGAGAGAGCGGAGAGAAAAGAAGAAAAACAAAGCGAGGTGGGCTCCCTTAACGGGGTAGTGGCTATTGTTTGTCTACTTGTTTGTCTTAGTTTCCTCGCTAGATCTCCATCAAGCTTAGAACACCCCCCCCAAGAACACACCCCCTAGACCCCTTTAGAACACACACCCTAGACCCCCTTAGAACACCCCCCCTAGACCCCTAGACAACCCCCTAGACCACCCTTTAGAACACAACCCCTAGACCCCATTAGAACACACCCCCTAGACCCCTTAGAACACACCCCCTAGACCCCTTAGAAACACACCCCTAGAATAGAACACCCCTAGACCCCCCTTAGAAACACCCCCTAGACCCATTAGAAACACCCCTAGAAGAACACCCCCCTAGAACAGAACACCCCTAGACCCCTTAGAACACACCCTAGACCCCCTTAGAAACACACCCCTAGACCCTTAGACACACCCTAGACCCCCTTAGAAACACCCCCTAGACCCCCCTTAGAAAACACCCCCTAGGACCCCTTAGAAACACACCCCCTAGACACCCCTTAGAACACACCCCTAGACCCCCTTAGAACACACCCCTAGACCCCCTTAGAACACACCCCCTAGACCCCCTTAGACACCCCCCCTAGACCCTTAGAACACACCCCCTAGACCCCCTTAGAACACCCCCCTAGACCCCTTAGAACACACCCCCTAGACCACCCTTAGAACACACCCCCTAGAACACACCACCCTAGATTAGAACACCCCACTTAGACCCCCCTCTTAGAACACACCCCCTAGACACCCTTAGACACACCCCCTAGACCCCTTTAGAACAACACCCTAGACCCCTTAGAAACACCCCCTAGACCCCTTAGAACACACCCCCTAAGAACACACCCCTAGACCCCTTAGACACACCCCCTAGACCCCCTTAGAACACCCCCCCTAGACCCCCCTTAGAACACACCCCCCTAGACCCCCCTTAGAAACACACCCCTAGACCCCTTTAGAACACCACCCCCTAGAGCCCCCTAAAACACCACCCCCCCTAGACCCCCTTACAACACCCCCTAGACCCCCTTAGAACACCCCCCCTAGGCACCCCCCTTAGAAACACACCCCCTAGACCCCCGTAGAACACACCCCTAGACCTTTAGAAAACACCCCCTTAGACCCTTTAGAAAAAACCCCCCCTAGACCCCTTTAGAACACACACCCTAGACCCCCTTAGAACACCCCCCCTAGAACACACCCCCTAGACCCCCTTAGAACACACACCCTAGACCCGTTTAGAACACACCCCCTAGACCCCCTTAGAACACACCCCCTAGACCCCCTTAGAACACACACCCTAGACCCGTTTAGAACACACCCCCTAGACCCCTTAGAACACACTCCCTAGACCCCCTTAGAACATACCCCCTAGACCCCCTTAGAACACACCCCCTAGACCCCCTTAGAACACACCCCCTAGACCCCCTTTCACGAAAATTTGTACTTTTGTCGGTAGACAAATGTCCTGGCCGAAGGCAGGCTCCTCCTAAATTACAGGATCGCTATTGCTTGCCAGGAGAACAAATCAACACCTAAATGACACGAAAGGTCCTATTCTTGACAAAGAAATGGGGTCAAAGTTCTTAAAATCACCAAACTAATGGAATAAACTTCCTAAAATCACAAAACTATTGGAGTTAAACATGAGGGAGAAGGGGGTCCAGAGAAAGCAACTACCGTGAAGTTTTTATTAATTATGCACTTAAAACTCTCTCCCTCTCTCTCAACTCGCCCACATATTTAATTTCATCCTTATTCTTATCATAGTCTCCCATATATTATTTTGTCATCCCCCTCTCTCTCTCTCTCTCTCTCTCTCTCTCTCTCTCTCTCTCTCTACATCTTTAATTTCATCCTTATCCTTATCAGTCTCCCATTTATTATATTTTCATCCCCCCCTCTCTCTCTCCCTCCCTCCCTTCCTTCTCTCTCTCTCTCTCTCCAAGTCTTACACAAGCGTTAATCCTCCCCTCCCCTCCATATTTCTGATCCGCTTTCGTTCTCTCTTCCATCTTTTATTGCATTTTCCTCGCCTCCTCTCATTCTCTCATTCTCTCTCTCTCTCCCTCGCTCATTCTCTATCTCTCCCCCTCTCTCTCTCCCCCCCCCCCCCTCTCTCTCTCTCTCTCTCTCTCTGTGTTTTTTACCCTTTTATTTCTTTGCATTGTCTTATACTTGCGTTAAGGTGAGACGGATTCTTTGTATTGTCTTATACTTGCGTTAAGGTGAGACAGATTCTTTTTTCTGGTCCCCTTTCTCCCTCTTGTTAAGTCCCATTTGTTTTGAGATTATAAGACGTTCGGCCCATTAGTTTGCGATTTTAACACCTTTCGCCCCATTTCGTTGTCAATTTAAAGACCTTTCGTGCCATTTATTTGTCGATTTTTTCCTGGCGAGCGATAGCGAGCCTGATATTTTAAGAGGAACCAACCTTCGCCGGACATTTTTTCCACCGAAAAATGTACAAATTAATCTTGAAGGGGGGTCTAGGGGGTGTTTTGCTAAGTATGATGGAGGTCTAGCGAGGACATTAAGAAATAGAGGAATACAGGAATTAATAGAAGACAAAAAAAAAAACAAGAAAAAAAAAACATACATCATTCCTATGTAATTTTGTTATGTCCGCTGGAATGGGTGGCAATGATATGTAAAGGAATGAAGTTTGGGTCATAAAAATTGCATAATACATACAATTATATGGTATAACTATCGAGGTATCTGAATTGGTGACAGGTGATAAACTTTTCCACTTTTTAACCCTTTCAAGATCCGATTACGCATTCATTTTCTGTTTTCTGACTATTATTAGAAACAATTGTATTTAGATTGGGAAGGGTAAATGGAAATCAGAGGGCTAATTATGATAGCCTTTACCCTTTTAATTCCCACAGATCCTTCCTAAACTGTATACAATTGTCTAATGCTATCTAGAAAGAAATGTCAAACTGCGTCACGCTCTTCCAAGGGTTAATTACTGTATGTTATGTTTCGATAGTTTCGCATACATTATAACCCCTCCTGTGCCAGCGACGTCTTTATAATTGTATCTTTGATATATTTAGATGATTCTGTGGAGCTTAAGGGGAGGTTTCTAGTGTGTTTCCTACTCCTCCAGCAATCTTAAAATTTCACTCCCTTGACCCCCTTTCAAGATAAATTTGTACATTTTTCGGTAGAAAAATGTCCCGGCCGAAGGCCGATTACTCTTAAATTACAGGCTCGCTATCGCTCGCCAGGATAAAATCGACACCTAAATGGCACGAAAGGTCTTAAAATTGACAGAATGGGGCGGAAATTCTTAAAAATCACCAAACTAATGGGGCAAACGTCTTACAATCTCAAAAGCAATGGGGCTAGACATGAGGGAGAAAGGGGTCAAGAAAAAAGTCCCTCAAGTGGAAATCTCCCCTTAAGAAGGACCGGCAGTAGTAAAGAGTGTTAACCCTTTGAGTACCAGCGACGTGTGTTATATTATATTCTACCTATATTTTGACAATAGTATGCAGCTTAGGAAGGCTCTATGGTAGTTATAACGGATGGTTGAGATAGTTGGAAGGTGTGTTATGGCTAGAGGTCCTTCCTAAGCTGAATACAATCGCCTAATGGTTGCCAGAACATGATGAAAAGGACGTCCCTGGTACTGCATGGGTTAAGGAGAGATCTCCACTGGAGGATTTTTTTTCTTGACCCCTTTCTCCATCATGTTTAGCCCCATTGCTTTTGATATTATAAAACGTTTGCCCCATTAGTTTAGCGATTTTAAGAACTTTCACCCCATATTAAGACCTTTCGTGCAATTCAGGTGTCGATTTTATCCTGGCGAGCGATAGCGAGCCTGTAATTTAAGAGGAACCGGCCTTCGGCCAGGACATTTTTCTACCGAAAAATGTACAAATTTATCTTGAAAGGGACTCAAGGGGGTGTAATTTTAAGCTTGATGGAGGTCTAGGGAACAAACTAAATACCTCCCCTTAAGGTAGATAGTTTGAAGCAGGACCAATAGTACTAACTAAGGTATATTATGGGTCTTGGTTTGAAGCGGACTAAAACCGTCTAATGATAGCCAGAATAAAGATAACAGGATGACACCGGTACTGAAAGAGTTATTTGTTTATTCCTGGACATCAATCACCTTGATATAAACCTGTCCACATAGAGGCTTTTTATTTTTATTTGACTATGCCTTGATTCAAATATATAATAAGATTGTTTTCTGCAGTTTATATTCTTGATTTTTCTGTCCTGCAAGCAATGTGAAATGGAAATGTACCTCACTATTTTGATTAATTTAGTTCAGTGTGTCTGTTTGTGCTCTCTCTCTCTCTCTCTCTCTCTCTCTCTCTCTCTCTCCTTAATTCTATCTCTCTCCCCCTCCTGTTTTGCCCGCAGGGATAGAGAAAATGGGAAGCCTAACTGACTATGAGACTCCCTGATGATGGAAAACGGAGAGAGAGAGAGAGAGAGAGAGAGAGAGAGAGAGAGAGAGAGAGAGAGAGAGAGACCTACATGGAGCTACTATGAAAAGTTAATATATAAAAAATCATTTGGTCCATTCCATAAGAACAATATTAATACTGATTGGATAGTGTTGTTGCAAAGTCTACATGTCACCTTTAGCTCCATCTTTTTCTTTGTCTTTTGTTTGCCCCAGTGCAGAACTCCTCATTATCTCCGAGGGAAGTTTGTTCTAGGTAGAGCATATCTTGCACGTGCAAATATTTCCACGTGCAATAGTACTAATCCTCCTCAGTCTTAACCCCTTCAGTACCGGTGACGTCATTTTCATTATATTATGGCAAGTATTAGACGATCTTATTTAGCTTAGGAAGGACGTCTACCCATTAAATGACTACAGACTATCTTTATTAATCATTTTAGATACCATATATGCTTCCTAAGCTTCATAAAATCGTCTAAATATAGTAAAGTCAAATGATAAAGACGTCACTGGTACATAAAGGATTAAGATCCATTTGGGTATGGATTAAGGGGAGGTTTTTAGTTGGTTCCCTAGACTTCCATCAAGCTTAAAATTACTCCCCCTTGACCCCCTTTCAAGATAAATTTGTATATTTTTCGGTAGAAAAATGTCCCGGCCGAAGGCCGTTTCCTCTTAAATTACAGGCTCGCTATCGCTCGCCAGGAAAAAATCGACACCTAAATGGCACAAAAGGTCTTAAAATTGACAGAAATGGGGCGAGAGTTCTTAAAATCTCCAAACTATTGGGGCGAACGACTTAAAATCTCAAAAACAATGAGAAACATGAGGGAGAAAGGGGTCCAGAAATAAATCCTTCAGGTGGAAATCTCCCCTTAAGTAAGTCTTACATTTCTAACTCTGATGATTTCAAAACGCTCAACACCTTCAGTGAAATGCATTAAGTATTTCGAAAGTTGTAATTTTAGAAGACTGTTTGAGTATAACAACCATCACTTCCTATGTGTGTATGTGTGTGTGTAATAATAATAATAATAAACGGTTCATTAAAGAATGGCAGCCTGATGAGCTGAAAATACACATTTTACAATTTAGTGGATGGACATGAGATATACAGATATGAAAATGGTAAGCTCAGTTTACAATGTGTGAGTATAATATACTTAAAAGAAAAACAAATACAATAATGATGCTAGTGTAAAATACAAATAATCATAAATTAACCATGAGAGTAAGTGATATACAGTACATATACACATTTATTTTACTTATATATATATATATATATATATATACAGAACATACATATATACACATACGTACACACATATATACGCATACATACATATATACATACATAAGAATATAAGAACATGCAGTAAGTGCGCAAATGCCCGTATACATAAACGCTCACATATGCAAACAAACATACATACATACAAAAACTGTGCTGGTAGAGTCAGGTGAGACTAATAATAGGAGATAAATCCTCGGGAGAGATTAAATGAAGGAATTGGAAAAGGGTTAATGAGTCAACGGACTGTGGTCAGGTAAAGCCAATTAGAATGGAATGTCAAACGTAGGAAGAGATCAAGTGAGGAATTTGAAAAGGGCAAAGGGGAAACGGCTTGTGGGTCCATACAGGTAGGGTCAGGTAAAGCTTATTAGATAGATCTATCTATCTATTGCCTGACACCATGATTCCCGAAGGGGTGGCCACGAACGAACCGCCCCCAAGCACCTCTGTCCCCAGTCAGTCGACGCCCCTCCTCCCAACCAGCACCGCCTTCATTCATACACTTCCTCACTCCATCCTTCCACCTCTCCTTCGGTCTACCTCTCCCTCTCTGTCCTTCCACCTCGCTCTCGTACACTCTCTTAGTCATTCTCTCGCTTCCCATACGTTCCATATGGCCGAACCATCTCAAGTTGTTCCTTTTCACACTTTCCAGCACATCTACCTCCACACCACACCTCCTTCTTACTTCCTCATTAGTCTGTCTATCCCTCCATGTAACTCCACACGCACTTCTCAAGTAACTCATTTCCACCGCTCTCACTCTTGGTCTGAGTCTCTCCACGAACGTCCATGCTTCGCTTCCGTAAGTTAGTGTCGGGATTACCACACTGCCATGCAAGGACTTCTTCACTTCCATAATGACCACTCTATTTCTTGTTACTGCTTTCAACATTCTTACAACCCTCTTCCCCTGTTGCACCCTCTCCCGCACTTCTTCATCCACAGTCCCATCTTTACTCAACACACTGCCCAGATACTTGAAAGAGCTGACGATCTCCATAGCCTGACCGTTCAACTTCACCTCACACTTTGTGACTTCACCCCTTTCGAAGACCATAACCTTGCTTTTCCCTGCATTTACCTTCAAATTCCATTTTTCGCACACTGTTCCAAATTCATTTACCAGACCCTGCAACTCCCATTCATTATCACTCATCAGAACTGTATCATCCGCAAACAGCAGTATAGGCAGCTTCCACTCATTTCCCTCCCTTATCATCAATACACCAACATCCACTGCTCTTCCTAGTATTTCTTTCATGACTCCATCCATATATACAGTAAACAACCACGGGGACATCACACACCCCTGTTTCAACCCAACACTCAGGTCAAAGAACTCGCTCTGCTCATTCTCCACACGTACTGCCGCCCTTGCACCCTCATACATGCTCTTCACTGCTTTCAGCAACTTGCCCTCTACTCCGTACATTCTAAGTACTTTCCACAAACCTTCTCTATCCACTCTGTCATAGGCCTTCTCCAAGTCCATAAAGGCAACATACACCTTTTGTTTCTTCAGATATTTCTCCACAACACAATTCAGGGTAAAAATCTGATCTACACATCCTCTTCCCTTTCTAAAACCTCCCCGCTCGTCGCCTATCCATTTCTCCGTTCTCACGCTCACTCTCTCAATCACTACCCTACTGTACACCTTCCCTACTACGCCTAAAAGACATATTCCTCGGTGGTTACCACACACTCCTCTTTCCCCTTTGCCCTTATATAGGGGGACTATTATGCCAGTCTTCCAGTCATCGGGTGCACTCCCCTTCTCCCATGCTAGTTTGCACATTTTCCATACCCATTCGATCACTATCTCACCACCATACCTCAACATTTCCCCACACACTCCATCTGTTCCTGGTGCTTTCCCCAACTTCACTCTTTTCATAGCTTCCCACATTTCTGACCTCCTGATCCCAACCCCATCCTCCACTACTTCTCCTCTTCTCCCTCCCATATCATATCCACCTATGTTTGCTGGCTCTTCATTCCTTACATTTATTATTAGAAAGAGAGGTTAATCCTCGGTAGAGAAAAAAAAAGAAAAAAAAAAGAAGGATATAAAATAAGTGGAGACAGCTTGGGGGAATTATAGTATATAGGACATTATCTAGGAGTACAAAGGAGTACAAAGGAAATCAAGCAACAACAGATCTAGTGACCCTTCTAGGTTGCTTGTCCTCCAAAACACTGAGGATCAAGTGACCAAACAGTGGTTTAGGTGTGTGCGTTTGTGTGTGTGTGTGTGTGTGTGTGTGTGTGTGTGTGTGTGAGAGAAAGAAAGCGAAATGTGGAAAAGCTGGGCATTATTGTTAAGGGTAGAAACACATGGAAGAAGATACACGAACACTTAATAATTATAAATAAATTTATAATAAGTTGCACTAGTGAGCAAAATGTTCTCGCTCATATGTACGTATATTTACATACACATGATTATACAAATACACGTACAGTACATATACATATTATAAACCTTATACTCTCAACCGGGCTCGAACCATTGACAGCACATACACACAGACATACATATACATCAATAAATATATGCACATTTACATGCATATATGCTCTTATCCACCTGATACTCTCAGCTGGGCTGCGTGTGTACGTGTGTTTTTTTTCTTCTATATTCCAACTACTCCCTCTCGGGCATAGGCCTACACTCTACCGCTGAACACGGAGAAGCCCGTGAGGTCTTGCTCCAGCCTAGGGAGTGAGACATGCGAAGCTTCACGGCTCGAAGCAACTCCATCTCTGAATCTGCTCCGCCTCTGTGCTTCACAGTCTCATCCTCCAGGCTCGGACCCTCACTCTCAGAACGCCACTTATTGAGCAATTAACTCACTATGCATTGCCCCCCTGTAGCATATTTTGTTAATATGGGAATATTCATAGAATGCTATTTTAGTCAGGGAACAATGAGGGTATTTTTTGGCATTTCGGTGTGCTGTGGTAATGCACTGAAACTAGGTACAGCACAAATTCCATCCCAATAATATCTTCCTATTGACATATTGGGATTCGAACACTGGTCCATTGGATTACCAGTGGCAATCCAGTGGCAAGACCACTCCGCCACACCTCCCCTCATGGTGTGTGTGTATGTACGTGTGTGTGTGTGTGTGTGTGTGTGTGCGCGTGTGTGTGTATATATATGTATGTGTGTGTGTGTGTGTGTGTGTCTGTGTGTTGCTCCCTAGACCTCCGTCAAGCTTAAAAAATACCCCCAAGACTCCCCTTCGAGCTAGATTTGTACATTTTTTCGGTAGAAAAATGTTCTGGCCCAAAGCCGGTTCTTCCAAAATTAGGCTACAGGCTGGCTATCGCTGACCAGGAAATTAGGCTACAGGCTGGCTATCGCTGACCAGGAAATTAGGCTACAGGCTGGCTATCGCTGACCAGGAAATTAGGCTACAGGCTGGCTATCGCTGACCAGGAAATTAGGCTACAGGCTGGCTATCGCTGACCAGGAAATTAGGCTACAGGCTGGCTATCGCTGACCAGGAAATTAGGCTACAGGCTGGCTATCGCTGACCAGGAAATTAGGCTACAGGCTGGCTATCGCTGACCAGGAAATTAGGCTACAGGCTGGCTATCGCTGACCAGGAAATTAGGCTACAGGCTGGCTATCGCTGACCAGGAAATAATCGACACCTAAATGGCACGAAAAATCTAAGTAATGGCAAAAAAATAGAGGGAAATGTCTCAAAATCGCCAAACTAATAGGCTGAAAATCTTAAAATCTCAAAACTAAAGGGGCGAGACATGAGGAAGAAGGAGGTCTAGAAAAACTATATACTTCCCCATAAACCCAATATGCTTTATAGATCATATACGCCTGTTTTCACCTTCCAATTCTTTTATCCTCTCTCTCTCCCTCTCTCCCAGTTGTTGCTTGATTTCCTTTGTACTCCCTCTCACTCACTCACTCTCTCTCTCCCACATCTTTTTGCACACTACCATCCACCCACCACCACCTCCTCCACTCTCTCTCTCTCTAACCTATCTTATTGACCACATCCAACCAACACCACCACCTCTCCACTCTCTCTCTCTCTCTCTCTCTCTCACCTATATTTTTTCCCACCACCACCACCATCCACCCACCACCACCACCTCCTCCACTCTCTCTCTCTCTCTCTCTCTCTCTCACCCATCTTTTTGCCCACCACCACCATCCACCCACCACCACCACCACCACCTCCTCCACTCTCTCTCTCTCTCTCTCTCACCCATCTTTTTGCCCACCACCACCACCATCCACCCACCACCACCACCACCTCCTTCTCCACTTTGACAACTCCCTCATTAGCGACCTATAATGAGTTCTCCTCTGATTACTTGTCGTCTAATTGCTTGGGCTCTTATGATGGCTGGGAGAAAAAGTAGGGGGTGGTTGGTTGGATGAGTGGATGGATAGATGGATGGATAGGTGGGTGGATAGGTGGGTGATTGGATGGGTGGATAGGTGAGTGGATAAATGTATGGATGGTTAGGTGGGTGGATGGGTGGTTGGTTGGATGGATAGATGAATAGGTGGGCGGATGGTTAGGTGGGTGGGTGGGTGGATGGATGGATAGATAGGTGAGTGGATGGTTGGATGGTTAGGTGGGTGGGTGGTTGTATGGTGAATGGATAGGTGAGTTGATAAATGTATGGATGGTTAGGTGGGTGGGTGATTGGATGGATGGATAGGTGAGTGGATAAATGTATGGATGGTTAGGTGGATGGTTAGGTGGGTGGATGAATGGATAGGTGAGTGGATACATGCATGGATGGGTGGGTGGATGGATATGTGATTGGATGGGTCGATGGTTATAATTAGGTGGGTGGATGGAGAGGTGGGTGGGTGGTTGGATAAGTGGATGGAGAGGTGGTTGGACGGATGGATAGGTGGGTGGATGGATGGCTATGTGGGTAGATGGATAGGTGGATGGATAGGTAGGTGGATGGATGGGCGAGTCGATGAGTGAATGGATGGATGGATAAGTGAGTTAAGGAATAGGCGAGTGGATGGATGGATTGATGGGTACATGGATAGACGTATACACAAATGACTTAATGTCGACGCTCTGACTAGATGTATGCATGATTAGTTGGCCGACTGGATGGATGGATGGATGGATGGATGGATAGATGGATAGATAGGTAGGTAAATAGATAAGTTATGTTATGCATGTAATATAGGAGTACAAAGGAGTACAAAGGAAATCAAGCAACAACAGATCTAGTGACCCTCCTCGGTTGCTTGTCCTCCAAAACACTGAGGATCAAGTGTCCAAACAGTGGTTTAGAGTGGGTAAGGGAACATTGGAAAGGGAATTACTGCCCTGGAACTAATGTCCGTGGCAGGATTAGGAAGTTAGTAGGGGACAGAGGGGTTAGTAACTGAGGGGGGGATAAAATAAAGTTATTAATTTACAAACGCAGTCAGTCGCGGGTTTGATGCGAGATATATGTCTAGGCGGAGTTTAAATGAATCAACGGTGATGCAGTCTATAACGTTTCGGGGAAGCCCATTCCACAAGTTGACAACTCGATTGAAGAAGAAATTCTTAGATTCGTGTGAGTTAAAAGATTTACCAATAATTTTGCAACCGTTTCCCCGCGTGTAATTAGATTGGTCGATAGTGAAGTACTTACTACAGTTCATATTGTCGATGCCTTTGATGATTTTGAACACTTGAATTAAGTCACCTCTTAATCTGCGCTGGGTTAAAGGAAATAGATTTAATTCTCTAAGACGCTCTTCGTATGGTTTGTTCTTTAGGCTAGGTATCATTTTGGTAACTCTACGTTGAACTCGTTCTAGCTTGTTTATATCTTTTTGGTAATAAGGGCACCAGGATTGAACGCAGTATTTCAGAAGAGGCCGGACTAAGGAATTGTAAAGGGTTAGGATAACTTCTTTGGATTTATGCTCAAATGACCTGCCTATAAAGCCAATTATTTTGTTTGCCTTCTTAACAACTTCTGAACATTGTTGACTCGGTTTTAGGTTACTCGATATTGTTACTCCCAGATCGGTTTCTCTGTTTACATTCTTAAGCTGAGTGCCATTCATCGAATAGTTTGCTTTCTCATTTAGGTATCAGATATGTAGTACTTTACATTTATCCGCATTGAAACTCATTTGCCAAATTTGGGTCCAACATGACAATTTATCTAGATTGTGTTGCATATCGTCAACTTGTTCTTTTGAGAGTACGCTATTTGCAATTTTTGTATCGTCAGCAAATTTTGAGATTGTACAGGTGAGACCCTCATCTATGTCGTTGATGTAAATTAGAAAGAGAATTGGTCCTAGTACCGATCCCTGGGGTACCCCGCTACTTACATTGGTCCATTTAGATGCCTTACCGTTTATGACTACTCTTTGCTTTCTGTCGCTGAGCCAATTTTCTATCCATTTCAACACACCGTCTTGTATTCCATGCGCTTTTAGTTTTAGCAGTAAACGTTTGTGGGGAACTTTGTCAAAGGCCTTTTGAAAATCAAGGTATATAATATCTACAGCTTTACTCTCATCGTAGAGGTGGAGGATATCGTGGAAGAAGTCTAAGAGGTTTGTTAAACAGGAACGTTTTTTACGAAAGCCGTGTTGAGTATCTTTAAGTATGTTATTTTCCTCTAAGTGATTTACGAGTCTGTCTCGTATGACCGTTTCTAGCATTTTACATACAACTGAGGTTAAGCTAATTGGACGATAGTTACTGGGTAGGGATTTGCTGCCTTTTTTTAATATCGGTGTTACGTTGGGTAGCTTCCACTGATCGGGCATAGTTCCAGACTGCAAGGATTTATTGAATAGTAATGTCAGTGGTTTGGAGAGCTCATCCTTAGCTTCCTTTAGAACTCTAGGCGAGATTGTATCCGGTCCAGGCGTTTTATTTACCTTGAGTTTATCTAAACAATTCAATACTTCTCTCTCTGTAACGGTGATATTGCTTAGAACATCTGAATTATCAATCTGAATCGGCGATGGTGTAGGGATATCACTGAGGTCTTCTGTTGTAAAAACTGATGCAAAGAAGGTATTGAGGGCATTACTCATTTGTACTTCGTCTTTGGTGTATTCTCCATTTTCATCGACTAACGGTCCAACAGTTGAAGTAACTACTTTTTTCTTTCTGATATAACTATAGAATTCTTTCGGGTTTGTTTTACTTTGATTCGCAATATGTAACTCTAAGGTCTTTTTACTTTGCTTAATTAACTTTTTGGCTTTGCGTCGTAGCTCTACAAATTTCAGCCGTTCTTCGTAATTTTGTGACCAACAATAGGATAAAACACAAACAAGCATATACTGTATACAGGTATCTTATAGATGTGAGTATAATAATAGTTAGTTAACTTTGGTCACCCGTTTTTTGTTTTTTTTTTATCTTTCTCTCCTTTTATCTCTTTCTCTGACTTGTATCCATTTGGCCCCATTCAGCCAACTGTTTTAAGACGTTTATCCCCATCCAGGTGTCGATTTTTTCCTGGCGAGCGATAGCAAACCAGCATCGTATGGAGAAATACGGCTTCGCCGGAGACATTTTTCTATCGAAAAATGTACAAATTTAGCTTGCTATAAAACAAAAGATTGACATCTTGATGGGGATAAACGTCTTAACACAGTAGGCTGAAAGGGGCCGAATAGATACAAGCCAAAGAGAGAGAGAGAGAAAGAGAAAAAAAAAGCGAGGTGGGCTCCCTTAAAATAAGACTGCAGAGGCTATTATTAACCCTGCTGGATTATAAAGCCAGCACACTGTAAGTCAAGAACAGCGTCAGGACTGGATCCCCTATTCGAGAACTCCAGTCCCTTGTTAGAATAATACAGTTAAAGTTGAGGGAGGGGGGGGGGGTAGACTGGTGGAGGAGGTACGAGGTGTCTTATGAATTAGATAGAAGGAAAGGAGGAAAGAAAGAGCAAAGTAGAAGAGTAAAAGTATAATCTTTAGTTAGTTAAAATAGGACTTCAGAGGCTATCAACGCTATTGGATTATGAAGCCAGCAGACTGTAAGTCAAGAATAACGTCAGGACTAGAGCCTCCCTGCGAAAACTCCAGTCCCTTGAGTATAATCTACAGATAGGAAGATAAAATATACCTAGAATACTGATCACTTGCGTTTTTACGGATTTTGGTTGTCTAAGAGGGGAGACAAAGGAAAGAGGGTATGGAAAGCGTATAAGGTGTATGGATAGATGGGTAGGTGGGTAGGTTGGTAGAATGGGGTAGGTCGGTTGGTAGATTGGGTAGGTAGGTAGGTTGGTAGAATGGGGTAGGTCGGTAGGTAGGTTGGTAGAATGGGGTAGGTCGGTAGGTAGGTTGGTAGGTAGGTGGGTTGGTGACTACGTGGGTGATTAGTTAGGTAGATACAGGTGGGTTATTATGTCGGTAGGTAGGTTGGTAGATAGGTGGGTTGGTGAATACGTGGGTGAGTAGTTAGGTAGATACAGGTGGGTTATTATGTCGGTAGGTAGGTTGATAGATAGGTGGGTTGGTGGATACGTGGGTGAGTAGGTAGGTAGATACAGGGGGGTTATTATGTCGGTAGGTAGGTTGGTAGATAGGTGGGTTGGTGGATACGTGGGTGAGTAGGTAGGTAGATACAGGTGGGTTGTTAGGTCGGTAGGTAGGTTGGTTGGTAGATAAATAGGTTGGTGGATATATGGGTGAGTAGGTAGGTAGATATGGGTTGGTTGTTAGGTCGGTAGGTAGGTTGGTAAATAGGTGAGTTGGTGAATATATGGGTGAATAGGTGGGTAGATACAGGTGGGTTGTTAGGTCGGTAGGTAGGTAGGTTGGTAGATAAATAGGTTGGTGGATATATGGGTGAGTAGGTAGGTAGATATGGGTTGGTTGTTAGGTCGGTAGGTAGGTTGGTAAATAGGCGAGTTGGTGAATATATTGGTGAATAGGTGGGTAGATACAGGTGGGTTGTTAGGTAGGACAGACCGCTGAGAGCTAATAATATGAAGTACCCCTAAGTGTACCAGGTTGCGTAGAGCAAACACCCTAGTCTCCATAGAGCAAAAACACGAAGATGAGCACCGTGGTCTCGTGCAATTTACCCTTAGCGCGCGCACACACGCACGCACGCACGCACGCACGCACGCACGCACGCACGCACGCACGCACGCACGCACACGCACACACACACACACACACACACACATTTAATTTATGATAATATTTATTCTGCACCTGCATCATTATCGTATTTATTTATTTGTTTGTAAACTGAGCTTACCATCTTCATATCTGTACATCTCATGTTCATCCACTAAATTGTAAAATGTGTATTTTCAGCTCATGAGGCTGCCATTCTTTAATAAACCGTTTATTATTATTATTATTATTATTATTATTATTATTCCACACACAAATTCGAATCCGTGCAGCGTAGAGCAACTAAGCTAATTCCCTCTCTGAGAAACAAGCCATATTATGAAAGATTAAACAAATTATATTTGTTCTCGCTAAATAAAAGGATGTTACTAGGCCAAGTTATCGAGTGTTCTAAGATACTTAAAGGATTTGACAGAGTAGACATTAGTGCACTGTTCACGATTAACAACAATGCTGCAACCCGAGGTAATGGAAGGAAATTTATTAGAAAGAAGGCATGACTAGATGTGACACAAACTGTCTTCACATACAGTGTGGTTAAAGAGTGGAATAGTTTATCAAGAGAGGTGGTCGACAATAATTCAATTGATACGTTTAAGAAGAGACTGGACGATCATCTGATGGAGATTGGATTAATATGAATTAATCAGTAGGTAAGCGTAATTCCCCTTTCAAACTAATTTCTTTATATCTATCTATCTATCTATTTATTGCCTGACGCCGTGATCCCCGAAGGGGTGGCCACGAACGAACAGCCCCCATGCACCTCTGTCCCCAGTCAGTCGACGCCCCTCCCCCCAACCAGCACCGCCTTCGTTCATGTACTTTCTCACTCCATCCTTCCACCTCTCATTCGGTCTACCTCTCCCTCTGTCCCTCCACCTCGCTCTCGTACACCCTCTTAGTCATTCTCTCGCTTTCCATGCGTTCCATATGGCCGAACCATCTCAAGTTGTTCCTTTTCACACTTTCCAGCACATCTACCTCCACACCACATCTCCTTCTTACTTCCTCATTAGTCTGTCTATCCCTCCATGTAACTCCGCACGCACTCCTTAAGTAATTCATTTCCACTGCTCTCACTCTTGGTCCGAGTCTCTCAACCAACGTCCATGCTTCGCTTCCGTAAGTCAGTGTCGGGATTACCACACTGTCATGCAAGGACTTCTTCACTTCCATACTGACCACCCTATTTCTTGTTACTGCTTTTAGCGTTCCTACAACCCTCTTCCCCTGTTGTACCCTCTCCCGAACTTTTTCATCCATAGTCCCATCTTTACTCAACACACTGCCCAGATACTTAAAAGAGTTGACGATCTCCATAGCCTGACCGTTCAGCTTCACCTCACACTCTGTGACTTCTCCCCTTTCGAAGGCCATAACCTTGCTCTTCCCCGCATTTACCTTCAAATTCCGTTTTTCGCACACTGTTCCAAACTCATTTACCAGACCCTGCAACTCCCATTCATTATCACTCATCAGAACTGTATCATCCGCAAACAGCAGTATAGGTAGCTTCCACTCAATTCCCTCCCTTTTCAGCGATACACCAACATCCACTGCTCTTGATAGTATTTCTTTCATGACTCCATCCATATATACAGTAAACAACCACGGGGACATCACACACCCGTTTCAAACCAACATTCAGGTCAAAGAACTCGCTCTGCTCACTCTCCACACGTACAGCCGCCTTTGCATCCTCATACATGCTCTTCACTGCTTTCAGCAACTTGCCCTCTACTCCGTATATTCTAAGTACTTTCCACAAACCTTCTCTATCAACTCTGTCATAGGCCTTCTCCAAGTCCATAAAGGCAACATACACCTTTTGTTTCTTCTCCAGATATTTCTCCACAACACAATTCAGGGTAAAAATCTGATCTACACATCCTCTTCCCTTCCTAAAACCTCCCTGCTCGCCACCTATCCATTTCTCCGTTCTCACTCTCACTCTCTCAATCACTACCCTACTGTATACCTTCCCTACTACGCTTATAACTTATAAGACATATTCCTCGGTGGTTACCACACACTCCTCTTTCCCCTTTGCCCTTATATAGGGAGACTATTATGCCAGTCTTCCAGTCATCGGGTGCACTCCCCTTCTCCCATGCTAGTTTGCACATTTTCCATACCCATTCTATCACTAGCTCACCACCATACCTCAACATTTCCCCACACACTCCATCTGTTCCTGGTGCTTTCCCCAACTTCACTCTTTTCATGGCTTCCCACACTTCTGACTTCCTGATCCCCACCTCCTCCTCCACTACTTCTCTTCTTCTCCCTCCCATCCCATCTTTATATCCTCTATACAAAACTTTCCTTTTGGGCATTTCCTGACCCATAAGATTACACTCCATCCCACTTTCTAGTACGGTTTTTATCCGGAGGGAACCGAGGGTGGAGAGAACGCCTTGTACTTTGCTGTCCTATTCTTATACTATTGCCTTTCCCTGACTAGTAGTATTAAGGCCGGACCACCTAGTAGGGACCGCAAGGTGTGTGTCGCCTGAGTATCTGTGTAACTCTTTGTTTCTTTCTCCCAGCAATCCACCTACCGTGATATCCTTGTCTAATTAAGAAGACTCACCCCGATCACCGCCCACCACACCTGTTGCTTTGCTGTGAGAGAGAGAGAGAGAGAGAGAGAGAGAGAGAGAGAGAGAGAGAGAGAGAGAGAGAGAGAGAGAGAGAGAGAGAGAGAGAGAGAGAGAGAGAGAGAGAGATTTATATGTCGGTAGTAATACATGGAGGAGTCTACACCTTACCCTATCACTGCCGAGTTCCCCAAGGAAGCCTGTTAGGACCTCTACTCTGGAATATTTTTTTGAGGAAGTTCAACAGCTAGTACCCTCGGCTGTAGCCTATGGTGACGATCTGACCATCAGCAGGATCTACATGCTGGAGAGACGAGAGGAACCCACACTTCAGCTCCAGAGGGACTTCATCATAATCTCTTCATGGGGACAACTATGGTAAGTAAAGTTTGCAGGAAATACGAAAACAAAAAAATCACTGACAATCACAAGAATGAGGGATGTAGAAAATAACTACTCTAAAAATGGGTGGTGATGTCATAAAGGAAGTTGGCCATCTCTAGGGGTAACGTTTGATAGATCCCACAAATTCGAAAACAAAATACATCAAGATCACAACGAGAGTATGAAACTAAGCAACCTCAGAAACAATTCTAGCCTCCTTACTGCCGGCAGTATTCTAATGCTGTACAAATCATAAATAAGGTCGGTCCTGTTTGGAGAATGCCACTCTATCTTGGGTAGGAGCAGCACAAACACACCTGGCAGTACTGGACAAAATTAAACGGAGATATAAATATGAGGTTGGCAGACGGAGTGGAGGCAACCTAAACGACAAGGCGCTCCTCTGGACACCTTACAGCACAGGAGAAACATTGGAGGCCTGACGGTGTTCTACAAGGCGAAAGTGATGGAGGTGGAGCACCTGGCACCATTACGCCAGCCACCACAGAAATCCAGCCTACAACATTAGGGCAGCTCTAATATCCAAGGGATTAGCTGCCATTGTTGCCCGACCACACACCACCCACTTCCATCCTTCTTTCACATATAAATACTCCTACATGTGGAAACGTTAAGCTGTGCAAACATTTTAAGAACAAATTCATGCATGCCTATTGATAAGAAATGTATACATAACTGTAAATATATTGCATTTAATGATAAGCATAAGCTGGTCTTTAGAGTGTGATATTATATAACATGTTTTGTTCACTTTAACCAACATCATATGTATCATTATGTTTATATACAAATATATATGAGAGAGAGAGAGAGAGAGAGAGCGAGAGCGAGAGAGAGAGAGAGAGCGAGAGCGAGAGAGAGAGAGCGAGAGAGCGAGAGAGAGAGAGCGAGAGAGCGAGAGCGAGAGAGAGAGCCAATAGAAGCAGAGGGAGGGCAGTGGGTGTAAAGAAGTGCACAGTAAAGATAGTTAAGTGAGTGAAATGGAGGATGTGTTGGGGGGGGGGGGGAAAGGGGGGGGGGAGAGAGAGAGAGAGAGAGAGAGAGAGAGAGAGAGAGAGAGAGAGAGAGAGAGAGAGAGAGAGAGCCCTTTTCACAATTAACTGGAAATCGTTAGACGATTTTAAGCAACCTAGGAAGGATCTCTAGGAATCAAAGGGGCTATCTCCACTAACTCTTTCGCCCCCACCTAAGTTCTTCCTAAGTTGAATAAAATCTTCTAGTAATAGGCAAGACAAACTGTCAGAACGCGTCATAATCCTGAAGGGGTTAAACGGATAGTAAATCTAGTATCACACGAGCGCTTTTTCCCTCAAAATGTATTCTTAACACTGGTCTGGCAGCTTATGAAGTCAACATTTAATTTAGTTCGGTTACCTAAATTCATCTATCTTTAGTCTAGTTTCCGATATCAGTGCAAAATATGTCAGAAATATTGCCAGAAAAATGTTGATCATCGAATGTTGACTATAAAAGCTCTCGTGTGATACCGCCTTAAGGAGGAAAAAGGAGACTAATCCTTTCAAGATCATGACGCATTTTGACATTTAATTCTGGCTGTCATTAGACGGATTTATACAGTTTCGGAAGGATCTGTGGGAATTATGAAGGTTAAAACTATCTCAATCAACCCTCGGATTCTATATACCCTTCCCAATCTGAATTAAATCGTCTAATAATAGCCAGAACACGAACAAGAAATGAGTAATCGTTTTAAAAGTTTATGCTGGCTCTAGTTGGACGATTTTATTCAGCCTAGGAAGAAATCTACGTAAATCAGAGGCATGGATGAGCTAGCTATGAATGCGTAATCTTGAAAGGGATTACGAGGGGATGGTTCACTTTTTGGTGGATGTTTTCATGTATTCATTATTTTCTAGTTTCCTAGACCTCCATAAAAAAATAAAATAAAAATGCTCTTAATTGCAGGCTTGCTTTTACTCGCCAGGAAAAAACAAATCGACATCTAAATGACACGAAAAGTGATAATATTGACACAGAAAAAAGGCAAAAGGTCTTAAAATCGCCAAACAAATGGGCTGAACGCCTTAAAATCCGAGAACTAAAAAGGCTAAGCATAAGTAAGAAGGGGGATCAGAAAAACGACCCAACTCCCCGTAAAGCACAACACAAAAAATAGTTAAAAATCAGCCGGAGACGCGGTACGTGACCCCAAGAGGCAAAAGGGGACAGTCGGGGAGGATCGGGGGGACAGTCGGGGAGGATCATCAAGCAAACATAATCTGGCGGTGGAGTTTAAGGGGGGATGGGCCAGTTTTCTGGAGAATTTTCTCCCTAATGTTTAGCCCCATTAGTTTTCAGATGTTAAGATGCTTGCCCCATTATTTAGTCGATTTTAAGACCTTTCGCCCCATTTCTTCGTCAATATTTAGACCTTTCGTGCTATTTAGGTGTTGATTTTTTCCCTGGCGAACGATAGTGAGCCTGTAATGTTGGAAGAACCGGCCTTAGGCCGGGATATTTTTCTACCGAAAAATGTACAAATTAATTTAGAAGGGGGATCTAATGGATTTGTTTTTTTAAATTTGATGGAGGTCTAGGGAGGAAACTAGAAAAATAATGAAGACATGCAAAAATCGCCCAAAAAGTGAACCATCTCCCCTTAAGCCTCTCTAACAAGTCTGGTGAGAGCTGGGGTAATGGGGGCGGAACCGAATTCATTGGTAGGTAGGTAGGTAGGTAGGTAGGTAGGTAAATCTGGTGAGAGCTGAGGTAATAGGGGTTGAACTGCCTGCATTGGTTGGTAGGGAGGTAGGTAGGTAGGTAGAAAGTTAGCTTGGGTAAAGAGGTAGGTAGGTAGGTAGCTTAGGCAATAGGTAGGAAAGTAGGTAGGTAGGCAGGCAGGTATGTAGCATAGGTAAATAGGTAGGTAGGTAGGTAAGTATGAGGAGAGCTAAGGGAATGGTGGTTGAACTGCCCGAATTGGTTGGTTGGCTGGTAGGTAGATAGGTAGTTAGTTATGTAGGTAGGTAGGTAGGTAGTTTGGGTAAAGAGGTAGGTAGGTAGTTAGGTTGGTAGGTAGGTATATAGGTAGTTTGGGTAAATAGGTAGTTCGGTAGGTAGGAAAGTAGGTATGTAGGTAGGTATAGGAAGGTTGGTTGGTTTGGTAGGTAGGTAGGTAGGTAGGTAGGTAGGTAGGTAAGTAGGTAGGTAGAGCCACAAATTAGCTCACTTTATAACCAATCATGGATGGAGGTTCCAGATTAATTGACCCCTTGAGGAACATTACGCGTTCTAGGAGTTTATTCTGGCAAACGTTAGACGATTTTATTCAGTCTAGGAAGTATCTAGGTGAATCAAGAGGCATGCATGAGTTAGCTATGACACTTTAGATATATACAGATTCTTCCTAAGCTGCATAACATCCTCTAATTATAACCAGGACAAAAAACAAATATAACAGAATGCGTTATGGCGCACTGAAAAGGGTTAAACAAGAATTTCCTGATGCATTAGCCTTAAGGGGGGGTCACCTGCTATTTTTATCTTTCTCTCCTTTTCTCTCTTTCTCTGACTTGTATCCATTTGGCCCCATTCAGCCAACTGTTTTAAGATGTTTATCCCCATCCAGGTGTCGAGGTTTTCCTGGCGAGCGATAGCGAGCCAGCATTGTATAGCAAAATTCGGCTTTGCCGGAGACATTTTTCTATCGAAAAATGTACATATTTAGCTAGCTCTCAAAACAAAAATATATACTGTATATGCTGGCTCGCTACCGCTCGCCAGGAAAATATTGACACCTGGATGAGGGTAAACATCTTAAAACAGTAGGCTGAATGGGGCCGAATGGATAAAAGCCAAAGAAAGAGGGAGAGAAAGAGAACAAAGCGAGGTGGGCTCCCTTACGGTATGGGTGGCAAGTTTCGAACCCACCTGTAAGATGTGTGTGAGGGGACACAGCGACCAGGATCACAGAGTTTCAACATTAGTGACTCCTTTAAATACGTCCTCCTGTTCATATGCATGCAAAAACAAGAACGATTACTCACTAAGCCTGTCTTGGCTTGGATTTTCTCAATTTTGGTTATGCAGTTTTGACTCGCATGTGACACAGGAGTGTCTACATGCTAAATTTCAGCTCAGTATCTAAATAAATACGGCGATAAATGACAATCCACACACCATCTCTGAACTTAAATAACATACATAAAATTAATAATTTCTACTGTCTTGATAGCGTAATGCATAAGTGCGCGGATTTTCGATGTGAGTATCCTAGGTTCGAGTCCTTGGAGTACCACATGTATTTGTTGATTTCATTAATTGAGTTTAGAGGTGAAGTTGGTTGGTGGAAAAAAACATAATAGGTAAAAATAGATAACATTAATCAAAATAAGAATGTGAGGTGGGGGATAATTAATAACCAAGCAAGCAAGACTAGAGCCTACTTCAGGATGAGCCACGACCACTCCAGAGATCAAATGAGGCAGTCGGGGAGGATCGCACAAAATTTATCATCGAGTATGATCTGGTCTAACAAGTCTGGTAAGAGCCGGGGTAATGATGGTCCAGCAACTCTGGCTAACTACCTCACTCAACCTAGGCCGCACACACAAACACGCTATTTGCATGGGTACAAACACACACATGCACTTATTTATTAATGTCTATTGCATAATATATACTGTATATATATATATATATATATATATATACAGTATATGTATATGAACGAAAGAACGAAAGAAGATGTTCTGGAAGGAGGTAAATAAAGTAAGGAAAGGAGGACAAAAGAGGGAAGAGTCAGTGAAAGATGTAAATGGAGAATTACTAGTGGAACCAGTTGAAGTGAGGAAAAGATATGCCGAGTATTTTGAATCTTTGTTAAATACAAGAGATGGAAGAGAAGCTGTGATTGAAGCTGAGGTGGATGGAGATAGGTAACCCAGGCCACCCAGGTGGCAGGGAATGAATGAAAGGATTGAGGAAAATGACGTGAAAGAAGCAGTGAAACAAATGAGAGCGGGAAAAGCAGAAGGTTTGGATGGTATTGCTGTGGAGTGTATAAAAAAGGGTGGAGATGTGATAATAGATTGGTTGGTGAGACTTTTCAATGTGTGCTTTGCTGTGTCAATGGTACCAATAGACTGGAAGAGTGCATGTATTGTGCCGTTGTACAAGGGGAAGGGAGATCGGCAGGAGTGTTCAAGTTATAGAGGTATTAGTTTATTGTCAGTGGTTGGAAAGCTGTATGGCAGGGTGTTGATAGAGAGGATAATAAAGTGTACGGAAGTTGCAATAGGAGAAGAACAGTGCGGTTTTAGGAGGGGAAGAGGGTGCGTGGATCAGATGTTTGCAGTAAGACAGTTATGCGAGAAGTATTTAGAGAAGCATAAGGAGATATTTTGGGCTTTTATGGACTTGGAAAAAGCGTATGATCGTGTGGACCGTGAAGCAATGTGGAAGGTGTTAAGGATTTATGAAATAGGAGGAAATTTGTTAGAAGCAGTTAAGAGTTTTTATGAAGGGAGCAGAGCATGTGTGAGAGTAGGAAATGGTGAGTTGAGTGAATGGTTTGAGGTAAAGGTAGGTTTGCGACAGGGTTGTGTAATGTCACCATGGCTGTTTAATATGTTTATGGATGGTGTGGTGAGGGAGGTGAAAAGGAGAACTATGGGAAGAGGATTGGGTTTAGTAGGAAAGAATGGTAGAGATTGGGAGTTGAATCAGTTGCTGTTCGCTGATGACACAGCATTGGTGGCGGATTCTGATGAGAAACTGCAGCGGGTAGTCAAAGAGTTTGGTGTGGTTTGTGGAAGGAGGAAACTGAAGGTGAACGTCAATAAAAGTAAAGTAATGGTGTGTAATAGGGGAGAGCATAGGGTGAATCTAGATGTGAGGCTGGATGGGGAAATATTGGAACAAGTAGAGTGTTTTAAATATCTAGGAGGAACGATAAGCAGGAGTGGAGGTATGGAAGTGGAGGTAAAACAGAGAGTGTGTGAAGGAAGGAAGGTTTTTGGAGCAATGGGAAGTATGTGGAAGACGAGAAATCTCGGAGTGAAAGTAAAAAGTGCACTGTATCAAGGAATTGTTGTGCCAACAGTGATGTATGGGGCTGATACATGGGCTCTGAAGAAAAAGGAGAAAAGAGGGCTGGATGTGATGGAGATGAGCTGCTTGAGGAGTATGTGTGGAGTTACTCGTAGAGACAGATTGAGGAATGAAGAGATACGTAGGAGAGTGGGGCAGCAGGAACATTTGTCAGCCAGAGTGGACAGAAGGGTGCTGAGCTGGTATGGTCATGTTGAACGAATGGGAGATGAAAGGCTTACAAAGAGAATATGTGTGTCAGGTACAAGGGGAGATAGAAGGGCAGGAAGACCCCCATTGAGATGGAGAGACTGTGTAAGAAAGGCTTTGGATGATAGAGGAATGACTATAGATCAGGCAGGGGAAGTGGTGGTGGACAGGAGTGAATGGAGAATGCTTGTGAATAGTTGAGTGAACACGTGGTCATTTGGAGTAAGGGGTCGGGCGCAAGTTGGACTAGATAATAGTCCATCAGGCGCCTGGCCCGGGGAGACGATTAATATGAAGGGTGCGCCTGGAAGTGTGGTGGGAGGGCTTGTGGCTTTGGCTCCGCTGCAGGTCTGCCTGCCGAGGTCGGAGCCTCTCCGGGTGGTCGGGGGCTGGGCGAGTGCTGGAGCGACTTTGGTGGCCCTGGTCTCTGGGTCTTCTCCTGGGTGACTTGGATGTGTGTGAGTTTGTGCTTTTTATCTGTGTTTGTTTGTTTGTTGTTTTGTGTTGTTTTTGTGTTTTCCCTGTTCTTGCTCTGTCTTGAGTCGGCTACCCCCAAAATGGGGATAGGGCCTGAGCATATAGATAGATAGATAGATAGATATATATATGTATATATATATATTCTGTATATATATATATATATTATACACAAAGCACATATATACAGTATATATGTACGATGCGCATTCATACATAACATATGTATAGATATATATAAATTTGTACACATACATGCTTATGATAAATATACGCATGTTCTTAGTAGTAGTCTTAAAGTGTTGCAATGCTACGAGAGGCTATTAGATTGTATGGTTGACGCACGCTTGTTCCACTGCTGTCCGCAATAAGAAGGAAGCGTTCAAACGGCACCGACGCCTTCAAACTCAACAATCTCATTCTTCTTATGTTTCTGCCCGGAACCAAGCCAAATCTGTTCTTCGACTTGCCAAACACTCTTTCATCAATCAAAAATGCACTGAACTATCCAACTCCAGCTCTTCCCAAGCTTTCTGGCATCTAGCCAAAAACCTCTCCAACAATTTTTCTTCCTCGTCTTTTCCTCCCCTTTTCCACTCTGATGGCACAACCATCACTTCTTCCTCTGACAAAGCTGAACTCTTTGCTCAAAATTTCACTAGAAACTCCACTTTGAATGATTCCGGTGCTTTTCCCCCCTCTTCCCTGCCCCCCCACCCCCCCTCCCCCTCTTTCCTACTTATGCCAATGTCCTAATCTCTTCTAAAGTTGTTCTTTTTACCCTCTCTGGGCTTAATACTAAGAAGGCGTACGGTCCGAATGGTGTTCCTCCTGTTGTACTAAAAAACTGTGCTTCCGTGCTGACTCCCTGCCTAGGCAAACTCCCCCGTCTCTGTCTCTCCTCTAATGTCTTCCCTTCTTGCTGGAAGTTTGTTCTCATTAAACCTATTCCAAAGAAGGGTGACCGCTCTCAACCCTCCAACTATCGTCCGATTGCTCTCATTTCTTGCATCTCTAAAGTTTTTGAAACTATTCTTACTTCCAAATTTCTTAAGCATTTCTCTTCTCATAATCTACTCTCAGATCGCCAGCATGGCTTCCTTAACCCTTGTCTAGCGGGGTGTTTTGGGCTATTTTGGGCTATTTTGGGCATATTCAGGCCCTCCTGAATGATCAATCAAGTATCTGCATGAAAAGAAATGTATTCAGCAAAAACCTAGGCGCTAAAAGCTTCAAAATGAGACCAGAACGAGCTACGTAGCACTCGTGATTCTCATGCAGTGGTGCCACCAACATGGGAGTTTAGCGTATAGCGGCATATTTTTTCCCACTATGCTCACTAATGGTAACACTGCCGTCCTCTTGAGAACAGAGGGAGCGTGAGTCAGTGGTAAGCCCTGGGTGTCGGACGTGTGGCCTGCTGCACTCCCGGCCATTTGCATTCGATTTTAACCCTTTAAAAGCCTTAATAATGCTCCTAACTTGCTGCAAATTGGTGCACGACTTAAGTCGAGCGCCACTCTTTAAGGGTTAAGGGTCGCTCTACTGGTGCCCAGTCAATCAATCCCTCAAAAACCTACGTGATAAAGCCATAAAACACTTATCTTCTGATTTAACAACCATTTCCAATTGGGGCAGAGAAAATCTTGTTGCTCTCAATGCTTCCAAAACCCAATTTCTCCATTTATCTACCCGCCAACAACACACAGAGGACTATTCCTTATACTTCAACAATACAAAATTCTACCCCTCATCTTCTCTCAGTATCCTCGGTGTCTCTTTTTCTTCTGATCTCTCTTGGAAAGACCATATTACCACTCTTGCTAAAACGGCTTCCCAGAAGCTGGGTGTGCTCAACCGCCTCAAGCGGTTCTTTATCTCTGCACAGCTTCTTGCTCTGTACAGGTGCACAGTGAGTCCTTGTATTGAGTATTGTTCACATATGTGGGGAGGATCCTCTCAAACAGCACTCCTAGAAAAAGTAGAAAAGAAAGCCTTTCGTCTCATTAACTCACGCCCACTCACAGATTCTCTGCAATCTCCCTCTCTTCGCCGCAATGTTGCATCTCTCTCTCTATTCTATCGTTATTACAATAATCAGTGTTCCTCAGAGCTCTCTCAGTGTATACCATCTCCTCTTCGTAGGGTACATAGTACCCGTCTTGCAACACAATCCCACCCCTTCTCAGTGAAATTCTCCAACTCAATAGTGAAACGATACTCCCATTCTTTCTTCTATTTAACAGCTGAGCTCTGGAACTCTCATGAATCCAGCTTTCCCTCATCCTATGACTTAAATTGGTTCAAGCTCCGTGTGTCGAGACATTTTGGCTCGAACATTCTTTGATTTTGGCCCCGTCACTTTTTCAAGCCTGGAGGAGGCACTCGTCACACAGTTTTACCTTGTCTCCCTCACTCACATTGGGGGGGAAAAAAAAAAAAAAACACACACACACACACATCTATAACCAACAGAAATGCAAATATATTTTTTATCCCTGATATTCAGAGAAATAAAAAAGTAGATGAAACTTCGGATTCGAGGTTACGAAAGGAAAAATATGAAGGAAAAATGGTTGAAAATGAATAAAGCTGAATTCCTTTTTATACCAGATCTTCAAAAAATATTGCAGTAAAATTCATAAAACCTGTATTGCATATATACTGTATTTATTGTACAAATAGGTGATCGAAGAAGTCCGATAATAACGTTAATAGTTAATATATAAGGAGAACTTAATGATACAAAATACGGGGATACAATATGACATGCCTCAAAAATAATGAATACAACTTACTCTATAAATACATTAATGAAATAAAACACCGATTTGGAAAAGCCTCATAATAGTATTATCATATTTGTAATAAACTATTAAATTACTAAGGTTTAATATACAGGTTACGTGTCCATTCATCCCGTTGTAAATTAAATCTTCTGACAATTATGTAATTAAAGAGACATACACACAGTGTGTATGTGTGTAAGTGGTTGGTGGCCTTGGTTGAAATCCTAACATGATAATTATGTAGCATTTCTGTATAGACAAACGTGCATTTGTGAGTGTAAATGATAGAAACAACTAAGATTTTAAACACACACACACATATATATATATATATATATACTATAATTATATATATATATATATAATTACTATATAATTATATATACTATATATATAATATATATTATTAAATATATATATATATATATATATATATATATTATATATATATATTATATATATATATATATAAGTATGTGTTAAGTGTGTGTGGAGAGAGAGATGAGAGAGATGAGAGAGATGAGAGAGAGGGTGGACGGTACACAGTTATTACATAGATACTCAGACCACACAGACTTGCGGTCCCAACTAGGTGGTCCGGCCTTAATACTACTAGACAGGGACAGTTTGTAGTGGAAGAATAGGACAGAGAGAAGTAGAGAGAGAGAGGAGAGAGAGAGAGGAGGAGAGCACAGAAGGAGAAAGAAGGAGAGATGAGAGAGAGAGAGAGGGAGGAGGAAGAAGAAGAGGAAGAAGAACAAAGACAGAGAAGAAGGAGAGAGGAAGAGAGAGAGGAGGAGAAGAGGAGAGAGAAGAGAGGAGAGAGAAGGAGGGAAGAAAAAGAGGAGGGTAAGATAAATTGAAAAGAGAAGAGGCAAAAGAGAGAGGAGAGAAGAGAGAGAGGAAGAGGAGAGGGAGAGAGAAAGGAAAGAGAGAGAGAGAGAAGGGAGAAAGAGAATAGAGAGATGGAAAGAGAGAAAAAGAAGGAGAAAAGGAGAAAGAGAGAGAGAAGAGAAAGAGAAGAGAGAGATGAAGAGAAGAGAGAGATGGAAAGAAGAGAAAGAAAGGAGAAAAGGGGAAGGAGAGAGAAGATAAGATATTAAACACAACTCGCGAAATATATTTCCCTGGGAGATTCGAAACTATAAAGAGGAAAGAAGGTGAGGTGAGAGAGGAGAGAGGAGGAGAGAGAGAGAAGGAGAAGAGGAGAGAGGGGAGAGAGAGATGAGGACGAGAGAGAGAGAGAGAGAGAGAGTTACATAGATACACAGACCTTGCGATCCCTACTAGGTAGTCCGGCCTTAATGCTAAAATAGAATTTGCTACACAGTGGAAGGCAATGATAGCAAAGCAGAAGGCTTTCTCCCAACCCACCTCTGCCTCCGACCGTTGGTCGACATGAAATTTATTTGGGGAAACAAGCCCCCCAGCAGAATGAGAACAACTTTTACTGGGAAATTTATAGTAAAGAACGAAGTTGAGAAATATTATATATTACTGATGCTTAACTTTTTTTTCTGTTTTTTTTGGTTTTACCTTCATTATTCCCACCTCCTCAAAATGAATGTCTAGACTTCTTTTGAATGTTTCAATGGTCTTACATTGTACCACTTTCTCTGGCAATTTGTTCCACTCGATGACCACACTGTAGACGAAGAAGCGCTTTGTGACATCGAGATTCTCCCTCATGGTTTTTAATTTCATTCCATTTCCCTGAGTTAATGAACTATTATCAATTTTGAAAAAGGAATCTACATCAATTTTGTCAAATCCCTTTAGTATCTTGAAACACTCGATTACTTGACCTCGCAATCTTCTTTTCTTAAGTGAAAATAATTTTGTTTTTTAGTCTTTCATGATAAGATTTATTTCTTAGTGTCGGAATCAACTTTGTCGCTCTACGCTGCACCGACTCGAGCTTTTCAATGTCCTTGCTCAGATAAGGAGACCAAAATTGCACGCCATATTCAAGATGGTGCCTCACTATGCTTTTAAATAAAGGTACTTTAATGTTCTCATTTGTGTAAGTAAAATATCTCTTAATATATCCCAATGCTCGATTGGCCTTGTTCGCAGCTGCTGCACATTGATCTGAGGTCTTTAGGTTTTCAGATATAAGAACCCCCAGGTCTTTAACTAATGCACTGGTTTTGATTGGCTGACCTTTCATCTTGTATTCATAGTTTTTGGCTATTGTCTACATTAGAGAGAGAGAGAGAGAGAGAGAGAGAGAGAGAGAGCTATCAGTGGGTGAAGATTACACAAAAGGAGTTTAATGTTTTCCTAGTATAATTTGTAACAGTAAAAATAAGAGTAGGTAGACGCATAATTAGTAATATACTGTTGACATCACAATTCAGTTCATAACTTCCAAAACAAATTTCAGTGAGAAATCTGAAAAAAAAAAAAAAAAAAAAAAAAAAAAAAAAAAAAAAAAATCACACCCTGGTAGTATGGGCTACCCTGAAAATTTGGGTGCGATAGGTCATATGTATATTTTGTTTGGCTCCGTAGTGTAATGAAGAGCGTCTCAGTCTTCCAACTCTGAGACCTGAGTTCAGGCATGCAACTTTTTGCATACAATGGCAGCCGGTACCATTTCCCTTGAACAAGAGTCTACTCTAATTCAGTATGTCTAATTCAGTATGTTTAATTCAGTATGTCTAATTCAGTATGTCTAATTCAGTATGTCTAATTCAGTATGTTGAGCGCTATTGAATCTCTGAATGAGGGTTAGAGAGAAATAGAGCTAAATAAAAGAGCTGACGATTATTATTGATATTACTTTTTTATTTAGGTATGCTTTTTGCACGGCTGATTTCTCGGCTTCACTTTTTTTGCATGTTTCCAACATTTATATTGCAACTACTTTTTAAAATTATTATCGCCTTTGCATTATACTGTATATATGTCATTTTGTAAGTATATATTTTCTATATTTTTTCAAATAAAATTTTCCCTAATGTGATTCAACATATTTCCATAATCAAATTCTTGTTTTGAAGCATGTCAAAAAATAAATGATTTAAAATAAGGCTATATTTTTCTTGCTTGGGTTTGGATTTTTTTTATCTACATAATGACAATTATTCCTAATATATTTATAAAACAAATATATTATAGTAAGACCTCTTATAATACTGATGAACTTCTAAAAATAAAAATTATGAAAAACATACATGGTTAACATGAAAAATATAAATATCATCTACTTTAAATAGCTCAACAAAAATACATTATTTACTGATAAAGCTTACACTAAACTATAATATATTATATGATAAAAGTCAGGAACAGATACTACCATTATCTTAAGGGGGGATGGTTCACTTTTTGGTAGATTTTTTGCATATATTTATTATTTGTATTTAGTTTCCTCCCAAGACCTCCATCAAACTTAAAACAAAATCCATCAGATCCCCCTTCTAGATTAATTTGTACATTTTTCGGTAGAAAAATGGCCCGGCCAAAGGCCGGTTACTCTTAAGATTACAGTCTCGCTATTGCTCGCCAGGAAAAAATCGACACCTAATTGGCGCGAAAGGTCTTAAAATTTACAACGAAATGGGGCAAAAGGTATTAAAATCGCCAAACTAATGGGCCGAACGTCATACAATCTGAAAACTATTGGGGGTAAGCATGAGGAAGAAGGGTGACCAGAAGCACAGCCCATGTCACCTTAACTCTATCAGTATTGAAGGATGCATTTTTACACTTTATTTGGGTTGTCACAGGAAGATTTTATGCAACTTAGGAAGGATCTCTGGGAATAAGAGGGGTGATAACTATTTCACTTAACTCTCTAGCTTCCCCCAATTCTTCCTAAGCTGCATAAAGTCGTCTAATAATATCCATAATAAACTGTCACAATGCGTCATAAGCGTCAAAGGATTTTAACACTATATGGGCCGACGTCTTGGGGTTATTATGATATTTTGTTGGTGTTATTGACCCATTGAGTACCAGGGCCCAATAAACAGGTTACGTGTGTACAACGTTTGACACTTATGCTGCTGTGGTTATATCTCAACGTAACTGAAATTACGTCTAAAGACGTTTTTATAATGTTTTAATGACACCATTATTGACCTAACTTCACATAGTGTAAACACGTTGTCACAACATTCTAAGTTAGTAACTACAAATCGTGTGTCATAACTTATAGGTTACACTATTTTCTTCTTTGGCAAGTGCCAAAATAGGAATGACATAATGTGATAATGCGACTGGTATTGAACAAACAAGAAAAATGTAAATTTAACGACTGTAGTCTATATAATGGCAACGTTATTTTGTTTTTTGTTTTTTTGGCAATATCAAAGAAACGTCTATTGTGATGTTGTGAACACGTAAAAGGGAACCTAAGTAGGAAGGTTGTATAATACACGTGTAAAAAAATGGTCTATCTGGTATCATTGAATGTATTTTCACTACAAACAAAGAAATAAAAAAAAAAAAAAAAATCCGTGTATATTATATATGTAGAGTAAAAGTTAAACGTTTTGTTATATTAATACTAACATATCACATCTACAACTACTACTACGACATCTACTACTAAAACGTTTGGCACTTATATATTATAGAGGTGTAGTACTATTACAATGGTTTCTAACAAAAAGTCATATCAACGTTTTTAAGAGGTTCTAATATAACATACATTAATGACATTACCAAACATACTGTTAACACGTCCATAACGTATTTTTAGTAAATACAAAACGTGTTTCATAACCTATGGAATACATTGTTTGTTTATATCTTTGACACGTGCCAACATATGAATTAAATACGGTGATAATGAAACCTGTATTGAACAAACAAGAACAATGTTAATAAAACATTGCTAGTCTACATAATGACAAATTAATGTTTGATATTTGGTAATACAATGTAAACGTCCATAGGGTCTGGAGCCACAATATCATTAGCTTGCTATATGAGGTCTGACCGGTATGGAGGTCACAATATTGACATAGGGGTACACTGTATCGGCTATGGTACACCAGGTACACGTTATATTAATAGTGGATTGTGTTGAGGGTTGGGGATAGGGTCTGGAGCCACAATATCATTAGCTTGTTATACGAGGTCTGACCTGTTTGGAGGTCACAATATTGACAAAGGGGTACACTGTACCGGCTATGGTACACCAGGTACAAGTTATAATAATAGTGGATTGTGTTGAGGGTTGGGGATAGGGTCTGGAGCCATAATATCATTAGCTTGCCATGTAAGGTCTGACCGGTATGGAGGTCACAATATTGACATAGGGGTACACTGTACCGGCTATGGTACACGAGGAACTCGTTATATTAATAGTGGATTGTGTTGAGGGTTGTGGATAGGGTCTGGAGCCATAATATCATTAGCTTGCTATGTAAGGTCTGACCGGTATGGAGGTCACAATATTGACATAGGGGTACACTGTACCGGCTATGGTACACCAGGTACAAGTTATAATAATAGTGGATTGTGTTGAGGGTTGGGGATAGGGTCTGGAGCCATAATATAATTAGCTTGCTATGTAAGGTCTGACCGGTATGGAGGTCACAATATTGACATAGGGGTACACTGTACCGGCTATGGTACAGCAGGTACTCGTTATATTAATAGTGGATTGTGTTGAGGGTTGTGGATAGGGTCTGGAGCCATAATATCATTAGCTTGCTATGTAAGGTCTGACCGGTATGGAGATCACATTATTGACATAGGGGTACACTGTACCGGCTATGGTACACCAGGTACTCGTTATATTAATAGTGGATTGTGTTGAGGGTTGTGGATAGGGTCTGGAGCCACAATATCATTAGCTTGCTATATGAGGTCTGACCGGTATGGGGGTCACAATATTGACATAGGGGTACACTGTACCGGCTATGGTACACCAGGTACACGTTATATTAATAGTGGATTAAGTTGAGGGTTGTGGATAGGGTCTGGAGCCACAATATCATTAGCTTGCTATAGAAGGTCTGACCGGTATGGAGGTCACAATATTGACATAGGGGTATACTGTACCGGATATGGTACACCAGGTACACGTTATATTAATAGTGGATTGTGTTGAGGGTTGTAGATAGGGTCTGGAGCCATAATATCATTAGCTTGCTATGTAAGGCCTGACCGGTATGGAGGTCACAATATTGACATAGGGGTACACTGTACCGGCTATGGTACACCAGGTACTCGTTATATTAATAGTGGACTGTGTTTTGAGGGTTGTAGATAGGGTCTGGAGCCATAATATCATTAGCTTGCTATGTAAGGCCTGACCGGTATGGAGGTCACAATATTGACATAGGGGTACACTGTACCGGCTATGGTACACCAGGTATACGTTATATTAATAGTGGATTGTGTTGAGAGTTGTAGATAGGGTCTGGAGCCATAATATCATTAGCTTGCTATGTAATGTCTGACCGGTATGGAGGTCAAAATATTGACATAGGGGTACACTGTACCGGCTATGGTACACCAGGTACTCGTTATATTAATAGTGGATTGTGTTGAGGGTTGTGGATAGGGTCTGGAGCCATAATATCATTAGCTTGCTATGTAAGGTCTGACCGGTATGGAGGTCACAATATTGACATAGGGGTACAATGTACCGGCTATGGTACACCAGGTACTCGTTATATTAATAGTGGACTGTGTTGAGGGTTGGGGATAGGGTCTGGAGCCACAATATCATTACCTTGCTATATGAGGTCTGACCAGTATGGAGGTCACAATATTGACATAGGGGTACACTGTACCGGCTATGGTACACCAGGTACACGTTATAATAATAGTGGATTGTGTTGAGGGTTGGGGATAGGGTCTGGAGACATAATATCATTAGCTTGCTATGTAAGGTCTGACCGGTATGGAGATCACAATATTGACATAGGAGTACACTGTACCGGCTATGGTACACCAGGTACTCGTTATATTAATAGTGGATTGTGTTGAGGGTTGTGGATAGGGTCTGGAGCCACAATATAATTAGCTTGCTATATGGAGTCTGACCGGTATGGAGGTCACAATATTGACATAGGGGTACACTGTACCGGCTATGGTACACCAGGTACACGTTATATTAATAGTGGATTGTGTTGAGGGTTGTGGATAGGGTCTGGAGCCACAATATCATTAGCTTGCTATAGGAGGTCTGACCGGTATGGGGGTCACAATATTGACATAGGGGTACACTGTACCGGCTATGGTACACGTTATATTATTAGTGGATTAAGTTGAGGGTTGTGGATAGGGGCTGGAGCCACAATATCATTAGCTTGCTATAGAAGGTCTGACCGGTATGGAGGTCACAATATTGACATAGGGGTACACTGTACCGGCTATGGTACACCAGGTATACGTTATATTAATAGTGGATTGTGTTGAGAGTTGTAGATAGGGTCTGGAGCCATAATATCATTAGCTTGCTATGTAATGTCTGACCGGTATGGAGGTCAAAATATTGACATAGGGGTACACTGTACCGGCTATGGTACACCAGGTACTCGTTATATTAATAGTGGATTGTGTTGAGGGTTGTGGATAGGGTCTGGAGCCATATTATCATTAGCTTGCTATGTAAGGTCTGACCGGTATGGAGGTCACAATATTGACATAGGGGTACAATGTACCGGCTATGGTACACCAGGTACTCGTTATATTAATAGTGGATTGTGTTGAGGGTTGTGGATAGTGTCTGGAGCCATAATATCATTAGCTTGCTATGTAAGGTCTGACCGGTATGGAGGTCACAATATTGACATAGGGGTACAATGTACCGGCTATGGTACACCAGGTACATGTTATATTAATAGTGGATTGTGTTGAGGGTTGTGGATAGGGTCTGGAGCCATAATATCATTAGCTTGCTATATGAGGTCTGACCGATATGGGGGTCACAATATTGACATAGGGGTACACTGTACCGGCATTGGTACACCAGGTACTCGTTATATTAATAGTGGATTGTGTTGAGGGTTGTGGATAGGGTCTGGAGCCACAATATCATTAGCTTGCTATATGAGGTCTGACCGGTATGGGGGTCACAATATTGAAATAGGGGTACACTGTACCGGCTATGGTACACCAGGTACACGTTATATTAATAGTGGATTAAGTTGAGGGTTGTGGATAGGGTCTGGAGCCACAATATCATTAGCTTGCTATAGAAGGTCTGACCGGTATGGAGGTCACAATATTGACATAGGGGTACACTGTACCGGCTATGGTACACCAGGTACACGTTATATTAATAGTGGATTGTGTTGAGGGTTGTAGATGGGGTCTGGAGCCATAATAACATTAGCTTGCTATGTAAGGCCTGACCGTTATGGAGGTCACAATATTGACAGAGGGGTACACTGTACCGGCTATGGTACACCAGGTACTCGGTATATTAATAGTGGACTGTGTTGAGGGTTGGAGATAGGGTCTGGAGCCACAATATCATTAGCTTGCTATATGAGGTCTGACCGGTATGGAGGTCATAATATTGACGTAGGGGTACACTGTACCGGCTATGGTACACCAGGTACACGTTATAATAATAGTGGATTGTGTTGAGGGTTGGGGATAGGGTCTGGAGCCATAATATCATTAGCTTGCTATGTAAGGTCTGACCGGTATGGAGGTCACAATATTGACATAGGGGTACACTGTACCGGCTATGGTACACCAGGTACTCGTTATATTAATAGTGGATTGTGTTGAGGGTTGTGGATAGGGTCTGGAGCCATAATATCATTTGCTTGCTATGTAAGGTCTGACCGGTATGGAGGTCACAATATTGACATAGGGGTACACTGTACCGGCTATGGTACATCAGGTACTCGTTATATTAATAGTGGATTGTGTTGAGGGTTGTGGATAGGGTCTGGAGCCACAATATCATTAGCTTGCTATATGAGATCTGACCGGTATGGGGGTCACAATATTGACATAGGGGTACACTGTACCGGCTATGGTACACCAGGTACACGTTATATTAATAGTGGATTAAGTTGAGGGTTGTGGATAGGGTCTGGAGCCATAATATCATTAGCTTGCTATGTAAGGTCTGACCGGTATGGAGGTCACAATATTGACATAGGGGTACACTGTACCGGCTATGGTACACCAGGTACTCGTTATATTAATAGTGGATTGTGTTGAGGGTTGTGGATAGGGTCTGGAGCCATAATATCATTAGCTTGCTATATAAGGTCTGACCGGTATGGAGGTCACAATATTGACATAGGGGTACACTGTACCGGCTATGGTACACCAGGTACTCGTTATATTAATAGTGGATTGTGTTGAGGGTTGTGGATAGGGTCTGGAGCCATAATATCATTAGCTTGCTATATGAGGTCTGACCGGTATGGGGGTCACAATATTGACATAGGGGTACACTGTACCGGCTATGGTACACCAGGTACACGTTATATTAATAGTGGATTAAGTTGAGGGTTGTGGATAGGGTCTGGAGCCACAATATCATTAGCTTGCTATAGAAGGTCTGACCGGTATGGAGGTCACAATATTGACATAGGGGTACACTGTACCGGCTATGGTACACCAGGTACACGTTATATTAATAGTGGATTGTGTTGAGGGTTGTAGATAGAGTCTGGAGCCATAATATCATTAGCTTGCTATATAAGGTCTGACCGGTATGGCGGTCACAATATTGACATAGGGGTACACTGTACCGGCTATGGTACACCAGGTACTCGTTAAATTAATAGTGGATTGTGTTGAGGGTTGTGGATAGGGTCTGGAGCCATAATATCATTAGCTTGCTATGTACGGTCTGACCACCGGTATGGAGGTCACAATATTGACGTAGGGGTACACTGTACCGGCTATGGTACACCAGGTACTCGTTATATTAATAGTGGACCGTGTTGAAAGTTTGGGATAGGGTCTGGAGCCACAATATCATTAGCTTGCTATTAAAATGTAAAACTTGCAAACTAAACAAACCAAAATTGGGACAATATATAAATTAAATTATCAAAATCGCTATGTGGAAACAACGCTTACTAAAATGAAAATTATTAAATAAAAGAACACAATCCACCACATAGGGTGTACATCACTACATGAGCAAGTTAATCTGTTTCCCAAGCAAACCAATCGCACATATAACAACGCACTATCGTCACGTTAAAGGAAGTAGTCAAGTTTGGGAAGTCCGGGACGTTCTGGCAAATTTTACTAAACTCTGCATGAATAAAGAAACTACATGTTAAATGTCAAAATATTATTTAAAATCAAATTTGCAACATGACAAGACATTAACAATAGTAAAAAATACAAATATTGATAAGATATCTATACTATTACAAAATAATATATAAAATACAGTACAGCACTCACTAACGATAGTGCTATCGGGTGAGGCATAGCATGCCTCAAGTGACCCCTATCAATAACTACCCTACAAATAACCTACATTTATAGCACAAATAAACTAAGGAAATCGCAAAAGTAAGCAATTGATACTATCGACAATGAATACATATAATATAAAGAGAAATAATTGCAAAATATGAAGTAACAACAGATTTAAACAAAGAGTACTCTTTTAACAAGAACAATAAATTTAAAAAATCATCAATATTAATAATAATAATAATAATAGAAAAAGAAAAAGATAAACAATAAATACAGACAAAAAGTAAGCAGAGGTTATACAAGAAACTTCAAGTTAAAAATGCTTGATTAAAATTATTGATGTCAAATTTTAGAATACAGTCACAATAATTGACCCTAAAAAGATTAAATTTATGGAACAATTTACTTGCCTCAAAACCTCTGTCCACTAAGAGTCTGTATAGTAACCTAGCTCTAGCCCAAAAGTCATCTACTTTAGTGCAGATTTTACAAAATCTTATTAATTGGGAATAAAAACAATTATAAGTGATTTTACTACTAGGGAAAGGAAAGTTTATTACGTTAAAATTAAAATCATCAACTTTGTGATATACTTTAAGTATGCACTGTTCATTAACAATCTCTATATTAATATCAAGAAAATTTTCAACTTTATAATTTACGTTACATTGTGTGAGGGGAATAGAATTAGGGTAAATAAGTTTAGCAACTTGATTAAAATTTAACAAATTGCAAACAAGAATATCATCAATATATCTACTATTATTACTTAACAGTTTAGCAAGTGCTAATTTTTCTGGAATTTTATTTTTCTTGCTACTGTCAACTAAGTCTTTTATATATTTAAATTCTAAAGCAAGCAAGAATAAGTCTGCAATTAAAGGGCTAGCATTTCCACCCATAGGAATTCCTAATATTTGTTTGAAAATGTACGGCCCGAATCTAACATAAGTATTGAAAAGGAGGAATTTAAGGGCATCTTTAAGTTTAGTTCTATCAAAATATACAGAACTAGTGGGAGTAGAGCTAAGTGATGCATTATTAAAATGTATAAACATTTATGAAATAATTACCATTCCTAACGAACCTGTCAAAGTGCAAATCTATAATAAAGCAAAGCTCTGAATATACTAAATCTAAAGGCAAATTGGTATACAAAGTTGAAAAGTCGAAGCTATGTACCGAGGTAACTTTCGGCATGGTATTTATTTTATCAATAACTTCTAACGAATTGTCAACACTCCAATAATAGTTAATGCCAGTTCTTCTCATGATGGTATTACAATATCTTTTATGAGTACTTTTAATGTATTTTAAGCAATTTACTACTTGTTCTGATAGAGTTTTAGTGGTAGCAAATTTTGCTCCGGCATTAAAGCGATATTTATAAGGTCTTTTATGAAATTTAGGTAACATGTATTTTGCAATGCACTTGTTCTTATCAGAAAGTTTAATATCAAATATTATATTTTCTTGGTATGTTCATCGATTAAGTTATCAATATTCAGATTATTTTGAATTTCATAAACAGAATTACCGCAAATATTTTTACGTAATATGTTACCCTTAATACCTAATTCTTTTTTCATATTTTCAAGATAATTTTTTAAATGTCTTACATGTGAAGCTATAATTTATGTTGGTTTTATCTACTGTAGTGATTTTAAAATGTTTATGTAAATTTATTAAATCAACTTTAAGCTTATTATAATTATAGTTACAAAATCAGAAAGAATAAATTCATTTTTAAGCGAAAAAATTGTATTTCTAATTAACTTAATAATTTAGACCATGCTTCTAGTTCTCTCGCATTGCAGCACGCAATTTTTAACAATTATCTTTTAATTTATTGACTGAAAAAACAATATCTTTTAAAATTATGTCCCATGTTACTTTATTACTCCCTATTCTAAATTTAAACCCTTTACGACATAGCTCCGCTAATTTGTCGTTTGCAAAATGTTTAACTAGTTCTACATCACCTGTTAATATGTGACATATCGGACTATAAATGAACTTTGCTAGTGCATCACGTCTGCTAGCTGGCATATCCATGACTCTTTCACACACGCATTTATTATTATTGAAAATATCATTATCTGAAAGATTTCCTAAAACTTTATTATAATTACAAATAATAGACCCAACAGGTCGTTCATATGAATACACTATTAATGGTTTGAAATCTTTACAACCATCTGGTAATATGGACTTAACTTTCTTTGAATTAATAAGACTGTTAACATTAATTTTGTCTAAAATTTTAGAGGAATAATTTAAAGTGGACAGGACTTTATCTTTAATACGGTTATCTTTGGATTTCTTAGAATTAGCTCTAATATATCCCATAAAAGCAAAGACTATATTCTTAAATTTATTTGTGAAATTATGTTTATTATTTAGAATATTTTCTATAAAAGGAGCAAAACTTTTCTTTTGTAGGCCTTTCAATATATATGAGGTCTGACCAGTATGGAGGTCACAATATTGACATAGGGGTACACTGTATCGGCTATGGTACACCAGGTACACGTTATATTAATAGTGGATTGTGTTGAGGGTTGTAGATAGGGTCGGGAGCCACAATATCATTAGCTTGTTATGAAAGGTCTGACGGTATGGAGGTCACAATATTGACATAGGGGTACACTGTACCGGCTATGGTACACCAGGTACACGTTATAATAATAGTGGATTGTGTTGAAGGTTGGGGATAGGGTCTGGAGCCACAATATCATTAGCTTGCTATGTAAAGTCTAACCGGTATGGAGGTCACAATATTGACATAGGGGTACACTGTACCGGCTATGGTTCACCAAGTACTCGTTATATTAATAGTGGATTGTGTTGAGGGTTGTGGATAGGGTCTGGAGCCACAATATCATTAGCTTGCTATGTAAGGTCTGACCGGTATGGAGGTCACAATATTGACATAGGGGTACACTGTACCGGCTATGGTACACCAGGTACTCGTTTTATTAATAGCGGATTGTGTTGAGGGTTGTGGATAGGGTCTGGAGCCACAATATCATTAGCTTGCTATATGAGGTCTGACCGGTATGGAGGTCAGAATATTGACATAGGGGTACACTGTACTAGCTATGGTACACCAGGTACTCGTTATATTAATAGTGGATTGTGTTGAGGGTTGTGGATAGGGTCTGGAGCCACAATATCATTAGCTTGCTATATGAGGTCTGCCCGGTATCGAGGTCACAATATTGACATAGGGGTACACTGTACCGGCTATGGTACACCAGGTACTCGTTATATTAGTAGTGGATTGTGTTGAGGGTTCTGGATAGGGTTTGGAGCCACAATATCATTAGCTTGCAATATGAGGTCTGCCCGGTATCGAGGTCACAATATTGACATAGGGGTACACTGTACCGGCTATGGTTCACCAGGTACACGTTATATTAATAGTGGACTGTGTTGAGGGTTGTGGATAGGATCTGGAGCCACAATATCATTAGCTTGCTATGTAAGGTCTGACCGGTATGGAGGTCACAATATTGACATAGGGGTACACTGTACCGGCTATGGTACACCAGGTACTCGTTATATTAGTAGTGGATTGTGTTGAGGGTTGGGGATAGGGTCTGGAGCCACAATATCATTAGCTTACTGTATAAGATCTGACCGGTATGGAGGTCACAATATTGACATAGGGGTACACTGTACCGGCTATGGTACACCAGGTACTCGTTATATTAATAGTGGACTGTGTTGAGGGTTGTGGATAGGGTCTGGAGCCACAATATCATTAGCTTGCTATGTAAGGTCTGACCGGTATGGAGGTCACAATATTGACATAGGGGTACACTGTACCGGCTATGGTACACCAGGTACTCGTTATATTAATAGTGGATTGTGTTGAGGGTTGGGGATAGGGTCTGGAGCCACAATATCATTAGCTTACTGTATAAGATCTGACCGGTATGGAGGTCACAATATTGACATAGGGGTACACTGTACCGGCTATGGTACACCAGGTACTCGTTATATTAAGAGTGGATTGTGTTGAGGGTTGTGGATAGGGTCTGGAGCCACAATATCATTAGCTTGCTATGTAAGGTCTGACCGGTATGGAGGTCACAATATTGACATAGGGGTACACTGTACCGGCTATGGTACACCAGGTACTCGTTATATTAATAGTGGATTGTGTTGAGGGTTGGGGATAGGGTCTGGAGCCACAATATCATTAGCTTGCTATATGAGGTCTGACCGGTATGGAGGTCACAATATTGACATAGGGGTACACTGTACCGGCTATGGTACACCAGGTACACGTTATATTAATAGTGGATTGTGTTGAGGGTTGGGGATAGGGTCTGGAGCCATAATATCATTAGCTTGCTATGTAAGGTCTGACCGGTATGGAGGTCACAATATTGACATAGGGGTACACTGTACCGGCTATGGTACACCAGGTACTCGTTATATTAATAGTGGATTGTGTTGAGGGTTGTGGATAGGGTCTGGAGCCACAATATCATTAGCTTGCTATGTAAGGTCTGACCGGTATGGAGGTCACAATATTGACATAGGGGTACACTGTACCGGCTATGGTACACCAGGTATTCGTTATATTAAGAGTGGACTGTGTTGAGGGTTGTGGATAGGGTCTGGAGCCACAATATCATTAGCTTGCTATATAAGGTCTGACCGGTATGGAGGTCACAATATTGACATAGGGGTACACTGTATCGGCTATGGTACACCAGGTACACGTTATATTAATAGTGGATTGTGTTGAGGGTTGGGGATAGGGTCTGGAGCCACAATATCATTAGCTTGCTATATGAGGTCTGACCGGTATGGAGGTCACAATATTGACATAGGGGTACACTGTACCGGCTATGGTACACCAGGTACACGTTATATTAATAGTGGATTGTGTTGAGGGTTGTGGATAAGGTCTGGAGCCACAATATCATTAGCTTGCTATACGAGGTCTGACCGGTATGGAGGTCACAATATTGACAAAGGGGTACACTGTACCGGCTATGGTACACCAGGTACTCGTTATATTAATAGTGGATTGTGTTGAGGGTTGTGGATAGGGTCTGGAGCCACAATATCATTAACATGCTATATGAGGTCTGACCGGTATGGAGGTCACAATATTGACATAGGGGTACACTGTACCGGTTATGGTACACCAGGTACTCGTTATATTAATAGTGGATTGTGTTGAGGGTTGTGGATAGGGCCTGGAGCCACAATATCATTAGCTTGCTATATGAGGTCTGACCGGTATGGAGGTCACAATATTGACATAGGGGTACACTGTACCGGCTATGGTACACCAGGTACTCGTTATATTATTAGTGGATTTTGTTGAGGGTTGTGGATAGGGAGTGGAGCCACAATATAATTTGCTTGCTATTTGAGGTCTGACTGGTATGGAGGTCACAATATTGTCATAGGGGTACACTGTACCGGCTATGGTACACCAGATACTCGTTTTATTAATAGTGGTTTGTGTTGAGGGTTAGGGATAGGGTCTGAAGCCACAATATCATTAGCTTGCTATATGAGGTCTGACCGGTATGGAGGTCACAATATTGACATAGGGGTACACTGTACAGGCTATGGTACACCAGGTACACGTTATATTAACAGTGGATTGTGTTGAGGGTTGTGGATAGGGTCTGGAGCCACAATATCATTAGCTTGCTATATGAGGTCTGACCGGTATGGAGGTCACAATATTGACAAAGGGGTACACTGTACCGGCTATGGTACACCAGGTACTCTTTATATTAATAGTGGATTGTGTTGAGGGTTGTGGATAGGGTCTGGAGCCACAATATCATTAACATGCTATATGAGGTCTGACCGGTATGGAGGTCACAATATTGACATAGGGGTACACTGTACCGGTTATGGTACACCAGGTACTGGTTATATTAATAGTGGATTGTGTTGAGGGTTGTGGATAGGGCCTGGAGCCACAATATCATTAGCTTGCTATATGAGGTCTGACCGGTATGGAGGTCACAATATTGACGTAGGGGTACACTGTACCGGCTATGGTACACCAGATACTCGTTTTATTAATAGTGGATTGTGTTGAAGGTTGGGGATAGGGTCTGAAGCCACAATATCATTAGCTTGCTATATGAGGTCTGACCGGTATGGATGTCACAATATTGACATAGGGGTACACTGTACCGGCTATGGTACACCAATTACTCGTTATATTAATAGTGGATTGTGTTGAGGGTTGTGGATAGGGTCTGGAGCCACAATATCATTAGGTTGACATATGAGGTCTGACCGGTATGGGGGTCACAATATTGACATAGGGGTACACTGTAACCCTATGTCAACTGTTGTGGTTGTTCACGCATTTACGTGAATACAACGTAGTTTTCGTATTGTTGTCAGGTTGTATAACTAGAGGTGTTTAGAAGGTTTAGACAACATAGTAGAATACGTTGTAGTAGTTAATGATATTTTGGTCTATATTCGTCATCCTACAACATTCTGTATTATAGTCCGGCGACCTTTATGGTTGTTTACGCATTTACGTGAATACAACGTATTCTTCTTAATATTGTTAGGTTGTATATCTTGGCATTTGGAAGGTTATGACAACATAGAAAAATACATTGTAGTAGTTGGTTAAATTATGGTCTATTTACGTTATTTTACAACATTGTGTGTTATGGTCCTGCGACTTTTGTGGTTGTTCACGCATGTACGTGAATACGACGTTATTTTCGTATGTTGTCAAGTTGCAGCTACACTTATATATGACGTTGTGACAACGTAAAATTGTTTATTGGGGGACATACTTTGTATCATAGTCTGGCAACTTTTCGAAAATTTTATTCAGCTTAGGAAGGATCTCTAGCAATAATAAGGCTTCACTATATATCGACCAACCTTTTAGCTACCACAGATCCTTCCTAAGCTGCATAATATCGTGAACATATAGCTAGAATAAAATATAGCGCACGGCGCTGGTACTCAAAGGGTTAAGGATATAACTTGTTTTTGGCAATTTTTGAGCAATATATTGTAGTTTGTCCCCTAGGTTAAAGCCACTGTCACACGAGCGCTTTTTCCGTCAATTTTCCATGAGCAAGTTTTTTCTGGTGATATTTATGGATATTTTCGCATTGTAATCGGAAACTAGATCGAAGTTAGATTATATTCGGTAGTTTAATTCTTAGGGAACTTGTATTTTGAAGCTGCCAGACAACAATTGCTGGTAAAAATTGACTGAAAAATCGCTCGTGTGACACCGCCTTAACGAAAGAGTAAAAATATGCATGGATTGACACACGAGTGAGATTATGGAAGCACAGAGAGAGGCCCCGAACGCCGCGAGCACCGATATCAAAGATTAATATTTTAGCGGCCCCCGATGAATGGCGCCGGGGAGAGCCAGCCAGCCAACTATTTACTACACATTAAGGGGGCCCACCTCGCTTTTTTTCTCTTTCTCTCCCGCTCTCTTTGGTTTGTATCTATTCGGCCCCATTTAGCCTACTGTTTTAAGACATTTACCCTAATGCAGGTGTCAATATTTTCATGGCGACCGATAGCGAGCCAGCATATATTTTTGTTGTTTTGACAGCAACCTAAATTTTGTTGTTTTGACAGCAACCTAAATTTGTACAATTTTCGATAGAAAAATTTCTCCGGCGAAGCCGGATTTTTCCATACAATGCTGACTCGCTATCGCTCGCCAGGAAGAAATAGACACCTGGATGGGGATAAATGTCTTAAAACAGTTGGCTGAATGGGGCCGAATGGATACAACCCAGGGAAGGAGAGTAAAGGAGAGAAAGATAAAAAAAGCCTTGTGACCCCCATTAATACACGGCCGCCACCACTGAAAGGAATGAGTGAGGTGGTGCGGCGGATAAAAAAAAGAGGAGCGCGCGACGAAAAGATCAAAGCGTTGGGAGGAGCGGGGGTCGTAAGGGGGGAGCGAGAGAGAGAGAGAGAGAGAGAGAGAGAGAGAGAGAGAGAGAGAGAGAGAGAGAGAGAGAGAGAGAGAGAACTAGAGGGAGAACTAGTGAGAGCAAAAGAGAGAGAGAGCGAGAGTGTGAGTAATTGGACGTGTGTGTGTGTGTGTGTGTGTGTGTGAGAGAGAGAGAGAGAGAGTCATTTATCTATAACTTCGAAATAGTCATAAGCGGTATAAAAAGTAAAGGAACAGAAGGGAAGGTGGAGAGCAGCAATAGGGTAAAGATAAAGAGGAAAGAGAAATAAAGAGTAGTAGCGAACGAAAAGATAAAACAGATGATCGAAAAAGTAATATAGTTTCACTGACTTGCATAACACAGCACTTACATCTTCGACCTGCTAAAAATATTTGATAACCTCCAAAATGCAAGGGACTGGAGCTATCGCCAATGAGTTCCAGTCCTGATGCTATTCTTGACTGTGCTGGCTTAACCCCTTCTGTACCGGCGACAACCTTTTTAGTTTATTCTTGCTACTACTAATCGATTTTATTCAGATTAGAAAGGATCTCTAGTAATATTAGGGCTTCAAACTATCTCAATCGACCATTTTAGCCATCACAGATCCGTCCAAAACTGCGCAAAATCGTCTAAATATAGCTAGAATGAAATTGAAAAAACGTCGTCGGTACAGAAGCGGTTAATAATCCAGAAGGGTTGATAGCCTCTGACGTCCTATTTTTACAAACTAACTTATCCAAAATGCAAGACATGGAAAATTACAGATTCCGTTTTGTTAGCCCTACATATTATGCTTTCTAAGTATTAAATATCCAAGTCTGATTTCTTCGACAAAGTATCTATCATCAACGTAGCGCCAACGAACTTCGACAATAATCTTGACCCCTTAATTTCTCATAACTCAAAAGGGCCTAGACCTAACTTGCTGTAAATTTCCACACCTATTTCCTCGTAGACTCTTCCCAAATGATAGAAATCTCAGCCCGATTGCTTTCATTAATTTTGAGTTATAAGAAGTTAAGGGATCAAGATTATTGTCAAGTTCGTTGGCACTACCTGTACCCAAAATGTTCCTTGCATTATATTGACCGATATCAGGATACATCCATTTCGGGTTTAAAATTGTTATCATTGAAATATATACATGTGACATATAACTATACACACACACACACACACACACACACACACACACACACACACACACACACACATGAAAACCCCCCACAACACATACACAATAACAAAAAACAAAAACAATAAACCAACCAACAAATGTAAGCAGTCACATACACACACACAACAATACCCTCACACACATAAACACACATACTCACTCTCACACACACACACAGCCGAAGTAGTGTCTGCACCATCAGTGCATAGTTTCAAAGCACGGTATGACAAACATATCTTAGGAGGCGGGAATTAACGAGCATGCTCACTCCCGCAAGTACAACTAGTGTAAGTACAACTAATGTAAGTACAACTAGTGTAAGTACAACTAGTGTAAGTACACACACACTAAACAAGGACATCTCTGTCTGTGGTGCCTGTGTATGCCATGGTATTTAAGGGAGCCCACCTCGCTTGTTTTCTCTTTCTCTACCTCTCTCTTTGGCTTGTATCCATTCGGCCCCATCCAGCCTACTGTTTTAAGATGTTTACCCACATCCATGTGTCAATATTTTCCTGGCGAGTAGTACCGAGCCAGCATTTATATATTTTTGTTTTGACAGCAAGCTAAATTGGGAATTTTTTTCGATAGAATAATGTTTCCGGCGAAGCCGGATTTCTCCATACAATGCTAGCTCGCTTTCGCTCGCCAGGAAGAAATCGACACCTGCATAGGGATAAACGTCTTAAAACAGTTGGCTGAATGGGGCTGAATGGATACAAGCCAGGGAAAGAGAGAAAAGGAGAGAAAGATAAAAAAAGAGCCGATGACCCCCCTTAATATGCGTGCAGTGTTGTAACTGATAATTCTAGAGTTCCCACATATAAGGTTGTATCTCTACTAATACAGTATTCAGATGACCCTAAAGTATTACATACATACAATATAATATGCATAGATCCCTTCATACAGGAGAGAGAGGCGAGCCATTGAGGTATTATGCCAACATGTACGGTGTGCTTCAACGATGGCGCTCATTCTAAGACAAGCCTCTCTCCCTCTCCCTCTCTCCCTCTCCCCCTCCCTCCCCCCTTCCCTCCCCCCCTCCCCCTCCCTCTCCCTCTCCCCCTCCCCCTCCCTCTCCCTCTCCCTCCCTCCCCCCCTCCCTCTCCCTCTCTCTCTCCTTTTCTATCGGATATGCCATCTCTACTAGAATTAAGTCCTGACCACCTCGTTGGGATCGTAAGGTCTGTGTGGCGAGTTTATATGTAAATCTATGTAAATATCTCTCTCCAGTTAAATTCATTAGTATGCGACGTAGAGCCAAAAAGTAAATTAAGCAAAATAATAAACCCCGGAGTTATATGTTGCTGATAAAAGTATAATAAACCCGAAATATTTCTATACTTACATCAGAACGAAGAAAGTAGATACTTAAGGGGGGTCACCGTTTTTTGTTTTATCTTTCTCTCCTTTTCTCTCTTTCCCGGTCTTATATCCATTCGGCCCCGTTCAGCCAACTGTATTAAAACGTTTATCCCCATCCAGGTGTCGATTTCTTCCTGGCGAGCGAAAGCGAGCCAGCATTGTATGGAGAAATCCGGCTTTGCCGGAGACAAATTTAGCTTGCTGTCAAAACAAAAGTATATATACGCTGGCTCGCTACAGCTCGCCAGGAAAATATTGACACCTGGATGGGGGTAAGCGTCTTAAAACAGTAGGCTGAATGAGGCCGAATGGATACAAACCAAAGAGAGGAAGAGAAAGAGAAAAACAAATCGAGGTGGGCTCCCTTAATTAAAGGATTGGAAAGTCAGTAGAAGAGAACAGAGATTACACCAAAGACGAAGAACAGAAGAGTAATGCCCTCAATACCTTCTTTCAAAGGTACAGTCGCGCTAATAAGTGATGTCTCGGCACCAAGTATGTTTTGATCAATAATTGGTATCGGCAATATCTAAGCTTAAGTTCTTCATATCGAGTGAAATATACAAACATATTCCTACACTTACTCACCCTATTCAACATCTGACAGACATTAATACAACACAGAGCAAGCCAAACGTAATGACAGCTGGGACATGAATTATTAGCGCGACCGTACTGCCCCTCTCCTTTCCCTTCATATAATTGCTGAGGGGCACAGGGCCTTGGGTGGGGCTTTGGTTTTCTGTGTGTTTCCGCACCCTCCTCAGCTCCTCACCTTGGAGTGGCTTCGGTCACCTGGGCTTTATTAATGGTAAGCAGGGAGGGTTCTGTGGGGGCGCTCGGTTATGGCCTTGGGCTTGCTCAGGACCTTGGGGCCTGGGGAATAGCAACAACAACAACAACAGTAGGTATAAATATCCAAAGTCAAGGATATTCTATAAATGATAAAAGAGTGGAGATAGGTAGGACATGTAACAAGAAGAGAGGACAATAGGTAGAATAAAAGACTAAATGAATGGGGCCCTAGAGAAGGAAAACATGACAGTAAATGACCAGGCAAGAAGCGGAGAGACGAGATAGAATAACTACAGGGTTTCCATGGCAAAGAGTCGAGAGTCATGGAAAAAGTTATGTGAAGCCTTTGTCCAGCAGTAGACTCCTAATAGATGAAGATGATGATGATGATGATGATGATGACACCCATGTAGAACAGTATGTACAGCTACTGACAAATGTTCGTGAGCGCTTGCCATTTTCTTTATGCAAATATTCCATTTATAATGATGTTCAGATCAAATCAGATACATATTAATACATAATTATTTACTTATTATTACTTATTATTATTACCTATTATTATTACTTATTATTATTACTTATTATTACCTATTATTATTACTTATTATTATTACCTATTATTATTGATTATTATTATTACTTATTATTATTACTTATTATGATTTCCTATTATGATTTCCTATTATTATTTCCTATTATTATTACTTATTATTACTTATTATTATTACCTATTATTATTACTTATTACTTATTATTATTACCTATTATTATTACCTATTATTATTACTTATTATTATTATTATTACCTATTATTATTACTTATTATTACCTATTATTATTACCTATCATTACTTATCATTACTTATCATTACCTATCATTACTTATCACTACCTATCATTACTTATCATTACCTATCATTACTTATCACTACCTATCATTACTTATCATTACCTATCATTACTTATTACTTATTATTACTTATTATTACTTATTATTATTATTACCTATTATTATTACTTATTATTACCTATTATTACTTATCATTACTTATCATTACTTATCATTACTTATTATTACTTATTATTACTTATTATTACTTATTATTACTTATTATTATTATTTAGCTGATTTGATATGAACTTCAATCTAAATGGATATATTTGCATGAAGAAAATCACAGGAGTTCACGAATATTTGTCGGCAGCTGTCCAAGTTATATAAAATACCCAAATTAATATACCCAGCTTAATGTTATGTTCCCTTTTGCATACCCTTGATATAATTTACAGTGAATGATGGATCTACATAAACATTGACCAAAGTTAATACATACATGCTTAGCAAACTTGTACGTTCACACAAACATGTATACAGATACCAACAGTCCAACACACACACATACACACCCACACACATATCCAAAGTCCCCGACAGGCCCCTAAATATTTCAACAAAACTCTAACCCAACACGTACACCCATGAACGTATCTCTCAGTTGGTACACATAAAACTCAAACCCAACACGTACACCCATGAACGTATCTCTCAGTTGGTACACATAAAACTCTGACCCAACACGTACACCCATGAACGTATCTCTCAATTGGTACACATAAAACTCACTGCCCCTGTCGAGATGCACATAAAGAAACTCAACACACTGGCAAGGGAATACGCACACACATATACACTCACATAACACACACACACACACATAAAAAAACACACTTACAAACAAACAACACTTACACACACACACATACAGACAGACAGACACACACACAGACACAAAAACACATACATAGTCATACACACACATAAGGAAACACACATACAAACACAAAACACTTACACACATACTGTATATACAAATGTACATATATTTTAATTCATTCACACACACGGAAGCTAATACAATCACATTAACACAAACACATACATAAATACATATGCACATACTTACATAGAGTCACACATGTAGTTAAGCTTCTAAGGCTCATATACAGACTCTCACATTCTCGCCAACACACACACACACACCCACACACACACACACACTCTCACACATTCTCGCCAACACACACACACACACCCACACACACTCTCACACATTCTCGCCAACACACACACACACACACAGAGGTGAATTCATAGTTTCTGGGATAAAATACATTCCAATAGCTCTTTCAGATTTATGTGTGTCTGTGTGCGTATTTGCGGAGAGTTGTTTGTTTGTGTACGTTCGCGCGCGCGTGTGTATGTACGTAAATATGCGCATGTATGTATGTTTATATGTTTACACGTTCAGTGTGTGTGTGTGTGTAGCTGTGTATGTGTGTTTGTATCCTAGAGTATTAACAGAATGTAAAGAATAAATTAGTTACCCTTTAACAGCATTATTCAACAATTTTCTTAATTTGAGTCTAGTCCCTGAGTGGAAAATTGCAAATGTGGTACCGATATTTAATAGAGGTGACAAATCTATTGCTTCAATTTATCGTCAAATTAGTTTGACATTAGTTGTTGGTAAACTATTAGTGATTTATTGAGCACAAAGTCAGAGAGCACCTAGAACGTCACCAATTAATTAAAGATTCTCAGCATGGATTCACGAAGGGTAGGTCCTGCCTCACTAATTTATTGACATTCTTTTCCCAAGCATACGAATCAGTAGACAATGACAAAGAATATGATGTAGTATATTTAGATTTCAGTAAAGCATTCGATAAAGTCCCCCACGAAAGATTGCTGAGGAAAATAGAAGCTCATGGAATAGGGGGAACTCTATTAAGATGGATTAGGTCATGGTTAATAGGTAGGAAGCAAAGAGTTAGCATAAAAGGTATACAATCAGACTGGGGTATAGTTAAAGAGTGGAGTCTCACAAGGATCTGTTTTAGGCCCTCTGCTATTCATCATTATAATAATTAACTACCTCGATGTAGGAATAACTAGCAACATCAGTAAATTTGCAGAGGACACTAAAATAGGAAGAGTGATCAATTCTGATCATGATATTCAGGCTTTTCAAAGAGATACACTTCACGAATGGGCAGTAAATTGGCAGATGAAGTTCAATGTAGATAAATGCAGTGCAGTAAAATTTGGGAAATTGATAGAAAATGCAGGATGTAGATTAGATAACGTGAATATAAGAAACTGAGAATGAAAAAGATTCGGGAGTTATCGTAAACTGTGAATTGAAACCTAGAAATCAATGCATTTAGTGATCGAAATAAGGCAAATAGAGTTCTCGGATGTATATCTAGAAGTGTGAGTAATAGAACTGCAGACTTAATCTTAAAACTTAGCGTTAGTAAAACCACATATGGATTACGCTGTCCAATTTTGGTGTCCCTATTACAGAATGGACATAGATTCCTTGGAGAGGGTACAGCGAAGAAGGACAAAAATTATCCATATTAGAAATCTTCCATATGAAGAATGGTTGAGGAAATTTGTCTTACATTCGTTAGAGAGAGGTAGAGTTAGAGGAGATATGATAGGTGTTCAAGTGGGTTAGTAGGATAAATAAGGGGACATGAAAGATGTACTGAAGCTCAGTAAAAGCGAAAGAATTCTAACAAATAGTTTCGAATTAGACACATTTAATTTCAGAAAAGATATAGGCAAATATTGGTTTGGTAACAGAGTTGTAGAATGTAGATAGGTGGAATAGGCTACCGAGTGCTATAGTGGGATCATGAACGATAGAGAGCTTTAAGATTAAATTAGATAAGCATATGGACGAGATGGGTTGGGTGTGAGGGGGATCAGCCGGGAGTGTGCTGATCGCATTATGATGACCTTTGACCGTTTTGGGGAGGTCGGTCCTCATGGTATTAGTGAGTTGGGCCTATATTTAGGCCTTATAATTAGCGTTGGGTGTGAGAGGAATCTGCCTTATGTGGGCCAATCGGCTTTCTGCAGACCCATTTTCTTATGTTCTTATGTAAAATGTGTATTTGTGTGTATATTTGTGTGCATAGTTGTGATGTGTGTATGTATGTGTGTGTTAAGTTGTGTGTGTGTAGTTATACTGTGTGTGTGTTTAGTTGTGTGTGTGTGTATGTGTAGATATAATGTGTGTGTGTGTGTGTATGTGTTATCAAGTACACATATGCAAGCAAGCGCGTTTGTATATACATTATGTACGCATGTGCGTGTGTGCTCGTGTGTATGTGAGCGTACGTTTGTGTGTACCTATGTAATGAAGAGCTCATGTAGTTGCATCTATCTACAGCCCGTGTATCTATTTACAGGTAGAGTGTTTGTATCATTTGTTTATAATGATAAATGGTGCTTGGTTGTGGAGTTGTAATTTATGAGCTGTGTGTGTGAGCGAGTAATTTGATGTATGTAGTGTGTGTGTTTGTGAGTGTGTGTGTGTGTGTATGTATGTGTGTGTGTGTGTGTGTGCATGTGCGTGTGAGCCAGTCATTTGATATATGTAATGTGCGTGTGTGTGTTTGTGTATGTATGTGTGTTTGTGTATGTATGTGTGCGTGTCTGAGTGTGTTCATTCTTTCATCCCTTTCAGCACCATAACGTCTTTTTATATTTGATTCTGGCTAAAATTAGATGATTTTATTCAGTTTAAACAGGCCCTGAAAGGCACGAAAGGTCTTAAAAGTTAACAATGAAATGGGGAGAATGATCTTATAATCACCAAACTATTTTTGTTGTTGTTTTTACCTCCCTTCTCCCTAATGCTTAGCCCCATTAGTTTTGAGATTTTAAGATGTTCGCTTCATTATTTTGACGATTTGGATACATTTTATGTCATTTAGGCGTCGAGTAATAGTGAGCCTGTAATTTATGATGAACAGCCTTCGGCCGGGACAATTTTCTACCGAAAAATGTACAAATTGATCTCGAAACTAATAGTAAATAATAACTATAAACAAATGAACAAATATCCACAAACTTACCCTTAACCCCTTCTGTACCTGGGATGTACATTTTATATGATTTCAGCTACATTTAGATGATTTTATGAAGCTTATGGTAGCTAAAAGGATTACTTGAAATAGTCTGTAGTTTTTTTTATGAGTAGAGGTCCTTCTTAAGCTGAAGAAAAAAGTTAAATAAATATCAGAATATAATAAAAAGGACGTGACCGGTACTGAAAAGGTTAATGAAAATATTACGACCGTGAACTTGACTAATGGAAGGAGTGAATAATGTATAACCAGCCTTACCTCTCTGGCTGCATGTCTGTTTGTGTTGGTTTACATACACACACATACACACGCACGCACACACACACGCACACCATAAATATACATACACCACACAATACTCACGAAAAATTTGGTTAAGGAATTGTGTATTATCAACGGGGCGTAGTCACATCTACACAAGTTGGAGTACTACCACATATCCTACACATAGTCAGTCATATTTCCTACACAAAAACAAGTATCCAGCACATTTCCTACACCGAAACTGAGTACCCAGCATATCTCCCATACTACAAGGTGCATCCGGCATAATTTCTACAATTATAGTCATATCTCCTACAATTCTGATACATGATCATTGCTCATCAATGCGATTACGTGGCATTATGCAGGAAAGAATACAAAACGCTGGAGAATATTGAGCTAAAAGTATTAATCGAGATAGTATGCAGCCTTTTAATGGGTAGACTGCCAGAATATAATAAAAAGGATGACGTTCGGTACAGAAGGGGTTAATCATTGGGTATATTGATGGTGATTTATGCTACACTCTAAATAATAATAGGGTATAAATATAATATGAAAAAGGTGTATTACATCTATTCGGCATATCGATGGTGAATTACCTTTCTAATTGGTCTAAAATGGGTTTGTCACTACCAATATAATATCACGAATATGGGACACTTTAAATACCCCTTTCTTACCCATAATTTTATAGGGGGGGGGGGGGGGGAGTTGAAATACAGTCCAACTACATTTTTTACCTCCGACAAGACGGCTCTTCCTCCACACTTGGGGTGCTGGACGCAACGCAGGTGTAGTTTGTTGTTTCTGGCCACATTTTGGATGTACCGGAATCCAGAGTTGTCTTCGTAAAGCACTGCATTGAAGCGGATGTTCCCCTCAATCCTAGCCATGCTTGGTGGAGTACAGCAGTGGAGTACAAGGCCCAGGAATGCCGTCTGTCCCGACGAATGGAGAAAAGAATACTGCTGGTTTGAGACTAAAGTCGAATCAACTCGACGCGTGTCTGAATGTGAACGATACTTTTCTCCCAATTTAGGTTGCGCTACATTTCCTACACCCGACTCGGGTCTGTTCCGAAGACTCGAATCAACTCAACTCGTCAGGCGAGTAGTGAGACAGTAGCGCCAAGTACAGACAGAGGCTCCTCCCCGTATACACGGCAGTGTAGGAAATGTGACTGTATAGATTTTTGTGTGTAGGAGATAATACACCATATTATGCTGTATATGTGTAGGAAATATGTCACTACACTAAAAACTGTGTAGGAGATATGCAGTATATGTGTAGGAAATATGTCACTACACTAAACACTGTGTAGGAGATATGCTGTATATGTGTAGGAAATATGTCACTACACTAACAACTGTGTAGGAGATATGCAGTATATGTGTAGGAAATATGTCACTACACTAAAAACTGTGTAGGAGATATGCAGTATATGTGTACGAAATATGTCATTACACTAACAACTGTGTAGGAGATATGCAGTATATGTGTAGGAAATATGTCACTACACTAAAAACTGTGTAGGAGATATGCAGTACATGTGTAGGAAATATGTCATTACACTAACAACTGTGTAGGAGATAATTATGCAGTATATGTGTAGGAAATATGTCACTACACTAAAAACTATGTAGGAGATATGCAGTATCTCGGGCAGCTAAATTTTCAAACATGTTTGAAAATTGGGCTGCCTGAGCGGAGTTCCCAGGAGTATCAGGGAGTGACCTAGAGTGCCCATGGCTGCATGCGATCTTCCAAGAGTCATTACGCGATTTCCAGGACTGTGGACTCTTGGAAACTCGGCCTCACACTCCTGAATGTGTGAACTAGGCTATAATGTTATAAATTTGGGCTGCTCGAGTGGATTTTCCAGGAGTATCAGGGAGTGACCCAGAGTGCCCATGGGTGCATGCAATCTTCCAAGAGTCATTACATGAGTTTCCGAGACTGTGGACTCTTGGAAACTCGGCCTCACACTCCTGAATGTGTGAACTAGGCTTTAGTCGGCAACCTGTCTAGGGGAATAAACCGTATACAAATCTGTACTGCTTATCTAAGTGTAAGGCAGGTTAGTGGATGGACTACCCGAACACCACTGTAGAAAAATAGTGCTAACAAGATACATAGAGGGCCTCGGAGTCGGACGGATCCTAAATTGAGTGGTCAATCCTGTAAGTCCTTCAGTAAACTGGCTCGGGTTGTCCCTCTTACAGGGAATAGGTCCGCTTGGGGGCATTCTGTGTATGGCCACCCTCATTAAGGGAAGTAAGGAATCCGGCAATAGATAGATAGATAGATAGATCATTATTTACATACACCCCCTATCCCACACCCATACACACACACACACACACACACACATTCTTTCCCACGCACACATTCGAATATGAACACACAGTTTCAATAATTACATTCTAACCGTCCACTCACCAACTCTGCAATTTCTCTCTCTCCGCCGCAATGTTGCATCTCTCTCGCTACCACAATAATCAGTGTTCCTCAGAGCTCTCCCAGTGTATACCACCTCCTCCACGTAGGGCACGTGGTACCCGTCTTGCAACACAATCCCACCCCTACTCTGTTCAACTCTCCAACCCAAGAGTGAAACGTTACTCTCAGTCTTTCTTCTATTCAACAGCTGAGATCTGGAACTCTCTCCCAGAATCAGTCTTTCCCTCTTCCTATGACTTAAATTGCTTCAAACTCCGTGTGTCCAGGCATTTTGGCTCGAACGTCCCTTGATTTTGGCCCGGTCACTCTTTCAACTCTGAGGGAGGCACTCGCTACAGGCAGTTCTGCCTTCTGCCTCCCTCACTCACAAAAAACAAAAACAAACAAACAACAACCCACTCACTTAATGCATGCTTAATCAGGATACATGCACACAAACTCATTCACTTATACATCTCTCTCTCTACAACACACATACCATTCCATCCTCTCCACATACCTCAACGTCCCACCAAAACCGCGATCCCTCTCTCTCCACACACACCCACACACACATACTATTCACACACACACAACTCATTCCATCCTCTACACACGCACACACACACACACATACTATTCACACACACACACAACTCATTCCATCCTCTACACACGCACACACACACACACACACACACATACTATTCACACACACACACAACTCATTCCATCCTCTACAAACGCACACACACACACACACATCATTCCATCTTCTTCATCTTGCCCACACATTCCACCCTCCCTCTAAAACGTCCCAACCCCCCGACTGAAAAAACTCCCCCTCCTTCTCCCCCACCCCTCCCACAATACCCCCTTCCAACATTATGAATCGGGAATGGCGATCGGGCCGCGCTAAAAACCCGTGATGACCGCAAAATCGTAAACTGGTCTCGGGGTTGTGCAAAAATTCTGACTCCTCCGCATAACCCCGGCCGGGGAATTTTTTTGGGGTAATGGCGCGGAATTAAATATGGGTTGGGTGTAGGGGGATTATTCTGTGAGAGAGAGAGAGAGATATATATTTACATAGATTTACATATATACACTGACCGCACAGACCTTACGATCCCAGCTAGGTGGTCGGTGGTCAGGACTTAATTCTAGTAGAGATGGCTAATCCGAGAGTAAGGGACAGTGGAAGGAAAGAATAGCAAAGAAGAAGCGAGAGAGAGAGAGAGAGAGAGAGAGAGAGAGAGAGAGAGAGAGAGAGGGGATAGGGAGCAAGATAAATAGCAAGATAGATAGAGAGAGAGAGAGAAAGAGAGAGAGAGAAGTCGTATAATGATTGGTATAAACATTGCATAAGTTATATACAATAAAATATTACATTATGAGAGCGAGAGAGCTGCGGAGAGAGGAGGAATTATACAGTCTGCCAGACAAAGAACAAATGGAAGGGCATGCAAGCAAAGAAGGAAAACACAAGCGAAGTAAAAGTGTATATGATAATTTAATGATAATACTGCAAACATAAGCGTAGATTAATATAAGCATATCTAGAAAGCGTACGTAATGACAGTTATGTCTGGTTTGTTGAGTAGAGCGCATATCTCCATCAAGAGGGCAGTTTAGAGTCATGGTTAAATTTCGGTGTAATTCAGCTCGTGATATCGTGCCCAGCTCAAGGCTTCGATTTTCTTTACTGTCTCCTTTGAGACAAGAGCTGCCGAGTTGGGTCAGCCTGCAGGTATTCCTACTTCGCAACTATAGCCTGGCTGACTCAAGGCCTCGACCTGGGTAACTGTCCACTTGGGGACCTTTGGGTGTAAAGTACGCTACATCGTTACACTCTCTCTTATAGACACAATTTAGCTAGGGCATTTGAACCTATATACAATTTTATGAGAAAGCTTGTGAGGAAACAGATAAATACAGACACACACACACAACATACATTGCCATTTATTATTACAAATCTTAAGGCAATATTAGTTAGCTAATTTATGTTTGTTATTTCCTACATAGGTCTTTGAAATAATGCCATATTCATATAATAAGGGAAAGTTCGTCATTCCTTGTGAGTTCATATGCAGTAGTTTTACCCTGTTCCAAATAACTGGGCCAAAACGCTTGAGCATTAACCCCTATAAATCACAAACGACTACAGTAATTGTGCTAATATTTCTACCATTTGGGAAGGTCAGCCAGGGAATAGGTCTCATTAACTCACTCACCAAATCTCTCCCTCTCTCTTCGCCGCAATGTTGCATCTCTCTCCCTCTTCTTCCGCTATTACAATAATCAGTGTTCCTCGGAGCTCTCTCAGTGTATACCACCCCCTCTTCATAGAACACGGAGCACCCGTCTTGCAACACAATCCCACCCCTACTCTGTGCGACTCTCCAACCCAAGAGTGAAACGTTATTATCAGTCTTTCTTCTATTCAACAGCTGAGCTCTTGAATTCTCTCCCAGAATCAGTCTTTCCTTCTTCCTATGACTTAAATTGCTTCAAACTCCGTGTGTCCAGACATTTTGCCTCGAACGTCCCTTGATTTTGGCCCGGTCACTCTTTCAACTCTGGGGGAGGCATTCGCTAGAAGCAGTTCTACCTTTTGTTTCCCTCACTCACATAGAACAAAAGCAAATATATACATGTACCGCCCATTTGCTCTACCTCTTTTTGAATTACAGAGGTTAGGCTTCACAATTTATGGCCTTTCTATTTGGAACAGATTTGTATAAGTATATGTACTGTGCATATCGAGACTATCAGGACGACTTATTAAGGGGAGGTATTTAGTTTGTTCCCTAGACCTCCATCAAGCTTAAAATTACACCCCCTTGAGTCCCTTTCAAGATTAATTTGTACATTTTTCGGTAGAAAAATGTCCCGGCCTTTTCCTCCTAAATTACAGGCTCGCTATCGCTCGCCAGGATAAAATCGATACCTGAATTGCACGAAAGGTCTTAATATGGGGTGAAAGTTCTTAAAATCGCTAAACTAATGGGGCAAACGTTTTATAATATCAAAAGCAATGGGGCTAAACATGAGGGAGAAAGGGGTCAAGAAAAAAATCCCTCAAGTGGAGATCTGCCCTTAAATAGTCATGCCTGAGGGATAATTTAGGGGTGAGGAAATCATCAATGTTATTCAAAACTTAGTTGAGCCTCTTAAGGTATCGTATGCAGGTACTGACCAAACTTCATCAAGATCCAACCTTTTGTTCTCGAGATATTTTGAAAGTTCTATGCAGAGGCAAAAACGGACAACAGTGATTTAAATACCTTTGTGATAATACACACATACTGGTGATGAAAGGGGAAGACAACTCTCATGAATATACACACACAAGCATACAATTTTACACAAACACAAACAAGTCACCCAAACACGCACACATAAACACACAACATGAACATACACACACCGATTCAGTTATAGCCAGAAAAAATTGCCACACACACATACACATACAGAAAACGTAGTCTATTAGCCGGAGTCAGCGAGCAGTGACTAATATATAAATGTACGCAGGATGACCAGCTAATGGATCCCAGCTTACCTACCTTCTCCTCTCCTCACCCCTCCCCTCCTTCTCCCTCTCCCGCTCCCCTCTCACCTCTCTCTCTATCTCTCTCTCTCTCTCTCTCTCTCTCTCTCTCTCTATCTCTCTCTCTCTCTCATCTTTGCTTTCATCTTTGCTTCCACTTCTCTTCTCTCTATCTCTATTAAGTCCTGGTCACCTCGTAGGGATCGTAAGATCTGTGTGGCCAGTGTATCTATGTAAATCTATGTAAATCTCTCTCCTACCTACGTAAATTTGGAGTGAATAGCAGGTGGGTGGGAGTGGGTGTACGTGGTTAGTGGGTGGGGGTAGGTGGGCGGAAGGAAATGGGTGGTCAATTGGTGGGAGAGAATTAAGTGGGTGGAAGATTGTGTGGAGTTACTCAAAGTAAATGGAATATGGGTGGATGGTAGCCTAAGTGGAGGGGTAAGTGATGGAGGTAGGTGTGGGGGGAGAGGGTGTGTGTGTGTGTAGGTGGTTGTAGGGTGGGTGGATGGTAGCCTAGGTTAAGGGTAGGTGGGTGGGATATAGGTGGGCGGCGTAGTGGGTTCAGGTGTGTATGTCGGTGGTTGTAGAGTGGGTGGATACAAGGGAGTAGACGACTGGGTGGGTGGTATTCGGGTGGAGTAACATCCGGATTGATTCAAATGTCCGCCTACATAATATTATGTCACTATGTAATATGCAAATTAACAATTTTACTTTGACAGTCTTTGGTTGTTTCGAGGCATCTTAGAAGTGTTGCTCTTATTTTAACCCCTTGAGGATTATGGTGCATATTGACTGTTTATTCTGGCTATCATTAGATGATATTATTTAGAATAAGAAGAGTATATGGAAGTCAAATGGTTGATTGGGCCAGTCTTTACCCTCTTAACTCCCATAGATCCTTCCTAAGCTGCATAACATCATCTAATGATAGCCAGAATAATGAGAAGATTAGCTAAACCCAAGGTATACATGACATTTATTACAGTTACGCTGGAAAGAGACTGTTCAACTCGGCGAGAACGTTGTGGCACTGGGTATATATATATATATATATATATATATATATATATATATATATATATATATATATATATATATATATATATATATATATATATATATATATATATATATAATGTATGTATGTATATACTCAGGCCCAATCCCCACTTTTCCTATTTTGTTCTCTTTCTTTTTTTTTGGGGGGGGGGGGGTGACCGACTCAAGGCAGAGCCCGAATTGGGACAACATAACAGAAAACAATGATAGCGAGAATAAACTGTCGAAATGCGTCCCAATCTTCAAAGAGTTAGAAAATAGCCTATAATATCCCAGCACGATATCGCGACAATAGATATTTAACCCTCCGGATCCGGGGGCCTTCATATGAGGCGATCGTCGTGTCCGGGGGTATTCCTGAAAAATGGCTATCTTCATAATTCGATATCTACTGATTGAGACCACCTAGGGCAGTCAACTAAATTGCATAGTGTAGAACCAACCTTCGTCTGTAGAATGGCGTTGAGTTGACATCGCTACGACAAGTGGTTGCCGAGATATGATGATGGGAATGGAGGTAATTTCCCGCGTATTTTCGCCTGTGTCCGAACGCTTCGCCGCGGCCCTGGCTAGCACGCACTAAGTCACTCGTCGCTCCCGTGGCTTTTGTTCCGGTACACGATATTATGTTTGTATGGAGATAATGTGATATTATTGTGTCATTTATTACTTGTTCAACCATTATTTGAGTTATATGAAACTTTATATAACATATTTTCGGCGCTTTCACTGTTATTGTAATATTATTGTGTCAATTTCACTTTTATTGTAATAGCATTGTGTCACTTTCACTTTTATTACTCTTCTTGTTATGAATTATTGTCACTCACTGTTGTTATTGAGTTATTATTACTTGTTATACATTTTGTGTCACTTTCACTTACTAGGTTAGAGGCTAGGCTACGCAAGCGTACAGTACCGTACGGTATCGTATTTGACACTTGTAATTATTACATTTGGTTGTTTCTTTCACTTGCACATATTGTTATATTGTTTTTAGTGTCACTTTCACTTATTACAGGTTTCACTTATAAATACTTATTGAATAGTTACTCTAACATATAGTTGTTGTGTCTCTTTCACTTGCACATACTGTTGTATTGTTTTTAGTGTCACTTTCACTTGCACATAGTGTTTTATTGTTTTAGTGTCACTTTCAATAGTGTTCTCAGGATCAGTGCCACTTAGAAGTTTACCAGGATGTGGAAATCATCGTGGCAAGGCGTGATGCACAGTTCTACCTGACATTCCTGGCACTGATACGAGGTTTTGGTGTTTGTCTGGGGTCTTCGGGTGGTGTGGCTGCAGACATGGCACCGTTTCTGTGTCTTGCGACCAGCAGCTACTGGAAGGCCGACGATCCTGTGCTTCTTGTGGTGTTCGGAAGCGTATGTGCGGTCCATGGTGCCAGCTCCTGGCATATGTTGAGCTAGTGGGGAATCTGCAGGCAGGGTATATTCCCCAATGAGATCCAGAATGAGCTGTTTCTGGATTCTCCGAAGGTTGGTGTACTTCCTGGGCATTGTGGGGTTCATCAGCTTGTACAGGTTGTATGAGTTCAGCACAGACACATCCATCATGTGCAGGAAGGACTTCTTATACCACCTGCAGGAGGTCCGCAGGCAGTCGATGAAGCCGACCTGCATGTCTGACTTGTCAACCAGATGCATGTTTATGTTGTAGTCCATAACTGCGTCTGGCTTCATGATGGGCTCCCTGGTCCTGTGGTTGACTTTGCCAGCGTGAACCAGGTTGCCCTTGTGGATGGTGCTCATCATGTTGACCTTCCTTTGGTCGTGCCAATGGATTGCCAGCATCGGACCATGTTGCTTGAGGAAGATGTCCTTCTTCTTGGTCTTTTTGGGGAATTCCGGCATGTTCTTCCTCGTCCCCCGTACTGTGCCCACAGTCTGGGTTTGCTGCCTGTTCAGGTACTTGGTGAGGATGGGGGACGTATAATAGTTGTCCGTGTAGAGTATGTGGTTCTTGTTGAAGTAGCAATCCATCATCGCCTTCACCACTGCTCCACCGAACCCTATATCTTGATCTGCAAGAACCTCACCCTCCTTCCCACTGTAGACAATGAAGTCCAGCACATAACCCGTCTTACAGTCACAGAGGACGAAGAGCTTGATGCCGAATCGATGTCTCTTGGATGGTATGTACTGCCGGAAGTGAAGCTTCCCCCGGAACAGCACAAGAGACTCGTCGATCACGACCTTTTGAAAAGGCTTCAAGAATGTGGAAAACTTGGCCTTCATCATGTCGTAGAATCCCCTTATCTTCCACAGGCGGTCTGTTTTGTGTACATTGGTGTTGGTAACGAAGTGCAGGTTACCAAGTATGGCGAAGTAGCGGTCCCGGGACATAAGTTTGCCAAAAGCAGGTGTGGCAATTATGTCACCTGTGATCCAGTAGTCTGCCAGCCGATGCTTCTTCACATGTGCCATGAGCATGGTCAGTGCTATGAACACATACATTTGGGCAATGGTGACAGGCTTCCAGGCCTTCATGTGGGAACTATGGGTCTTGCCGCTGAGGTGGTCACTGAGGGCCTTCTGCTTATTGGTCTCATCGACAACATATGACATTACATCATTGTCGAAAAAGGCCTTGAATATCTCGGCAGGTGTTGAGTTGGGTCCCGCTGGGAAAGATGGATCAATCCCTGCGGAATTTTGGGCGTCATCGAATGTGGCATCTTGTGGCTGAAAGGTGGCCCCATCCTCCCACGTCCAGACATCAGCATGCCTGGCACGGGGACGGGGACGGGCAGCAGGGGCGTCGGCAGCAGCAGGGGCGGCCTGGCCACGGCCGCGGCCACGCCCACGCTGACCAGCAGGGCCCCTGGCACGGCCATGTCCACGTCCACGTCCACGTCCAAGGGCACGGCCACCCCGAGCACGGGGACGTCCACGGCCACGGCGGGGTGCTGGGTCGTCCACCCACTCAGCTTCGTCAACAACAGGGTCATCTGGCAGGTCATAATTATCATCCCCAGAATCTGCACCGTGGTCGTCCATATATCTTGAAGGGCGGCCATATTCGTGGGTGTCTTCAGGGTCATAGGTGGGATCCTGGTCGTCAGTTGGTGGTGATACATCAGGTAGCGACTGCTGGTGTGGGCGGCTAGTGGGTGGTGAAGGTGAGCTAGTTGGCTCTGAAGTTTTTAGGCGACGACGAGAGCGTTTTAGGGGCAGCTTAGGGCCTGAGGTGCTGCTTTGTGCCCCCACTGTGGCCATGAACAAGGCCCTTCTGGAGGTGTGTTGACCACTTGCACCACTTGTTGATGGCTGTGGGTCATGCGGGTACAATACCGCACCACTTTCACCACTTGTTGATGGCTGTGGGTCATGCGGGTACAATACCGCACCACTTGCACCACTTGTTGATGGCTGTGGGTCATGCGGGGACAATTCCGCACCACTTGCACCACTTGTTGAGGGCTGTGGGTCATGCGGGGTCAATGACGCACCAGCCGCGGGTGACGAGGGCCCGGGAGACAAAGGAATAGGCCTACCCACGCTCAACTCTTCACTCTCATCCTCACTATCAGCATCTTCACCTCTTTCCCTTTCGGCCGCCTCCCGTGCCTGCTTCCTAGCACTATCCAGCACAGCTCTCCTATAAAAATAACTGGCTATTTTTGCCGGGGAAGGAGTCCACACAGCCGACGCTGGGGTCGCAAGCGTGCGCGCCGGGTCACATTCACGTGATGCGGGTAGGACACTTCCCATTTCACTAACACTTTCATCACCTTGATGATCTTCACCGCATCCAACATTGTCATCATTATCATCATCACCATCGTCATCATCAGTGCTATGAAAGCCCTGGAATTCTTCGCCATCTTCCACTTCATCAACATCTTCACTAACCACATGGTCTTCGTCAAATTCACTCTCAATCTCACTAAGGTCATGATCACTTAACTATTTTAGCACACGTGCAACACCACCGGGACCTAGCAACGTTTTCTTGGTCGTTTTAGCTTTGCCTTTCTTAGGCTTACGGGTCGCGGCGGCGGGCGGCAAATCGGACACAGCTCTTTTTTGGGGGTTAACTCCAGCCATCTTGGGTGCGAGATAAGAACTGATGCTGCCTGGTAGTTTGTGCTTGGTGGCGCTGCGGTTGCCCACGCACAAACAAAAATCCGCCCGCGCAATTTGAACGCTTTGATTTTGATTTAGCCTCATATGAGGCCTCCCGGACTCCTAACCAAAATACGTTTTGCCTCATATGAGGCCTCCCGGATTCCAAGGGTTAATTGAGGAGATAATGTAAAGGGAGTGAACCAATTAACGTCACAACAATGCCTTTGATGATATTGTATATATAACCATAGTTAATTAATACTAGTGTCATAATGTTCTCCATAAAACATCGTGCCAACACACACACACACACACACATATACATATATATATATATATATATATATAAATATATATATATATATACAGTTTATATATATACAGTATATATATATTATATATATATATATATATATATATATATATACAGTATATACAGTATATATATATATATATATATATATATATATATATATATATATATATATACTGTATATATTCCCAGATAAGATAAAAATAATAATAGTCGTACCAATTTATACATCTGGAGATAGGAAAGGTGTAAATAGCTGCAGACATATATCCATTATACCAGCATTCCTAATCTTTCTTCTATTGAACAGCTGAGCTTAGGAACTCTATCCTTGCATCCATCTTTCCCTCATCCTATGACTTAAATTGCTTCAAACTCTGTGTGTCCAGGCATTTTGGATCAAACATTCCTTGATTTTGGCCTTGTCACTCTTTCAACTTTGGGGGAGGCACTCGTCACAGACAGTTTTGCCTTTTGTCTCCCTTATCCACATAAAACTAATTAACTCTATCTAAATTTGTTTGTCTTAGACTGATTACATTTAAGGGGAAATAGGTATCAACGAAACCAATTTTAAATTGCTAAATATTGATAATATCTTTTATTATCAGCTTGCCCTTTTGTTTTATAAGTCGATAAACCGATAAACCGTTTGAATAATATGGGTTGTATGTAGTTGTATGTGAATTTGTATTTTGTGTTTGTGTGTTCATTGTTTTCTGTTGTGTTGTCCCTATTCTGGCTCTGTCTTGAGTCGGCCGGCCACCCCCCCCCCCCCCCAAACAAAAACAAAAAAAAACAAAATGGGATTGGGCCATAAATCATACGTATTGCACAAATTCAAAACATCTTTTTTGTAATTACCGTCACATTCACGCACCGAATGTTCGTGTGAAATTTGGTGAAAATCAGTCGAACGATCTAGGAGGAGTATTAGGACAGACAGACAGACATACATTTCGGCCGGCATGTACCACTACACGGGGGGCGATACCACTCTGCTTACGCAGAGTTGATAAACCATGTTAGTAACATAGATCGTTCTTAAACTGCATAAAACCATCTTATTTCACCCAGAATAAAAGGTAAGAAGGCGTCATAGTGGTGAAGAGGTTAATAAGTGCTGTATGGCTTCAAAAGGCGTGTGAAAGATATGCTCATTGAAAAACAAAACAATGCCAGATAGTATGGCCTTGGTATTTAGGTCGTGTAGGAATGATTGTATTTAATGTGTCAATTTTCTTGTTCATAATGTGTCATCAGAACTGGGGAAACAAATGTATTCATTCCAATTATGCTACTGACCATAACTTTCTTGTACCAGACTCGTATTGTCATTTGATAAGTGTACATGTCATGGAAAATATTTGTTGCCAAGGTTACAATGTCATGTGATCTCCAGCTTGTAAAATCTGTGTTTATGTATGTATAGTTATAAGTACTGTATATATTGACATATATGTATGGGTGTATACAATGATGTTTGTGGATGTGTTTATGTGTATGTACGGCTATCTGCCTTATTAGAGAACGGTATGCCTGTGTGTTAACATGTGTAAGCTAGCGTGCGTAGTAATATAATGTATGAGACATTTTCGAAAGATAATAATTGCCTGACAAACATAAACACTTTACATTGCCAGTCACTCCCAACTCCGGAACAAACTGTGAATATATTAATGTCTGCTAAGGAGCAATGGTTCAGTAGACTTGGCCAATATTAACTGTTAATGTTCATGTATAATGTATATTCTAAGGCAATAAAGCATTTAATTTGAATGGATAAACTATATATATAAGGGTGTATGTGTGTGTAAAAACCCTCCTCCTCTTTTCTCTTTCCAATTCCAGCCCCCCCCCCCCCCCTCTCTCTCTATATATATATATATATATATATATATATTATATATATATATACTGTATATATACAGTATGTACACCTGTCCTATACTCATTCTTCACTCCTCTCTCCCTCTATCCTCCCCGTTCACCCTCACTCACTCTCTCCACACCCTCCCTCCCTCCTAATCTCTCCTTACCCCCCTCTTCCTACCCCCTCCTCCCTTCCCTCCACTACCCCGGCTATCAGAATTTGAGCAGAGCAACAAAGTAACACTAAAATTTGCATGAAGCTAAACTGGCCGACCGGAATTTGTCAAGGAGGGGAAGGAAGTGAGGGGGAGAGAGAGAGAGAGAGAGAGAGAGAGAGAGAGAGAGAGAGAGAGAGAGAGAGAGAGAGAGAGAGAGAGAAAGAGGAGGGTTTATATACACACACAAACTTATTTATATATATATATATATATATATATATATATATATATATATATACATATATATATATACATATATATATATATATACAGTATATATTAATATATTAATATATATATATATATTATATATATATATATATTATATATAATATATTATATATATATATATATATATATATATATATATATATATATATATATATATATATATACAGAGAGAGAGAGAGAGAGAGAGAGAGAGAGAATCCTATCCAATAGTACTCGAATATTATTATATTTTATCTATCGATATTCTTTCATGTCCTGGAGCTAACCTTATCAGCTCCTTTCCAGAAAATAAAATCATGTTATCTGACACAAATTTAATAAGAACAAACTAGCCTCGGGGAAAAATAGAATTGAATTTCGGTGCATGAAGTGGAGGGAGGGACGTATCTGTATCAACGGGAAGGGGAGGCTCTTTAGAAATAATAAATATAATATATAAATAAATAAAATAAATAAAAATATTATAAACTCTTTTTCCTTTCTTCGCCTAGGCCAAGGAAGTTGAATGGTGGAGCCTTGGTGGCCTAGTGGATAGTATACGCACGTGTGAATCTGCTTTACCTGGGTTCGATCCCAGCCAAGACGGACATATTAAGTTGGTGTAGTGGGTGTGATAGTACGTGCTAGCGTGTTTCACATGTTTGCACCCAGTCGGGGGACACCTTGACGACGTATACACACTAACAAACACACAACACAGCCACTCCAACAGCTTCCTCTCTCTCCAACACCCCTTTACCCCTCTCAACACTCTTTGATAAGTATATACGAGGTGCCGTTGTAAAGGTTTATCCATCAGTACCTACAGGAAGATGCCTTAAGTGGGTCGTGGTTATTTGTTGATGAATTTATTAAATAATGTATTAATTTATTGTTTACTCCCTCGCTAGAATTCCATCAAGCTTACAACACGCCCGCTAGACCCCCCCTTCAAGATAAATGTGTAAATTTTTCGGTAAAAAAAAATGTCCCGACCGAAGGCCAGTTCCTTCGTGCAATTTAGGTGTCAATTTTTCCCTGGCGAGCGATAGCGAGTCTGTAATTTTAAGAGGAAGGCCAGGAAATTGTTCTATCGAAAAATGTACAAATTTGACTTGAATGGGGGTCCAGGGGGTGGTTTTCTAAGCTTGATGGAGGTCTAGGGAGGAAACTAAAAACTAAATGAATACATGAATGAATAGACCAAACTAACAACCACTAACCCCTTAAGGCGGTATCACACGAGCGCTTTTTCCCTCGACATTTATCCTCAGCACTGATCTGGCAGCTTATGAGGCTAACATATAACATTTTGGTGTTACCTAAATTAATTTATAACCAGTCTAGTTTCCGATACCAGTGCAAAATATTCCAGAAATGTTGCCAGAAAATGTTTGATAATTGAATGTTGACGATAAAAGTTCTTGTGTGATACCGCCTTAAAGGGTTAATGGCTGATTTTTTTGGTCTATTCATGTATTCATTTATTTGTTAGTTTCCTCGCTAGACCTCCATCAAGCTTAGACAACCACCCCTTGGACACCCTCCCCCCCCCCCCCCCCCGCCCCGCCCCGTTCAAGTCAAATATGTAGGTGACCGGACAACTCAACCAGTAGACCATCTCAACCAGTAGCAAATCAACCAATACGGTTAGGTTAGGTTAGGTTAGGTTAGGTTAGAGAGAGAGAGAGAGAGAGAGAGAGAGAGAGAGAGAGAGAGAGAGAGAGAGAGAGAGCAACATTTGGAAACTACCAGGAATGACTAGCATCTCAAAGACCTTCCTGTCATTTCCTAACTCCAAGTTAAATTGAAGAAAAACATGAGATTGCATAGCACATAGGGAGGACCGACAGACAGACAAACAGAGAGACAACCAGCAAAGGAGAGAGAGAGAGAGAGAGAGAGAGAGAGAGAGAGAGAGAGAGAGAGAGAGAGAGAGAGAGAGAGAGAGAGAGAGAGAGAGAGAGAGAGAGAGAGCTGTTTGAATACTATTAATTCGATAAGGGTGGTAGGATATCAGGGTAGAAAAAAACAGAAAAGAAAAAGAAGGAGAAGAAGAGCAGGAAGGAAGGCTACTAGGTAAAGTTGAATACAGTAATTATATTTATAATTAATCTATATATGATCTCTCTCTCTCTCTCTCTCTATATATATATATATATATATATACTTTAGGGATCCTTGCCAAATGTCTCTGTAGTCCTAATATATTCTGTTGTAGTTATCATATATACTTTTTATGTTGGACAATGTACTGAATAAAATTTGAGAATAATAACACTAATTAATCTAACTAATTAATTAGCTAACTAATCTGTAACAGTAATTAATATAGACATGAGTGATATATTGATGTGTTCCTGTCCCCCAGTGTGCTACAGTCTCTCTGTTCCCCCAGTGTGCTACAGTCTCTCTGTTCCCCCAGTGTGCTACAGTCTCTCTGTTCCCCCAGTGTGCTACAGTCTCTCTGTCCCCCCAGTGTGCTACAGTCTCTCTGTTCCCCCAGTGTGCTACAGTCTCTCTGTCCCCCCAGTGTGCTACAGTCTCTCTGTCCCCCAGTGTGCTACAGTCTCTCTGTCCCCCCAGTGTGCTACAGTCTCTCTGTCCCCCCAGTGTGCTACAGTCTCTCTGTTCCCCCAGTGTGCTACAGTCTCTCTGTCCCCCCAGTGTGCTACAGTCTCTCTGTCCCCCAGTGTGCTACAGTCTCTCTGTCCCCCCAGTGTGCTACAGTCTCTCTGTTCCCCCAGTGTGCTACAGTCTCTCTGTCCCCCAGTGTGCTACAGTCTCTCTGTTCCCCCAGTGTGCTACAGTCTCTCTGTTCCCCCAGTGTGCTACAGTCTCTCTGTCCCCCCAGTGTGCTACAGTCTCTCTGTTCCCCCAGTGTGCTACAGTCTCTCTGTTCCCCCAGTGTGCTACAGTCTCTCTGTCCCCCCAGTGTGCTACAGTCTCTCTGTCCCCCCAGTATGCTACAGTCTCTCTGTCCCCCCAGTGTGCTACAGTCTCTCTGTTCCCCCAGTGTGCTACAGTCTCTCTGTTCCCCCAGTGTGCTACAGTCTCTCTGTCCCCCAGTGTGCTACAGTCTCTCTGTCCCCCCAGTGTGCTACAGTCTCTCTGTTCCCCCAGTGTGCTACAGTCTCTCTGTCCCCCCAGTGTGCTACAGTCTCTCTGTCCCCCCAGTGTGCTACAGTCTCTCTGTCCCCCCAGTGTGCTACAGTCTCTCTGTCCCCCCAGTGTGCTACAGTCTCTCTGTCCACCAGTGTGCTACAGTCTCTCTGTCCCCCCAGTGTGCTACAGTCTCTCTGTTCCCCCAGTGTGCTACAGTCTCTCTGTTCCCCCAGTGTGCTACAGTCTCTCTGTTCCCCCAGTGTGCTACAGTCTCTCTGTCCCCCAGTGTGCTACAGTCTCTCTGTCCCCCAGTGTGCTACAGTCTCTCTGTCCCCCCAGTGTGCTACAGTCTCTCTGTCCCCCCAGTGTGCTACAGTCTCTCTGTCCCCCAGTGTGCTACAGTCTCTCTGTCCCCCAGTGTGCTACAGTCTCTCTGTCCCCCCAGTGTGCTACAGTCTCTCTGTCCCCCCAGTGTGCTACAGTCTCTCTGTTCCCCCAGTGTGCTACAGTCTCTCTGTCCCCCCAGTGTGCTAACAGTCTCTCTGTCCCCCAGTGTGCTACAGTCTCTCTGTCCCCCCAGTGTGCTACAGTCTCTCTGTCCCCCAGTGTGCTACAGTCTCTCTGTCCACCAGTGTGGCTACAGTCTCTCTGTCCCCCCAGTGTGCTACAGTCTCTCTGTTCCCCCAGTGTGCTACAGTCTCTCTGTTCCCCCCGTGTGGTACAGTCCTCTCTGTCCCCCCAGTGTGCTACAGTCCTCTCTGTCCCCCAGTGTGCTACAGTCTCTCTGTTCCCCCAGTGTGCTAACAGTCTCTCTGTTCCCCCAGTGTGCTACAGGTCTCTCTGTTCCCCCAGTGTGCTACAGTCTCTCTGTTCCCCCAGTGTGCTACAGTCTCTCTGTCCCCCCAGTGTGCTACAGTCTCTCTGTTCCCCCAGTGTGCTACAGTCTCTCTGTCCCCCCAGTGTGCTACAGTCTCTCTGTCCCCCCAGTGTGCTACAGTCTCTCTGTCCCCCCAGTGTGCTACAGTCCTCTCTGTCCCCCCAGTGTGCTACAGTCTCTCTGTCCCCCCAGTGTGCTACAGTCTCTCTCTGTCCCCCAGTGTGCTACAGTCTCTCTATCCCCCCAGTGTGCTACAGTCTCTCTGTCCCCCCAGTGTGCTACAGTCTCTCTGTTCCCCCAGTGTGCTACAGTCTCTCTGTCCCCCCAGTGTGCTACAGTCTCTCTGTCCCCCCAGTGTGCTACAGTCTCTCTGTTCCCCAGTGTGCTACAGTCTCTCTGTCCCCCCAGTGTGCTACAGTCTCTCTGTCCCCCCAGTGTGCTACAGTCTCTCTGTCCCCCCAGTGTGCTACAGTCTCTCTGTCCCCCCAGTGTGCTACAGTCCTCTCTGTCCCCCAGTGTGCTACAGTCTCTCTGTCCCCCCTGTGTGCTACAGTCTCTCTGTCCCCCCAGTGTGCTAACAGTCTCTCTGTCCCCCCAGTGTGCTACAGTCTCTCTGTCCCCCCAGTGTGCTACAGTCTCTCTGTCCCCCAGTGTGCTACAGTCTCTCTGTCCACCAGTGTGCTACAGTCTCTCTGTCCCCCCAGTGTGCTACAGTCTCTCTGTTCCCCCAGTGTGCTACAGTCTCTCTGTCCCCCCAGTGTGCTACAGTCTCTCTGTCCCCCCAGTGTGCTACAGTCTCTCTGTCCCCCAGTGTGCTACAGTCTCTCTGTCCCCCAGTGTGCTACAGTCTCTCTGTCCCCCCAGTGTCCTACAGTCTCTCTGTTCCACCATAAACAACTATATTTTGTTGGTGTAAGGTAGATGCTACCCAAATTTTGGCCAAAATATATATATATTAAACCAGCCTATGTTAGAGTAGGAGCACGATATGCTTAAGGGGAGGTATTTAGTGTGTTTCCTAGACTTCCATCAAACTTGAAATTACACCCCCTTGACTCCCTTTCAAGATAAATTCATAAATTTTTCGGTAGAAAAATTTCCCGGCCGAAGGCCGATTCCTCTTAAATTACAGGCTCGCTATCGCTCGCCAGGAAAAAATCGACACCTAAATGGGACGAAAAGTCTTAAAAGTGACATACATGGGGTTAAAGTTCTTAAAATCGCCAAACTAATGGAGCGAACGTCTTAAAATCTCAAAAACAATGGGGCTAAACATCAGGGAGAAAGGGGTAAAGAAAAAAAATCCCTCAAGTGTAAATCTCCCCTTAACCTCTTCAGTTTTTCAGGACGCATGTCTTCCTTATATTCTGGCTAACAATAGACGAATATGTTTAGCTTAGGAAGACACTTTGGCAGTCCGAGGGTTGAAATATACTATGCCTCTTTGATTTTTAGAGGTCTCTTCCAAAGCTGAATACAATCGTCTAATGGTAGCCTGAATAAAGCGTCACAAAAGCGTCCAAATAATGAAAGGGTTACTATAACTGGAGACAATGTGACTTGGGAGAATCTGGTACAGTTCTAACCCATAAAAAGTGTACACCCATATCAACCTGCCAACGTTTATAGCCAAAGTTTTAAGTGGGGGGGGGGGTTACCTGCTTGTTTATCTTTCTCTCCTTTTCTCTCTTTCTCTGGCTTGTATCCATTCGGCCCCCTTCAGCCAACTGCTTCAAGACGTATATCCCTATCCAGGTGTCAATATCTTCCTGGCGAGCGAAAGCGAGCCAGTATTGTATGGAGAAATCCGGCTTCGCCGGAGAAATTTTTCTATCGAAAAATTTACATATTTAGCTTGCTGTAAAACAAAATTATATATATATGTGCTGGCTCGCCAGGAAGATATTGACTCCTGGATGAGGTAAGCGTCTTCAAACAGTAGGCTGAATGGGGCCGAATGGATAAAAGCCAATTAGAGGGATAGAAAGAGAAAACAAAGTGAGGTGGTCCCCCTTTAAGTATTTTACATATTTCATAACACTATTACCCAAGTTGGGCTCGATCCGGGTTCACATGGGTGTATTTTATTTATAAGACATAACTACTGACAGTGTGTAACTACTGGGAAACCTGAATGGAAGAGAGAAGAAAGCAATAAATGAATGAATGAAGGAATGAAGAAGAGAAAAAAGGTGAACAGAGAGAAGCAAAACAGGAATGAAGGATGAAAGAGTGAACGGAAGGATGGAAAGAAGGCAGGAAATGAAGGCTGCAATAAGGAATATAATAGGGTAGCTAAAACGTAGGATGAATGAAAAAAACGAAATGAAGTAAGGAAAGAGGAAGTGAGGAAGGACATGGGAGAGGAGAGAAGCCAAAACAAAATAAATAAATAATAATGGTAGGTAATAATAAATTAATAATAATGGTAGGTAATAATAATGAAATTGACGAATGAATGAATGAAGAAAGTAGGTAAAATAAGTTAGAGAAAATAGAAGAATTTTAAAAGAATAAAAACAGAAGCGAATGGAATTGAGAATAGAAAATGGAGAAGAGGGGGCTCTGAGGCAGAGTAAAATAGAATTTAGTTATATCTCTCGAAGGCCTTTACGAAAGAAAACGGGGGTGCTAAAAGGGGATGGAAGCACAGAGAGAGAGAGAGAGAGAGAGAGAGAGAGAGAGAGAGAGAGGTAAATAGAGGAGGGAGTGGGAGAGGTAAATGGAGGGAGAGGAGGAAAGGAAGGAAGAGGAGAGAGAGAGAGAGAGAGAGAGAGAGAGAGGAGAAGGAGAGAGAGAGAGAGAGTAGAGGGTGGTGAGGTAAATGGAGGAGGAGAGGAGAAGAGGAGAGAGAGAGTGGGATAAAAGGCTAAAAGTTGGATGCATGTCATAAGTTGGGATGTTGTGATGTTAGGGAGGAAGGAAGGAAGGAAGGAAGGAAGAAAGAGACAAACGGAAAGGAAAGATGAAGGAGGGAAGAAGGAAGTATGGAAGAAGGAAGGAAGAAGGAAGTCATGAAGGAAAGAAGGAAGAAAGAAAGAAAGGAAGGGAAGAGGGAAAAAAAGAAGAAACAACAAAACAAAATAAGAAAGGAAGGAGATAATAGATGAATGAATAGTTCTATCTATCTATCTATCTATCTATCTATCTATATATTCAGGCCCAATCCCCACTTTTCCTATTGTCTTTGTTTAATAGTTGGCTGAATAAATTGGGGGGAGAAGAGACAGCAATGAAACGAAAAAAGGAAACTTGGATAACTGGATGGATGGATGGAAGAAGGGTGGACTGAAATAATTAAGTAACCAGTAACGAAACAAAACAAGGAGACGCGTGGAAGGCGAGAGGAAGAAAGAAAGGCAGAATATAAGAAGGGAGAGAGGAAAGAAGAAAGAAAGGAAGGAAGGAAAATAGAAAGAAAGGAGGGAGTAATGGATAAAGATACGGAGGAAGGAATATAAGGACGGAAGGATTTTTGCGTGGAACAGAAGTACGGAAAGAGAAAGGAAATAAATAAATAAGAAAGGAAGGAAGGAAGGACAAAATAAAGATGGAAATGAAATAGAGGGGAAGGAAGGAAGAAAGAGAAAGATGAATTAAAAATGGAAGGAAGGAAGGAAACAAAAATAATTATGGAAATGAACAAGAGGGGAAGGAAGGAAGAACGGGAAAGATAAATGAAGGAAGGAAGGAAAGGAGGAATAAAGGAATGAAGGAATGCAGGATTGAAGGAAGGAAGGAAGGAAGAAAGGAAGGAAAGAAGGAAAGAGGTAAGGTAGGAATGAAGGGACGGAAGAACATTAGTGTAGAAGAAAGGAAGGAAGAAAGTAAAGAAGATAAATAGAAGGAATGGAAAGCAGTAAGGATGGAGGGAATGAAGTAAAAGGCTAAAGATGGAAATGAGGAAGAAAGGAATGATGGAAGTAACGAAGGGAAAAAGAAAGGAAGGAAGGAAAAAAGAAAGAGAAACAAGGAAGGAAGGAAGGAAGGAAGGACAAATATAGAAATAAGGACGGAAGGAAGAAAGGAAGGAAGGAAGAAAGGAAGGAAAAAATGAGGAAGGAAGGAAGGAAGGAAGGAAAACAAATAGAAATAAGGAAGGAAGAAGTGAAGGAAGGAAGGAAGGAAGGAAGGAAGAAGAGCAGAAAGAAAGAAAGAAATAAAGAAGGAAGGAAGGAAGGAAGGAAGAAAACATATAGAAATAAGGACGGAAGTAAGAAATGAATGAATGAATGAAGGAAGGAAGGAAGGAAGAAAGGAAGGAAAAAATAAGGAAGGAAGGAAGGAAAACAAATAGAAATAAGGAAGGAAGAAATGAATGAATGAAGGAAGGAAGGAAAACATGAGGAGGGAAGAAATGAAGGAAGGAATGAAGGAAGGAAGGAAGGAAGAAAGGAAGAAGAGAAGAAAGAAAGAAAGAAAGAAAGAAAGGAAGGAAACAAAAGAAAGAAAAAATTAAGGAAGGACAACAAATAGAAATAGGGAAGAAATGAAGGAAGGAAGGAAGGAAGGAAGGAAGGAAGGAAGGAAGAAATAAAGTAAGGAAGGAAGAAATGAAGGAAGAAGGAAGGAAGGAAGCCAGAAAGGAGGCCAGGGAAAGAGAGGAGCTTTATCCGGAATTAGAGAGAGAGAGAGAGAGAGAGAGAGAGAGAGAGAGAGAGAGTTGTTTTCCCTATATGTATGAAGGAGACAACAGACAAAGCTGCCTGTAACAAGTGCCCTTTATTTGTTGAGATTTTATAGTTTTCTTTCTATTAGATAATTCCTAAGCTGAATACAATCTTATACTATTATATTTGTTTGTATTTTTAAGCTAGATCATTTATCTGTCAATATTTAGACCTTTCGTGCCATTTAGGCGTCGATGTTTTTCCTGGCGAGCGATAGCGAGCCTGTAATTTTATTTAGCCGCGACATTTTTCCATCGAAAAATGTAACAAATTATCTTGAAAGGGGGTGTAGGGGGTGTATTGTTTAAGGGGAGATTTCCACTTGAGGGATTTTTTTCTGGACCCCTTTCTCCCTCATGGTTTTAGGACGCCACCATTGCTTTTTGAGGAGAGATTTTCAGACCATTCGCCTATTAGTTTGGGGACGATTTTAAGACATTTTTGCCCCATTTGGATCGGAATTTTAAGACCTTTCGTGCCATTAAGGTGTCGATTTTTTCCTGGCGAGCGATAGCGAGCCTGTAATTTAAAAGCAACCGGCCTATGTTTGCCTGTATGCAGTTATAACTATCTGGAGTGATGTTTGGAGGGAACTAATTGCTTTTCAATGAATACTATGCATAGTTTGGTAGTTCATGTATACACAGTCATAGGCATAACATGGTGTCGAGAGATATGCAGCTACTGTACAAATATTAGAAAAACGTGAGGTCCCCGGCGTCTGTACCCCACATCTTAAGGGGAGGTTTATAGTTTGTTTCCTACTCCTCCAGCAATCTTAAAATGTCACCCCTTGACCCACTTTCAAGATAAATTTGTACATTTTGTTTTTATATAAAAATTTCCCGGCCGGAGGCAGGTTACTCTTTAAACATTACAGGCCTCGCTATTCGCTCCAAAGCCCAGGAGGGATTAAAATCAGACACCTAAAATTGCACGAAAGGTCTAGACAAATTGATCAGAAATGGGGGGCCGGAAAAATTCTTAAAATCAACCAAAAACTAAGGTGCAGGGCAGAAACGGTCCTTAAAGAATCTCAAAAACAATAGGGCTAACCATGAGGGAGAAAGGGGTCAAGAAAAAAATCCCTCAAGTGGAGACCTCCCCTTAATTTCCGATACCAATATATTATCGCCTTTAAATGTTACCTGAATAAATTGGCTGATCAAAAAATCCCCGGAAGATATGCGCCTTTAGTCAGAATGGAAATTTACCGCCACTCCTTTAAGAAATCGAGTCTCCACTTTTTTTTTTTGTGATTTTTTTTTTTTTTTTAGGGGAGCTGGGGGGACGTGTTTTCAATATACCCGGGAGCGCCGCCCCCCTTGATGAGGTTGGAGATAACTTGAGGAGGCCTGGGGAATGAGAAAATAGAGAGAGAAGGGGTGGGGGCGGAGGGGTAGTAAGGAGAAGAGGGTGAGGGAGGGAGGGCATATGATAAGGGAGGGAGGGAGAGAGAGAGAGGGCGGAAGAGAAGACGAGAGAGAGGAGAGAGAGAGAGGAGAACGAGAGGAGAGCCGTGAGAGAGAGAGGGAGGGAGGGAGGGGACAGGGAGACGTGAGAGGAGGGAAGCGAGGAGAGGAGCAGAGAGAGAGTAACATACGAAGTGAGGGACGAGACGATGAAGGGGACATAAAGCATTGGAAGAACGGGGGCGAAGGAGGGGATAAAGATGACGAACAGTGGGAGGAGGAGGAGGAGGAGGAGGAAGACGAATTGGAGGAGGAGGAGGAGGAGGAGGAGGAGGAGGAGGAAGAGGAGGAGGAAGGGGCGGAGAAGAGTAGAGCGCTGGGTTGTGATTGAATATTTAGAAGACACGGAGACGGAAGAGGAGAAGGAGGAGGAGGAGGAATTGGAGGAGGAGTACAAAGGAGTACAAAGGAAATCAAGCAACAACAGATCTAGTGACCCTTCTAGCCTGCTTGTCCTCCAAAACACTGAGGATCAAGTGTCCAAACAGTGGTTTAGAGTGGGTAAGGGAACATTGGAAAGGGAACTACTGCCCTGCCACTAACGTGGCAGGACTAGGAACAGTTAGTAGGGGACATAGTGGTTAGTAACTGAGGGGCACGGATATAAGTTATTCATTTACAAACGCAGTCAGTCGCGGGTTTGATGCGAGATATTTGTCTAGGCGGAATTTAAATGAATCAACGGAGGAGGAGGAGGAAGATAAATTGGAGGAGGAGGAGGAGGTGGGAGAAGCGGAAGTGGAGGAGGAGGAAGAAGTGCTAGAATAAGAATCTCCCGGCAACCCTGAATTAAGGGAAGACTGGTCGTTTGTTGGTCTATTAATTCATGTTAACTATGAGTTATTAGTTTCATATATTACTGCATCGTATTTCATATATATGTTTCTGAGTTTCATATATTCAATATCATGTCATTCAATTTATGTTCTTAGTTTCCTCCAATAGCCCTATTAAATTCAAACTTATAAATAAAAACACCCCCTAGAGCACCCCCCTCAAGATGAATTTGTACATTTTTGGTTAGAGAACAAATTTCCCGGCCGAAGGGAAAGTGTCCTCTAGAACCTCATTGCATAGGCTCGCTATCGCTCGCCAGGAAAAAAAAATCGACACACTACGTGGCACGAAAGGTCCTTTAAATTTGACAAACGAAATTGGGCCGCACAAGGTATTTATTAAAAATAGCCCAAAGTAATGGGGGCCGAACCGTTCTTATAATCTCAAAACTAGTGGGGCTAAACATTAGGGAGAAGGAGAAGGGTGTCCAGAAAAACGGTCTGCCTCCCCTTAATTCATCCAGCACTCACCCTTATAAACAAGCATATATGGTATGGACATGTGGAGAGAATGGGTGAACAAAATTGGGTGAAAAAATGCAGGTCTGTGATTGTGGAGGGAAAAAAACTTTTTTTTTTGCCCCCACCCCAACCAAGGGGGTGGACCGAGGAAGACCTGGGATCGGGACTATACGCGCCGATCTCAAATCCAAGAACTTGACAAGTGAAGCAGCCCTTAACAGGGTTGCCTGGAACGCCGCCATTAGGACAAGAGACTGAAACTGCACTGATGTGTGGAACACTCAGTCTTAACATTTTATGTATGTTTTATGTATGTATGTATGTATGTATATACATATACAAAGACACTTAACTCATTACATACACGTACTGTACATACACACACATACACACGTACTGTACATACACACACACACACACACACACACACGTCCTTACTTGTATTCATATACACTTCATTATTACACACACACACACACATACACACTTATATACATACATACATACCTACTGTAGACAGATACACATCCTTATATGGAATATTACATACACATCATTATAGCATGCCCATACATTATTATATATATACTGTACACACACACACACATATCATTACATACACACACACACACTCTTACACTCACACATACATACTCATATGCACACACACACACACACGCACACAACCACACATAAACACACTAAAAAGTAAAAAAGATACGCACACACACACACTACAAAGGAAAAAAGGAAAAGTTATACCCTCAACACACACACACACACGAGGAAGGGAAACAGATAATAAAAACTATAATGAGAGAGACAAAGTTTCTCCCAGACAATATTTGGGACCAATGTTTCTTTTACAGCACTCGTTACCCCCAACTACCCCCCACAAAATTCACCTCATACCTTCTCCCTACATCACCCACTTCCTCATCATCATACATCTTTCCTCCCCTCCTTCTTCTCTTTCCTCCCCTTCTTCTCCCTTCCTTCTTTTTCCTCCCTCCTCTTCCTACTCCCTTCCTTCTAGTTCCTTCAATTTTCATTATTTTACCTTTCTCCTACCTCGCTTTCCTCCCCTCCCTCCTTCTTCCTACCTCTCTTTCTTCCCCTCCCTCCCTTCTCCTACCTCTTTCTCCCCTCCCGCTTCTCTACTCCAATTTCCTCCCCATCAACTGTTACCTTAGCCTGTCCTCCTTCACCCATCCTTGGTTTTCTATCCATCTCTTTCCTTCACCTCCTCCCCTTCCTACTTCTCTTCCTATTCCCCTCCCTCGTCCTTCTCTCTCTCTCTCTCTCTCTCTCTCTCTCTCTCTCTCTCTCTCTCCGACTGGAAGACCGCTAATATAACACCGATATTTAAAAATGGTGACAAAACACTACCAAATAACTATAGGCCGATTAGCTTAACTTCCGTAATTGGAAACATGTGTGAATCAATCATAAGGGATAACATCGTATTATTCCTTGAGAACAATAACCTTATTAACCAAATGCAATACGGATTCAGAGCCAAAGAGGATCATGACCTAAACTAATTTAATTACAATTTTATGACAGCCTACACAAACCTAAATGACTTCACCAAAAGCATCGACATAGTGTATCTAGACTTTCAAAAAGCCTTCGACAAGGTCCCGCACGATATAAATTATTACAGAAAATAAGAGACATAGGGATTACAGCGGCCACCCAAACAAGTATGATTGATATTTTTTTTTAAAAACTCCGGCTACGTGGAAAGAAAGCAAAGAGTAGGTATCAACGGTTGTTTGTGGACTCAAACAGTGGACCAAGTAACTAGTGGAGTCCCCCAAGGCTCAGTATTGGGACCAGTGTTGTTCATAATCTACTGTATATCCTAATGATCTAGATAATGGCATTAATAATTGAATTTCCAAATTCGCGGATGACACGGAAGATAGGTAATGCAATCATTTCCGAAAGTGATAGAATAAACCTTCAAGCTTATTTAAAATAAAAGTCATAGAATGGGTCGGAGAAGTGGAGGGGAAATGCCGTTGAATGTAAATAAATGTCAGGAATTGTCAACTAGGTTCTACACAAACAATAAATATGAATACTACATGAGATGAAGAAAAGATAAAAAACTGTAACACAAAATAAAAGACTTGGGAGTGCTTGATAAACGAAAACTTAAAATTTTCCAATCAAATGCACCAGCGGCATGGAAAAACAAAGCAAACAGGGCACTAGGTTTCATCAGAAGAAACTTCCACTATCACAGCAAAGACCATAGTTGTGCCCCTTATTACAAAAGTATGGTGAGGGACCGCCACCTCGAATATGCTGGGCAGAGTTTGGGTCACCTCACCTCATAAAGGATGTTAAAATAAATTGGAATCTGTGCAAAGGATAGCCACTAAGCTAATCCCTTCATTGGCGAAATAACTCATCTGATGAAAGACTGAGAGAACTTGATCTATTTTCACTTAAGAAACGAAGAAGGATGGTGAGGCCACATTGATAGTTGTTTTAAAATTCTAAAAGGATTCAGTAACATTAATCTAGGATAAGTTATTCAAAAAAGCCGAAGACACATCTACAAGCGGAAACAATTTAAAATTATTGAGGGTAGGAGAGCGAACCCCAGTCTAGATAGGCCCTACAAAAAAAAAAAATCTTCACTAACAGTGTAATTGAGGAGTGGAACAAACTTACAAATAAAGTAATAGGAAGCTCTCTCTATAGATACATTTAAGAAAAAATCTAGGACTCATACCACACAAATTGGTATGGAGTAGGCGAGTAATTATCACCGTTATTATTGTTTCAGCTGAAGAGAGCGCTTAGAAAAGAAAACAAGTAATTACACCAAATAAAAAAAATGAGAATAATAAACATCCATAAATATTTGTACATACTACTAAGGGTGATGGGTTGGATGATTCCAATTAACCCCAAAATGTACATGCTGCTAAGGCGAAGGGTTGCATGATTTTTTTTTTATTTTATTTTTTTTATTTTTTTTTTCCCCTTTCTTTTTTTCCAATCTTTCCTGTAAATTCCTTCTGGGGATTTCGAAGCCCAGCAAGGTTAATCACTTCCAACTTTTTCATGTACGGTAATTGCCGGAGGGGACGGAGGGTAGGGGAGAGAGCCTTCTTTTCTATCCTGTTCCTTCAAAATCTTTCCTTGTCTAGCGGATTATGCATCCTCTACCTAGAATTAAGTCCTGACCACCTCGTTTGGATCGTAAGGTCTGTGTGGCCAGTGTATCTATGTAAATATATGTAAATCTCTCTCTCTCTCTTATTCCTTGCCTAGTTTCCCTTCAATTCAAAAGCAAGGCGTTATTTTTCTTTTCCCTTCCACGGCTTCCTCCGCATTTCCCTCCCGGCATTTTCCATAATATACGTTATTTTCTTTCCTGTACTTCAACAAACAGGTAAAGGTCTATTTACTCGTGTATAACTTTTTCTTCATTTGTATATGTAAAGTATTATTTTTGTTTACAACGAACACACACGCTCATTCTCACACACACACACACACACACACACACACACACACACACACACACACACACACACACACACACACACACACTAGTTTGAGAAATCAATATATTCCAAGTAACTTTATACGTAGACCAACTCAATTCAAGTACAAGTTGTTGATGCAAACAAATAATGTTGATGTGCTGAATAAG
>CM064510.1:44555619-44590188 GCA_032716605.1 Paralithodes platypus
CACAAAATGACGAAGAACGGGTGAAATTTGTAGAGCTACGACGCAAAGCCAAAAAGTTAATTAAGCAAAGTAAAAAGACCCTGGAGATTACATGTTGCGAATCAAAGTAAAACAAACCCGAAAGAATTCTATAGTTATATCAGAAAGAAAAAAGTAGTTACTTCAACTGTTGGACCGTTAGGTCGATGAAAATGGAGAATACACCAAAGACGAAGTACAAATGAGTAATGCCCTCAATACCTTCTTTGCATCAGTTTTTACAACCGAAGACCTCAGTGATATCCCTACACCATCGCCGATTCAGATTGATAATTCAGATGTTCTAAGCAATATCACCATTACAGAGAGAGAAGTATTGAATTGTTTAGATAAACTCAAGGTAAATAAAACACCTGGATCTGATACAATCTCGCCTAGAGTTCTAAAGGAAGCTAAGGATGAGCTCTCCAAACCACTGACAATGCTATTCAATGAATCCTTGCAGTCTGGGACTTTGCCTCATCAGTGGAAGCTAGCCAACGTAACACCGATATTCAAATAAGGCAGCAAATCCCTACCCAGTAATTATCGTCCAACTAGCTTAACCTCAATTGTATGTAAAATGCTAGAAACGGTCATAAGAGACAGACTCGTAAATCACTTAGAGGCAAATAACTTACTTAAAGATACTCAACACTGCTTTCGTAAAAAACGTTCCTGTTTAACAAACCTCTTAGACTTCTTCCACGATATCCTCAACCTCTACGATGAGAGTAAAGCTGTAGATATTATATAGCTTGATTTTCAAAAGGCCTTTGACAAAGTTCCCCACAAACGTTTACTGCTAAAACTAAAAGCGCATGGAATACAAGACGGTGTGTTGAAATGGATAGAAAATTGGCTCAACGACAGAAAGCAAAGAGTAGTCATAAACGGTAAGGCATCTAAATGGACCAATGTAAGTAGCGGGGTACCCCAGGGATCGGTACTAGGACCAATTCTCTTTCTAATTTACATCAACGACATAGATGAGGGTCTCACCTGTACAATCTCAAAATTTGCTGACGATACAAAAATTGCAAATAGCGTACTCTCAAAAGAACAAGTTGACGATATGCAACACAATCTAGATAAATTGTCATGTTGGGCCCAATCTTGGCAAATGAGTTTCAATGCGGATAAATGTAAAGTACTACATATTGGATACCTAAATGAGAAAGCAAACTATTCGATGAATGGCACTCAGCTTAAGAATGTAAACAGAGAAACCGATCTGGGAGTAACAATATCGAGTAACCTAAAACCGAGTCAACAATGTTCAGAAGTTGTTAAGAAGGCAAACAAAATAATTGGCTTTATAGGCAGGTCATTTGAGCATAAATCCAAAGAAGTTATCCTAACCCTTTACAATTCCTTAGTCCGCCCTCTTCTGGAATACTGGTTCAATTCTGGTGCCCTTATTACCAAAAAAGATATAAACAAGCTAGAACGAGTTCAACGTAGAGTTACCAAAATGATACCTAGCCTAAAGAACAAACCATACGAAGAGCGTCTTAGAGAATTAAATATATTTCCTTTAACCGAGCGCAGATTAAGAGGTGACTTAATTCAAGTGTTCAAAATCATCAAAGGCATCGACAATATGAACTGTAGTAAGTACTTTACTATCGACCAATCTAATTACACACGGGGAAACGGTTGCAAAATTATTGGTAAATCTTTTAACTCACACGAATCTAACAATTTCTTCTTCAATCGAGTTGTCAACTTGTGGAATGGGCTTACCCGAGACGTTATAGACTGCAGCACCGTTGATTAATTTAAACTCCGCTTAGACAAATATCTCGCATCAAACCCGCGACTGACTGCGTTTGTAAATGAATAACTTTATTTTATCCCCCCCTCAGTTACTAACCCATCTGTCCCCTACTAACTTCCTAATCCTGCCACGGACATTAGTTCTAAGGCAGTAGTTCCCTTTCCAATGTTCCCTTACCCACTCTAAACCACTGTTTGGACACTTGATCCTCAGTGTTTTGGAGGACAAGCAGCCTAGAAGGGTTACTAGACCTGTTGTTGCTTGATTTCCTTTGTACTCCTTTGTACTCCTATTACTTTTATCCATATTAGACTCATAAATTATCTTCATAGTTGGTACCACTAAAATGCCAAACCCAACCCCACATCCCGGTGAGTTCGGTGCATAGTGTGCAATATAGTAGTATTTTCAACATGTCGCTGAGTAAATATGCAAATGGTGAAAAATTACAAAATTAAAACAGTATATATACCGATATATATATATATATATATATATATATATATATATATATAAATATATATATATATATAATTATATAGTATAAACTATTTGACACCAACGGATTTCAAACACATAAGATTTTTGAAGCATATGTGCAAACAAATAACTCGCATAGACCTACCCTTACTCACACACGCCGTGTCCATACACACAGAGATAGATAGATAGAGATATTTTTATTGACCACAGCTGACAATATTAACATAAAATACAAAATTAGCATAGCACAAAAAACAACGAAACAAGATTGGTTACTGTTGTTATTGTCAACAAAACTGTGGTCCATACAATTCTCTTTCAAAGTTTGGTTTTACAATTGGCAAAACATTCACATTGGTGCGGTACTATAATATTATTATTGTTTTTGTTTTCTCTTTTTTTTTTTCTGTTTTTTTTAAATCATGTATACACACACCCACACCCCACCCACCCACCCAAACACACACACACACACACACACAGTAGGGGTCTGCCACGTTACGGCTTCCATCAAAAGATTGTATCACCACAATAGATTGGGAAATACCTCAGCAGGGGGAAATATAAATATTGAATGTAGGGAGTTACGTGGAGGACAAAAGGAGAGCAGTGAAGGAAGATGAGGATAAAGGAAGGAAGGAGAGAAGGACACGAATAAGAGGTGGAAGATTAGATTATACATTGATAGAAGGAGGTTTGAGAGAATGATGGAGAAGGTATAGAGACGAAAGAAAGAAGTTAAATGAGAGAGAAAAATGCAGAGAATATAGAGACATGGAGTAAGGGAAGAAATCAAGAGAAGAAATACAAGAGAGAAGAAGACAGGAAAGGAAGATAAAAGGAGATACAGGACACAAGGAGAAAAGCAAGGACAGGGAAAATAGAAACATGACACATATGATGGAAATTTAGAATAATATAGAGATAAAGGATATTGGAAAATCAATAGGGAAATTCCGAATCCTCTAAATCAAACATGAAGAGTCAACTAATCGAAGTACTGGAACACAATTAACGTAAACCGATTTGAGTGTCATGAGACGTAGATACAGAGAAGATTAAGGGGAAATATATATTAATTTGCATATGTATATATTTATTATTTTTGTATTTTATTTCTATTTTTTGTTAAGGCTTCCTACCTAGTCCTCTATCAAACTTTAAAAAATCGTATATAACTTATACAGCTCATCCACGTCACTAATGAGTTTTCGTCAACCAATGAAGCTATATCAGAAACATTGTCCTTATAATGCTTCTCCTCAAATGGTGATATTATCCAACCATCAATAAGCCATGATAAAGGTCACAGTAGAGGCCAGTGACCAATATAGTGCTCCTCCTCAAATGGTGTTATTATCCAACCATCAACAAGCCAGGATAAAGGTCACAGTAGAGGCCAGTGACCAATATAGTGCTCCTCCTCAAATGGTGTTATTATCCAACCATCAACTAACCAAGATAAAGGTCACAGTAGAGGCCAGTGACCAATATAGTGCTCCTGCTCAAATGGTGTTATTATCCAACCATCAACAAGCCAGGATAAAGGTCACAGTAGAGGCCAGTGACCAATATAGTGCTCCTCCTCAAATAGTGTTATTATCCAACTATCAACAAGCCAGGATAAAGGTCACAGTAGAGGCCAGTGACCTATATATAGTGCTCCTCCTCCAATGGTGTTATTTTCCAACCATCAACAAGCCAGGATAAAGGTCACAATAGATGCCAGTGACCAAAATAGTGCTATCCAACCATCAACAAGCCAGGATAAAGGTCATAGTAGAGGCCAGTGGCCAATATAGTTCTCCTCCTCAATGTTTTTTTTTTCTATGTGAGTGAGGGAGACAAAAGGCAAAACTGCCTGTATCAAGTGCCTCCCCCAGAGTTGAAAGAGTGACAGGGCCAAAATGGCTGGGCACACAGAGTTGAAGCAATTTGAATCTTAGGAAGAGGGAAAGACTGATTCTGGGAGAGAGTTCCAGAGCTCAGCAGTTGAATAGAAGAAAGTCTGAGAATACCGTTTCACTCTTGGGTTGGAGAGTTGCACAGAGTAGGGGTGGGATTGTGTTGCAAGACAGGTACTATGTACCCTATGTAGAGAAGGTGGTATACACTGGGAAAGCTCTGAGGCACATTGATTATTATAGTAACGATAGAATAGCGAGAGAGATGTAACATTGCAGCGAAGAGAGATATTGCAGAGAGTTGGTGAGTGGGCGGGAGTTAATTATACGAAAGGTATTCATTTCTACTTTGAGGCAACACAGGATAAAGGTCACAGTAAGGCCAGTGACCAATATAGTGCTCCTCCTCAAATGGTGTTGTTATCCAACCATCAACAAGCCAGATAAAGGTCACAGTAGAGGCCAGTGACCAATGTAGTGCTCCTCCTCAAATGGTGTTATTATCCAACCATCATTGGTCTATAGCCATCATTGTGTAAGGGGATGGTTAATATACCAAGCGTACAGATATTTATTCACGCTCTGTCACTCTCACACACTCTCTTTCTCTCATAACCAGGGAAAAATATCTGTACTCTTGGTATATGAACCATCCCCTTACACAATAATGGCTATATACCAATAACCCCCCTAGCAGTGAAGGAGGTGACAGGGGGAAGTGGTCCCAGTAAATGTTGGACAATCTCCCTGTGACTAGTGCTCTTTCAGATTTGAAAGAGTGACAGGGCCAAAATCAAAGAATGTTCGAGCCAAAATGTCTGGACACACAGATATTGAAACAATTTAAGTCATCGCATGAGCGAAAGATGGATTCAGGGAGAGAGTTCCAGAGCTCTGCTGTTGAATAGAAGAAAGATTGGGAGTATCGTTTCACTCTTTAGTTGGAGAGTTGGACAGAGTAGGGGTGGGATTGTGTTGCAAGATGGTTACTACATACCCTACGTAGAGGAGGTGGTATACACTGAGAGAGCTCTGAAGAACACTAACTATTGTAGTAGCGATAGAATAGCGAGAGAGATGCAACATTGCGGCGAAGAGAGAGAGATTACAGAGAGTCGGTGAGTGGACGGAAATTAATGATACAAAATGCTTTCCTTTCTATTTTGTCTAGAAGTGCTGCGTGAGAGGATCCTCCTCTGTTGCACTAGACATATCGAATTCATTCGATAGAGTCTGGCACAAATCTGTAATTTCCAAACTGCCCTCCTTCGGTTTCTGTCCCTCCATCAGTGCCTATGTCTCTAATTTCCTTTCCAGCCGTTCCATCGCTGCGGTTATGGACGGCCATCGCTCATTTCCTCATCCTATCAACTCGGGTTCCTCAGGGTTCTGTCCTATCTCCTATTCTCTTTCTAATTTTCAAAAATGATCTTCTCAACTGTACATCCAGTCCCATCCATTCATATGCAGACAACTCTACTTTACACCACTCAATTAGTTTTCCAGAATGCCCCAGCCAGCAATCCCTCAAAACTAAACGTAATGAAGCCATAAAATGCTTATCTTCTGATCTAGCTACTATTTCCAATTGGGGCAGAGTAAACCTTGTTGCATTTAATGCTTCCAAAACTCAATTTATCCATCTTACTACCCGTCAGGAACCTCCAGAGGACTATCCCTTATTCTTCAACAATACAAAAATCAATCCCTCATCTTCCCTCAATGTTCTCTGTGTCTCTTTTTCTTCTGCTCTCACTTGGAAAGACCATATTACCAGTCTCGCTAAGGCAGCCTCCCAGAAGCTGGGTGTGCTCAACCGCCTCAAGGGGTTCCTTACCCCTGCACAGCCTCTTGCTCTGTACAGGGGCACAGTGCGTCCTTGTATTGAGTATTGTTCACATGTATGGGGTGGATCCTCTCACACTGCACTCCTAGATAAAGTAGAAACGAAAGCCTTTTGTATCATTAACTCCCGTCCGCTCACCAACTCTCTGCAATCTCTCTCTCTTCGCCGCAATGTTGCATCTCTCTTGCTATTCTATCACTACTACAATAATCAGTGTTCCTCAGATCTTTCCCAGTGTATACCACCTCCTCTACGTAGAGTACGTAGTACCCGCCTTGCAACACAATCCCACCCCTACTCTGTGCAACTCTCTAACCCAAGAGTGAAACATTATTCTCAGACTTTCTTCTATTCAACTGCTGAGATCTGGAACTCTCTCCCAGAATCAGCCTTTTCCTCTTCCTATGACTTAAATTGCTTCAAACTCTGTGTGTCCAGGCATGTTAGCTCGAACGTCCCTTGATTTCGGCCCTGTCACTCTGAAATCTGAGGGAGGCACTTGCTGCAGGCAGTTATACCTTTTGTCTCCCTCATTCACATAGAAAATTACAAAAAAAAACAAAAAAAACACATGTGAACAATACTCAATACATGGATGCACTGTTCCCCTGTACAGAGCAAGGAGCTGTGCAGGGAAAGATCCTTGAGGCGGTTGAGCATACCCAGCTTCTGGGAGGCCGCCTTAGCAAGAGTGGTGATATGGTCCTTCCACGAGAGACCTGGAGAAAAAGAGACACCGAGAATATTGAGAGAAGATGAATGGTTCACCCGCTTAGTCCCAGCTAGTTATTAATAAATGTACCACCAGGGACCAGCCGTTTTTTATTTTTTTTTTTCCCAGAAACAATAGCGAATGGGTCAGGAATGAATGAAAAAAAAAAAAAAAACAATCAAATAGGTCCAAATTGGTCCTACGAAGCCCCCGAAAACGGATTTTACAAGAGTAAATTTTTTAAGGCAATAACACCCAAAATTCCGGTTTTTGCGTGCTCATACGCACGCGATTGGCCTTTAAGAATTTTCAACCATCGGCATGGTTGCGTGGGATACTTACACAGTTCCCATACAAATCTGAGCCCTCTAGGAGCCATAGGACCGAAGTAATTGGGACCGGAGTAACACTGACGCAACTGGTGCGTCGCTGGGGTTTAGCGTTACATACATTGCTGACGCAAACGCTGCATCGCTGGGGCTCAGTGGGTTAATTAGTGTATTGTGGAAATATAAGGGATAGTCCTCTTCGAGTTCACAGTGGGTAAATAGATGAAAAAAATGGGTTTTGGAAGCGTTACAGATAACAAGGTTTCTCTGTCCCAATTCGAAATAGTAGTTAGATCAAAAGATAAGTGTTGTATGGCTTCATTACGTTTGTTTTTGAGGGTTTGCTTGTCGGGGAATTCTGAAAAACTAGTTGAGTAGTGTAAGGTAGAGTCATATGCATATGAATGGATAGGACTGGAGGTACAGTTAACAAGATAATCTATGAAAGTTAGAATGATAATTGGAGATAACACAGATCCCTTAGGAACACTGGAGTTGATAGGATGAGGAAGTGAACGATGACCGTCCACAAGCGCAGCTATGGAATGGCTGGAAAGGAAATGAGAGACAAAGGCACAGATGGAGGGATAGACACCGAAGGAGGGAGTTTAGAAATTAGATATTTGTGCCAGACTCTGTCGAAGGCCTTCGATATGTCTAGCGCAATAGAAAAGGTCTCACCGAAGTCCCGAAAGGAGGATGACCAAGAGTTAGTAAGATATGAAAAAAAATCACAAGAGATGAGAGCAATTGGATGATAGTTGAATGGTTGAGAGCAGTGACCCTTCTTTGGGACAGGTTTAATGAGAGCAAACTTCCAAAAAGAAGGGAAGATGTTAGAAGAGAAACAGAGACTGAAGAGTTTGCCTAGGCAGAGAGTCAGCACTGAAGCAAAGTTATTTAGTACAACAGGAGGAACATCGTCCGTACCGTACGCCTTTTTAACCCTTAATTAGCGGCGAGCAACATAAGTCGAGTTAAAAAAAGCTGGACTATGTGGCGGCGCTCGACATAACTCGAGTGGCAATTTCAGCACGTAATGTGGCTGAGAGAGAGAGACAAGTGGTGGCAGGAGACTAGCGAGCGTATGACTGCTCCAGACCACCGCGGCGAACCTACTGACACAAATCTCAGCTCCCTCCTCCCTCTCTCACTCGCTACATACTCAATTATGTACTGAAAGTACCGAATTACCTGCTTTTTGCACTCGCGTTGCACGGTTATTGCAAGAAAACTATCCATCATACAAGGATCGTTATGGTGTCATTCGAAAGCTCTGTTTATGCCCTTTCAGGGATAGGTACTTGTTTTACGTTCTGGGTCTTATTTAGGCATGAAAATGATCACGTAAACAGCCCTATTTTGGCTAAAAACACCCCGCTGTGCGGTACACATAAATAAACCGCATAGGCCGCTCGTAAGGTGTTAATATTAAGGTCAGAGAGGGTAGAAAGTACATCTTTAGAAGAGATTAGGCTTTTAGGCATAAGTAGGAGAGAGGGGGTTGGAGAGGGAGGAACAGCACCAGAATCATCCATGGTGGAGTTTCTAGCGAAAGCTTTAGCGAAGTGTTCAGCTTTGTCAGGGGTTTGCTATCTCTACTAGATGAATCCTGACCACCTCACTGGAATCATCTCGTCTCGTCTCTCTCTCTTTCTCTCTCTCTCTCAGTTATATACTGTACCTAGTTCTCCTGCAGCACTGTATTTGATTTGCCGGCCACGTCCCTCTTAACTTCAGATTACACTAAATTATAATTTATAGCAATACGTCATAAACTCAATATTCCGTACAGATGACACTTTCTCATATTAAGGCAATGTTGCAGTTATCTCTTAAACCAATTTGAAATGTAATATTAACGGTTTATGATGTTCATATAATTATTGGATGCAATGCCATATGAATGCAATTGATACAACCTACCCCAATGTATTGTCTTATGATCGTATACATTTTCTTCCCTTGTATTTCCCCAAATCCAGTGTTTCCTTCCCGCTTCCTTCTCCTTCTTTTTCTCCCACCAATTAAACTGTTCGTTAACTCACTGCGTCAGTTTTAAGCCTTTAAGAAAACCAAGACCAGACTTCATTCTGTCGTCTGCCTGCTGACTTTAAACCTTCCACTGCAAACCTCCCCTCCCCCTTTTAAGAAGCTTCCCTTCATGTCTTTTTGCTCTTTCTCTCTCTCTCTCTCTCTCTCGTTCTCTCTTCTTTTCTCATATATATAAACTGTATATAATTATATATATACATAATTATGTAGATGAAGAGTAGGACAAGAGCCACACCAGTATACATGTTGAGAATGATTTATATGCAAATTTTCGGACGTATCACACATCCATCATCAGTCTATATTTCAACATACGATCCTAAAAAGAAAGTAACCTAGTATAAATATATGTTAAGTACAAAGCTTGTGCAGATCTCTTAACTTTTTCCAAAAGTAATACATAATATACACACACAAAGAAAAACTGCATCCTTTTAACCAATAAACATGATTTAAGTATATAGCTTGGGAGGATCTCTTTTTTTTTTTTTTAAATAGGACTTTAGAGGCTATCGACCCTACTGGATCATTAAGCCCAAGAAAAGTCAGGAATTATGCAAGACCGGAGCCTCCGAGCCTTCCTCAGATTTATACACCCAGATATACTGGGTATATAAACCCCACCGGAGGACCCCAGCCTCTTCCTAGAACGCAACCAGGACTGGAGCCTCTGCCGAGGACACCCCAGTCCCTTGATCTCTTTACTTATATCCAACCATATAATAACAAATATTACTGCACACTTGACAGTGGCTACGAAAATATTTTGCAAAAACCCTAATAATTTTTGCGAAAATGATTGGAAAATGTTTTCATTAAAAGTAAAAATATGTTTACATTATTATATTGACCAACACACCAAAAAAGAAAAATAGTTATTAGATATATATAGACAATTCAAAGGCAAGCCATATAAGATTATATATTCTGCACTTAACCAAACGAATAAGGACATTCAAAATTGTATGTGAACAAAAAAGATAACTATTTATATATTAATTTAACCTATGAATATAACTTTGAAAAGGTATATGCAGTACATACACACAGGTAGCTTACTATGATGTTGAGACACTGCTGTGAAGGAGGTGACTGACGTAAAAATACACAGTTAACTCCTAGTTTTAATACACACAAAATATGAGCTGCCAGCTATGAACTTACAAAAGTTACCGAAATGAACAAACTAAACAAAAGAAAAAAACACCTAGACCTCAAGAAACTTAGTTCAACAAAAAACACTCACGGAAAGCAATACAATGAATAACAAAAAACTGAAGCTTCATAGAAATAAAGCTATGTATTTAATTCTGGTTTGAATTTACTTATATAGTATTTTTTCAGCAATAAAGGTATCATTCTTGTTCCTAAATTTGATATAATTTAAAATGTGTTCACTGAATCTATGGTCTGAGTCACGAGATGGTTTCTAATAGCAGAATTTGTTTGTTTATTTAGATAGTTGCCCGTTCTGATACTTCCCAATATGTTCGAATATTCTGGATCGGAAAGCTCTAGAAGAGCAACCGACATACCTCATAGGACAGTGAGGACCTCAAATTGATATACAATATTCGAACATATAGTTTTCCGGAATAGTATCCTTGAGCTTGAAAAAATATTAATTTTTACTTCATTTGTGAAAATATACGAAAATGTATTGCAGGGAAATTAATGCGAAAAATTCAATTAGTTGTTTTCTTAGTTCAAAGCTAGGTTACCGTAAATGTCAGTTTTATATATTTGTTTAATTTAGGAACATCATAAACTATATCTCTACTGCGGAGTTTTGATGCAAGGAAAGACTTTACATTTGGTGAAACAGATTCTAACAATAATTATTATTAACAAAGAACTTTTCTAATGTTTTGAATTCTAAATCTAAGATAAAAGTTGAGCAAATACCGTATGCTCTGTTTAGAGAGTGTTTATTTATTAACCTTATATATAGTCTCACAATGACTGAAGCAATTTATTCCTAAGTTGAGTGAGTTGGTTTTCTGTAAACTTCCGTTGTGATCCCATTACTAGTTTTGTTCAACATACGTCTAAAATGGTAGGCAATAATCCTTTTCAATTTCATGAGTGAATTTAATATTAGGATGTTTGATGTTTAAGTATTCTAAAACAAATATTGACATCTTCAAACTTTCTAAAAATTAAAAAGGAATCATCGACATACCTCTTATAATAAATTAGCATAAAGTCATCGGGGCATTGGTCCAATCATAAACACTCCTTGTTGCACATAAAGGCACCTGCATAAACTGGGCCCACCATCGACTTGGTTATACATCCTATTATTGAACATAAACACAGATTCTGAAGTAGTAAATCTAAGTAACTCTCCCACCATGGACTTATCTATGCCCAAAAATTCACCTGGATCGTAATTGGGTGTTATCTTTGGGACTTGATTTTTGTATACCAAATGTTAAACCTAAGGAAGTCAATCACCATGTAGCTACAGAAAAGCTGTGTAATAATTTAGTTGATAGTTATAACGCAGGTCTTTGTCATAATGTCACTGGTTTTCAATCCGTAAATAAAAAGGCTAAAGATTTATGTAATATCAACTTTGAACAAGCCAAAAAGTACCGTATTCATTCTTCTATCATCTGTGAAGAGGATTTAGATATAATCAAGAGATTGGGTAAGGATGACTCTATTATTGTGTGTAGGCCTGACAAAGGAAGGTGGGTAGTCATGAATAAGGTAGATTATTTGTCTAAGATGGATGATATATTAAAAGACCGAACTAAATTCAGAGAGGTAAGAGGGGATTTCCATACCATAATATTTAGATTAGAAGATAAACTGAATAGATTACTAAGAACTATTAAAGATAGCATTTGCATTAACATTTATGATAGCTTATTTGCATACCGGAACTTTCCCAGGTTTACTTTATGGATTTCCAAAGGTTCACAAGGATGGTACACCCCTTAGGCCAATAATTTCGGCAATCAATACGGCTGGTTATAGTTTATCTAAATTTCTAATTCAACTTATAAATCCCCTTACAAAAAATCATTTCACAATAGACAATTCCTCAAACTTTGTAAAAGAGATTCAATCCCTGGACTTACCAAGTACTTATGTAATGGCGAGTTTTGATGTACAATCCCTGTTTACCAATGTCCCCTTTCTAGAAACAACATATATCATTCTCGACAATTACGATCCAGGTGATTTTTTTGGCATAGATAAGTCCATGGTGGGAAAGTTACTTAGATTTGCTACTGCAGAATCTGTTTTTATGTTCAATAATAGGATGTATAATCAAGTAGATGGTATAGCGATGGAATCTTGCTTGGGCCCAGTTTATGCAGGTGCCTTTATGCAACAAGGAGTGTTTATGACTGGACCAATGCCCCGATGACTTTATGCTAGATAATTGCCAACCAATTTAAGACGTATTGTTGAACAAAACTAGTAATGGGATCACAACGGAAGTTTACAGAAAACCAACTCACTCAAACTTAGGAATAAATTGCTTCAGTCATTGTGAGACTATATATAAGGTTAATTCAATAAAAACTCTCTTAAACAGAGCATACAGTATTTGTTCAAACTATTTTATCTTAGAGTTAGTATTCAAAACATTAGAAGTTCTTTGTTAATAATAATTATTGTTCGAATCTGTTTCACAAAATTGTAAAGTCTTTCCTTGCATCAAAATTTAGCAGTAGATATAGTTTATGATATTCCTAAATTAAACAAATATATAAAACTGCCATTTTACGGTAAACCTAGCTTTGAATTAAGAAAACAACTAAATAGAATTTTTCGCATTAATTTCCCTGCAATAAATGTTCTTATAATTTTCACATATGAAGTAAACAATTTTTTTTTTTTCAAGCTCAAGGATACTATTCCCGATTCTATATGTTCGAATATTGTATATCAATTTGATTGTCCTCACTGTCCTGAGAGGTATGTCGGTTGCTCTTCTAGAGCTTTCCGATCCAGAATATTCGAACTTATGGGGAAGAGTATCAGAAACTATCTAAATAAACAAAACATTTCTGCTATTAGAAACCATTCTCGTGACTCAGACCATAGATTCAGTGATTTTTGTTTTTATTATATCTAAATTTAGGAACAAGAATGATACCTTTATTGCTGAAATATACTATATAAGTAAATTCAAACCAGAATTAAATACATAGCTTCATTTTTAGGAAGCTTCAGTTTGTTGTTATTCACTGTATTGTTTTCCGTGAGTTTTTGTTGTTGAACAAAGTTTCTTGAGGTCTAGGTGTTTTTTATGTTTTATTTTAGTTTGTTCATTTAGGTAACTTTTGTAAATTCATAGCTGGCAGCTCATATGTTGCGTGTATGTAAACTAGGAGTTAACTTTGTATTGTTACGTCAGTCGCCACCTACACAGCAGTTTCTCAACATCATAGTAAGCTACATGTGTGTATGTACTTCATATACCTTTTCAAAGTTATATTCATAGGTTAAATGTATATAAATAGTGTTAATTCCCCGCCCACTGATCCGCGGAAACATGACAATCCCAATTATCCTCCCCCGCAGCTTGACTGTCCCTTCCTCCTTCTCCACCACGATCGCTGCAGATCAACACCGGGACAGTGAGAGGCTCGGAGGGGCGCCTCACATACTCTTTCATCAGATTTACATGGCAAAGTTGGTTCTTTTCTTACGATCAGGAGTAGCTACTAAATAGTCGAGATCAGAAACCTTCCTTACAACCCGATACGGACCAGAATACTTGGCAGACAGCCCACCAGAGGCAGTAGTATCAGTACCTCCTGATCTACTTCAAACTCCCTCGGCTTCACCTTCTGGTCGTATCTGTCCTTCATCTGAGCTTGTGAACTCTTAAGGTTCCGACCTGCTACCTCCAAGCTCTTTAGCATTCTCTCACGGCTTTCAACTACATACTTTAGAAGCGAGCATGGCTTTGTGACTCCCTCCCAGATCTCCTTGACTATGTGGAGGGGCCCCCTGACCCTGTGTCCAAAAACCAACTCGTTCGGGCTAAATCCCAAGCTCTCCCCAAGTACTTCTCTCGCAGCAAATAAAACGTATGGGAGACCTAGATCCCAGTCCTTCCCATTTTCCATGCAATAACACCGCAACATACTCTTGAGAGTCGAGTGCCACCTTTCCAAAACTCCCTGACTCTCGGGATGGTAGGCAGATGACACCACAGACACTATCCCATGTTGCTGCATGGTCTGCTTAAACAGAGCAGAAGTAAAATTGGATCCCTGATCAGACTGGATCTCCTGAGAGAAATAGACAAGTAGGTTTTTGACAACAGTTTTAGCCATCCCGTTGCGCATGGGGTAAGCATCTGGATACCGTGTTGCTACATCCATTACAGTTAGTAAAAATTTATTGCCGGCACTAGTGGGGGGCAATGGGCCAACCATATCGATAACTACTTTGTTGAAGGGCGGCCCAATGACAGGGATGGGTTGTAACGGGGCTCTCGGGATGACCTGATTGGGTTTCCCAACAACTTGACAAGTGTGACACTGTGACACCCATGACACGACACTCGCCTTTAACCCAGGCCACCAGAAAAGCTTGCTCAGAGCTGCCTCCGTCTTACGTGCCCCCAGGTGCCCTGCCAAAGGCACATCATGAGCTAATCTCAATAAGCTCTCACGGCACACCCTCGGTACTACTAACTGGTCCACTAATCCTGACCTGCCATCCCACTTTTTCTTGGGATCCTGATGTCTCCGATACAAGATCCCCTCGGACAAGAAAAAATCACCAGGCTGCGCATCCCCATCGCTCTCCGTGTTCGACAGCACCATTACCACACGCCCTGACTTCAGGATCTTCCAGCTGCAAGGAGCATATATCAGCAGGTGCGAGATTATCCAAGTTCATCTTAAATAATTTATTTCCACCTCCAATGTCCCGCTGAGCCATCCTTTCCTCACGCTGCGCATAACGATGCTGTCGCAGAGTCTCTTCCTGCCCTGCACCTGCACTAGCGGTGACAGGCCCCGGGGCCTCTCCAGACTCTAACATAGGTGCCAATAATGAGTCACCAAGAAACACTGCCGGCTCAAAACTCTCCAATTGACCAACACTTCCCGTTTTCTTGTGACCTTTCCTCCGCGGTATGATAGACTGAGGTGGTGGCTGCAAGGCTCCGGATGTCTGAGAACGCGTCACAACACACGCCATGGTTTGTACGCTACACTTCTCAACCCACTCCTGTTCCTCCCTACTAACATCGGCCGCCTTCTCGGCAACGACCAAGGGTGAAACCTTAGAAGCAGGCACCGCAAAGTCGTTGCCGAGGAGGAGGTCGACGCCCCCAACAGGCAAGTTCTCTACGCTTCCTACATCCAGCTCCTTCGCCACACCACCCACCTCCAGCTCCATCCGCACCAGCGGGTAGGACTTCATAGCATTGATCCCCTGAACTACCACCACCCGAGCAGCGTTAATCGGCCTACCAGTAAAGTTCTTTAACAAGGTCTGAGAAGCCCTGTATCACGCAATAGCTTAACTCCTCGCCTTTCGCCAGGCCACCTCACAAAACCATGCCCTCTATGACCCCCAAAGACGTCGCGGACAGGGTTCGAGCCTTCCGGGCTCTTGAACACAGGCTGTGTCCCAACCTCTGACGAACTACCCTTGACAAACTCAGAAGATATAGGCGACACCCCTATGCTGCGGGCCAATAACACAACCTAGTTTGGTGGCTTGTTCGCACAAGCATTTGCAAAGTGACCCTCCTCGTGACATGCAAAACACTCTTTACTCTCTGGTTTCCCTTGGGAGTGGGAGGTACCATTAGACTTCTTATACGGGACGGTATTTGGTTTATGTTCAGTTTTATTTTCAGTGCTAGATGGTTTTGTGTATTTATGTGTATCAAAATTCTTGGGAGGGGAGGGGTACGATCCTTTGCACCCGACTCACTCCTAGCTGCTGCTCCGCACCCTCGAATTAATGACAGTCGGAGGTCAGCCATTTCTGCTGCCTCCTGGAGAGTTCTAGGATTTTTTTCCTTTATATTTAATGTTAAGTCCCCGCCTGTGCACTTAAAGAACTGCTCCAAGAGAACCAGCTTACTCAACTCCTCAAAAGTAGCTGCCCTCTCAGAACGCAGCCAATGTCGTAGTGCATCAGACAAGTCCCGGGCGTGTTCTAAGAAGGTACTATCCTTGCCCTTAGTAACACCCCGAAACTTCAAGCGGTAAGTTTCTGGTTGTAACTCATACAGCCTTCTTTAGCTCATCATAAACTACACAGGACTCTAAAGGTTTTATCATACGCTTTTAGCCCCTTTCCTAGGAGTCTTGATGAAACTAATGCTGCCCACTTTTCCTGAGGCCACTGGTGTTCCTGACACTTCTTCTCAAATCGCATAAAAAACTCAGCCACACCTAATTCATCGAACACAGGAACTAGTTTAAGCAGGTGCGACAATGATTGGTCCCGATGTCTGTTACCTCCCCCAATATTTCGCCCTGTTACCTCCACTCGAGATCTCTCCAGCTCCCTGTCAGCCCGATACCTAGTAGACTCTGCCTGCAGTTCAGCCTCTCGTATAGCTGTTCTCTCTGCAACCTCAGCCTGAGCTCTAGTAACCTCAGCCTGCACACTAACCTGTCTTTCGGCGGCCTCAACCTTGGCCATCTCAAGCCGAAACAACAAATCTGGAGTCAACCCTTGAGGAGGGGAAGGTGCATTTAATGGGGAGGGTCCCTGTGATTGAATTCCACGCTGCCATTGACCATCAACTTGGGGGTATGTACTAAATTCAGGCACCCTGACGTTTGATACGGGGTAGAGTGGAGGGGGGGCTGGGGACCGGGGCCCCCAGTCGCCTCTCCACCCAGGTCTCTCCCTTCTAAACCCAATATCAAAGTCCTCAGCTGATCTTTCCTCATGCCACTTAAACCCTGGTGACCCTGAAGACCTGCCACACACTTAAAGCCATACTTATTCAGCTTCAACACCCTGGCAGCGGTAAGGGGCACCTCTAAAAATCTTCTAGCACCCTCCTCGCTATCGACTAGCCAATCCACAGGTCTTTCTCCCTCCGAGCCCGTATCGTGACCTGACCCATCACTGTGTTCTGATGTATTAGACATGTTTGTGTACTGCAGTAATGATCACGGTTATAGAATGTGCCTTATCTCCTATGCAAGTATGTATATACTAATGTTATTTAAAGTCTTTGAATGTGTTATATTGGTTGCTCCAAAAATAAACTCTATGTCCACTGTATTCCTTTAATCATAAGGAATCTCAAAACAAATGACCACTATATTCCTCTGTTCAGTAAATCCTACGCAAGGTCGCCATTTGTTACGTCCTGGGATATATAAACACTGGGCTCTTTCTATTGGACTAGGTATGCGGCAACAAGCAACAACGGAAAACGCTAGATCCAACCCTTATCTATAAACCCAGGCAACAAACCACCCTAAACCGTCAAGAGTCCTGCCTGGACAACAAGGTATCCTATGACTCGGTTACAGGGTGCACGCACTATAGACTGCTGATAGTCAAGCAGGCTATATAAAAGATCACACAATTAAGTTGACTTAAAGGAAAAGATAGATAACGGAATTAAATTGCAGAAACAATTTAATAACAAACTAGAAGAAAGTACATTTAACGTTACGTTAATTAATACAACTAATCACCCCTGCGTGAAAGAAGGTGAAAGCAAACAGTCCTCAAAACATCGTACAGGTAGACAAGATGCGGGTTTCTAAACTGCATGTGGCTACTGTAGGATCTGATGCTTAGCAAAGAAAGTACGTTACGGATTTAGAGAACTCTTAACTCATAAACAGGAATAAATACTAGTGATAGAACATACAGTGTATAATGGCATAGGAAAATTAAATAAAGGCAGCAACTCGCAACATAACCACATACAGGTGTGCTTCTCACTCTTAGTCAGGCAAGCCTGCTCGGACAGAGTCTCTAAGCCACACCCTGACTCACAATGCTCACAAAAACGGTAAACTGTGGCACAATAACAAGCATACAGAGATGATAAACCCCTAGCTGTTAATCTGCCAGGTGGCAGAGGTCTAGCCGGAAGGATATAGGCTTCAGATACCCGGGCTGAGCCACCTGCTCTAGCCTAGGGACGTTCCCAAGTCTGTGCGCCAAATTACTCCAATTGAAAGGGTGCTCTCTTGAGAGACTCAGATCGCAAGTATCGGACTCTCTCCTGGCGACCCTAAAACAAAAGCAAGACGTGCTAGCGCAGTGCTGAGTGGACTAGGCAAGGGCCCTCACACAACACAACACTAGACACACAGGGACACAGACAAGAAAATGCCCCAGACTCCCACGAGTATCCTAGTAAAGTCGTGCGGGTCCACAGGACTCGCACCAGCAGACTTTACTTAAAGGATCGCAAAAAGCCTCCCCTCTGGTCTAGCCCCTGCTAACCTGACACAAGAACACACTAGCAAGCATGAAACCACCAAATATGAGACAACAAAAAAGCTTCCTAGGTCTCATTAACAATTACGTCTCTGCATAAGGCCCAAAATCCTATCTAGTTATCTGAGAGCTCGTCGTTAATACAATAATAGATATAAGGTCTATCAAGGGGATGGGATAATTAAATAGATTGGTGAAGTAGTGGAAGGAAGGTATACAAAGTAAGAGAGAAATTTCTAAGTGGGGTTGAGAGGGATAGATATCAAGGGGGTCCGAAGGGTACGACAGTGAGGTGAGCTCTGAGTCTTGAATCTGTCTGGACCCCGCCCTAGGCATGCAGAATACATCCCATGCTTGGCAACACTCAACACAGTTGCCGGGTCAAAATCCTCTACCCCGTGCGTGAGTTGATACTAAGCCTAACGTTGCAATCGAATGCATGTGGCAACGCTTCAGGCTCGTCCCAAGCTGGCAAGCGAAGCAACGTCCCAAGCCGGTCTCTCTCTCCCGCTCGTCTCCTCCCGCCCTCACTAGACTTACATCTTATATATTATAATGAAACAAATGATGGCTGCGCCCATTGAAACGTCGGAACCATTTGCAAACCTCCTTTACCAACTTCCTGAAAATACCAGAAAAACTATACGAAAAATTGAGAGTATCAATAAAAAACTCAATAATGCAAACTGTGCCTATTATTTTAATCTCACCTGCTTGAAAGAAAATATATATATTTATATATGTATATATATATATATATATGTATGACATCTTGTATATATATATATATATATATATATATATATATATATATACAAATATATATATACCCACACACACATACACACATTTTTGTTACCATTCATTATATTTTGTTTGACACCTTGTATATGTATATATATATATATATATATATAATATATATATATATATATATATATTTATATATTTATATTACTTTATTGTGTGTGTACAATAGAATTATTTCTGAATTTATTACTTGATGATAACCTGGCTTTCTTGTTTTGTTTTTTCAGTGTCAACCCAGGAGCCATTTCCCTTCTCGTTGGAAAGGGTTGTGGCCCTATCAGGTAAGTAAAGTTGACAACCTTCATGCTGACATGTCTTCTATGAACATTATACAATTATTCGCAAGGAAAATTATATAAAAGTGTTGTATATTGTGGCAAAGATAAACAACTGTATAAACATTCTCATTTATTTACAAAACAATAGCAGTGCATGGAAACAATTGCGCATAGCTCGCGAACCAATAACGCTATATTATTTTTGTTTTCACCATTAGAAAGAGCATAATTTTCCGATGACGGTGATATAAACAGTTATATACGTATCCGAGCAAATAAACCAATGCCGAGGTGGGGAACAGCTCGGAACCCGGCTAGCATCGGAGGAAAAGAGACGGGTGAAGCGTAAATATTCGCATTTTGGCTCTTCATTTCAAATATTCATAGCGCAAAAAGTATTTGTCCTAGGAACTTCTAGTTTGTTTTATACTCATCAGCATTATTTGCCGTATTCATACAGCTTAAATTTAAAACCATACACTTCGTAGCAACGAAATAAATCGAAAATGTTATAAACCATATATATATTTGTTTTTCGGTCACTGTATGGAAACAATTGCGCATAGCTCGCGAACCAATTACGCTATATTATTTTTGTTTTCACCATTTGAAAGAGCACAATTTTTCGATTGTTGTGATATATGCAGTTATATACGTATCCGAGCAAATAACGCAACCACACAGGTGGGGAACAGCTCGGAACCCGGCTAGCATCGCCGGAACAGAGATTGGTGAAGCGTAAATAATTGCATTTTGGCTCTTCATTTCAAATATTCATAGCGCAAACTGTATTTGTCCTAGGAATTTATAGTTTGTTTTATACTAATCAGCATTATTTGCCGTATTCATACAGCCTAAATTTAAAACCATACACTTCGTAGCAACAAAATAAATTGAAAATGTTATAAACCATATCAATCAAAATCATATATATTTTTTTTTCGGTCACTGCTTGAGAACTATTGAAGATAAACAATTTCTGTTTTCAGATTTGGAAAGAGGAGAAAAAATACTATTATTTGAGCAAAAAAAAAAAATATGGTCATCACCCACAATTTAGAGCTAGGACGGTGTGAAGACAATTGCATGGGAAATAATTGTATTCCGGACTCATTTACACTTTCATATTTCGATTTATTTAAATTTTGTTTTGTTTCATCATGTACTATAAATATTCCTCTTTCCATTGACATATGATACATCACAATAAACAGCATTCTGGTGGATGAAAATACAGAAAAACACAAGGCTTTGAAAACTCGCCCAGCCTGATATTTCATGGCAAATTAGAGAAGGCCTTACCATAAGTTACATATTTAAGTTACCGAATGCGAGAGGGTTAATGTCCTTATTCGTTTGGTAAAGTGTAGAATATAATTATAATCTTATGTGGCTTGCCTTTGAATTGTACAGTATATACAGTATATCTAATAGATGTTTTTCTTTTTTGGTGTGTTCGGCAACATAATAACGTAAACATAATTTTACTTTTAATGACAAAATGTTCCAATAATTTTCGCAAAAATCATTAGTTTTTTGCATAATATTTCCGTAGCCACTGTCAAGTGTGCAGTAATATCTTTATTATATGGTTGAATATAAGTAAGCGATCTTCCCAAGCTTTATACTTATAAACTATTTATTGGTTAAAAGGATGAAGTTTTTCTTTTCTGTGTGTATATTATGTATTATTACTTATTGGAAAAAGTTAAGAGATCCTCACAAGCTTTGTACTTAACATATATTTATACTAGGTTACTTTCTTTTTAGGATTGTATGTTGAAATATAGCCTGATGATGGATGTGTGATACGTCCGAAAATTTGCAAATAAATAATTCTCAACATGTATACTGTAGTGGCTCTTGTCCTACTCTTCATCTACAAAATTATATATCCTGGAAATGTACCTACCACTGACATAATATATATATATATAGGGTGTTTTAGCAAAGCCTACATTAAATTGGAGGATACACTCTTTGGGTAATTATACATCATAATGCATCAATGGTAAAATGGCAAATTCTCCATAGTTGGCCAGTTACAATACATTTAATGTATTGTATTAATGAAGGTGGAAGCTGATGTGAAACCTCCATAGGTTTTTTATGATAAATAATCACAATAGTCATTATTATCTGCTTAGAGGCACATTTAACACCTTACGAGCGCCCTAGGCGGTAATTTATATGTACCGCCCAGCGGGGTGTTTTTACCCTAAATAGGTTGTTTATGTGATCATTTTCATGCCTAAATAAGACCCAGAGCGTAAAACCAGTATCTATCCCTGAAAGGGGATAAACAGAGCTTTCCAATGACACCCCAACCATCTTTGTACGACCACTGGTTTTCTTGCAACGATCACGCAACACGAGTGCAAAAACCATGTAATTATGCACTTTCCCTACATAATTCCCTGTGTAGCGAGTGTGAGGGGGGATGGAAGGGTGGTTTTCACATCAGTTGGCCCACCGCGGTGGTGGGCGGCGGTCATAGCCTTACTATGCTCCTCACAACGCTCAGCTCTCTCTCTGCAACATTACGTGCTGAAAATGGCACCCGACATAAGTTGTGAACCGCCACTTAGTCCAAATTTATTTCACACGACATAAGTTGCGCACCGCCAAAGAAGGGTTAATCATTTCCTGTTGCTTATTAAAAATTAAAACAATTGTAGATATTTGTGAATATAGGTGTAAAAAACGTATGTGGGTCTCACTTCAAATTTCACCCTCATTACTACAATACAGTAAATGTATTGTAACTAGCAAACTGTGCAGAATGTGACATTTTAACATAGAACCATTAAGATTTAGAATTACCCAAGGAGTTCATCCTTCAAATTAATGTAGGCTTTTCTGAAACACCCTGTATAGTTTTTTGGAAAAGAACAGCACAACAGTGTTGAGGATATCACATACCGTACAGTCAAACTAATTCGATGATGAAATAAACTATGAAAGGTGCAGGTGGTTGGCGTCATAATTGTGGTGACGTTGTCCTTGACATCCATAAAATGGCATGAATAAAACCCTTACTTTTAACCCACTGGATACCAGCGACGCATCACGTGCGTCGGCATTGTATGTAGCGCTAAACCCCAGCGCCGCATATGGTGCATCGCGGTTAATTAATCCAGTCCTATGGACCTAGAGGGCTCAGAATTGTATGGGAACTGTGTAAGTATCCCACGCAACAATACTGATGATTGAAAACCCTCAAAGTCCAGCCGCATACACGTGAGCATTCCTACCCATTTCCCCTCTTGTAATTCCGACTTTCGGGCGCCCCGTAGGACCCCTGAATGACCTAGGGGACCGTTTTTTTGTGGTTTTCCCTTTTTTCTAACCCATTCCTGGTGTTTTTTTGGAAACATAAATTGTACAACCTGCTGGTCCTGGGGTGTACATTTATTATTAATTAGCTGGTGCTCAGTGGGTTAATGAACGGTCCATTTATCTCTGAAAACAATGCAAAGAAAAACTCTTGGTATAATATTCAAAGGTTTTGCTGTTACCAGCATATTTATATTTGTAAATTTGATAGACAGCAGCCTAACTCGTCTTCTACAATGAGAAGCAAATATCCAGATAAGAAGAACAGGATATTAAAAAGTTAACTACAATTACCTTTATTTCCTCATTTGACTTCTGAGTATATATTGGAACCATAAAGTTACTGATATTAACAACACACTTCCCAAGCTAAGTATAATCTAATGGTAGCCAGAATGTTGAATGAGTTAAACCAGTGATTCAGTATCCAACCTTACCTTCCAAAATAGGAGATGAAGACCTAGAAACGGGAACATTACTTTAAATTATTTTTTTAACCATTGAATTATCTCTATGCTCAATCTGGATTAGAGTAGACTTATGTTACTCAAGTATAAAAAGGACATCTCATAATTACAGTTTTTTAAACTACTCTACTACATGCTAATATTACATTAATATCTTGTGTTTTAACTAACAAAAGACACGTTATACTACAAAAGGCCCGTATATTGTATGAGATAAGAAATAATACATGGATAATTGCCAGGATTAACCATACTATCTTCCAGACGATAAACCATAGCTTAATGCAGGAGGAGAGGAAGGAGGTGGACGATGGGAGAAAAAGGTTGTTTCACAATATTTATGAGACAGGATAATGGAAGAGAGAGAGAGAGAGAGTTCCAAGGAATAGTTAGTATCTCCGACACCTTGCGGTCCATTCCGAGGAAGTACTCAAAGTGGAAGGAGAGAGACTGTTTAGTGCACTACACTCTTTACCGAGTGTGCAAAATATCTACTCTCTTCTTGAACTGCTCTACTGAAGAACTAATTTCAACTTCGGAGGGAAGCTTGTTCCAGGTAGAACAAATCTTATATGTGAAAAAGTTTCCACACATACTAGTGCTGAACCTTTTCAACTCTAATTTGAAACCATGGTTTTGTGTTGTATTCATATTGAGGCTAAACATTTTGCTATAATCCAAATTGTCAAACCAATTAAGTATTTTAAAAACTTGAGCTGACCTCATAGTGTGCATGTCTCCACCAGGAAGAGATCAAGAGATCTCAGCCAGTCCTCATAGCTCATATTTATGAGCAATGGAATAAGCTTTGTAGCCCTAGCTTGTACTCTTTGCAGTTGCTCTATCTCTTTTCTGATTGCTGGAGACCAGAATTGAACAGCATACTCCAGAAGAGGCCGTATTAAAGCATTGTAAAGTGTGAGGACTATTTCCTTATTTCTATACTTAAATTGTCTCTTAACCCGGGAATGGCGCTGAGACTCTTAACCCTTGTCTAGCGGGGGGTTTTTGGATTTTTTTTTTTTTTGTTTTTTTTCTATATTCCAACTTACTTCCTCTCGGGCATAGGCTGAGAGCCTTAACATTCACCGCTTTACAATGAACAGTGAAGCCTGTGAGGTCTTGTTCCAGTCTAGGGAGTGAGACATGTGAAGCACATAGAGTACAACGAGCACCTGCCATCTTGCCTTCACATGAGGCACGGTGCTCACTCATGGCCCGAAACGACCCCATCTCTGAAGCCACTTCGTTCCCGTGCTTCACTGTCTTACCCCCTACACTCGGACTCTCACACTTACACACACACACAACGCCACCTGTTGAGCAGATAACTCACCAGGCATTGCACCCCTATAGCATTTTTGAATAGGGGAATATTCATACAGTGCTATTTAATCAGGGAACAATGAGGTATTTTATTGATGTTTCAGTGGGCTTGTGGTAATGCACTGATACCAGGTACAGCACAAATTCCATCCCAATAAATATCTTCCCATTGATACATCGGGATTTGAACCCGGGACCTTTGGATTACCAGGCCAGTGGCAAGACCACTCCACCACACCTCCCCTATTTGGGCATATTCAGTCCCTCCTGAATGATAAATCAAGTATCTGCATGAAAAGAAATGTATTTAGCAAAAAACTAGGAGCTAAAAGCTTCAAAATGAGACCAGAACGAGCACCGTAGCACTCGTGGTTCTCATACAGTGGTAGCAGTAACCTGGGAGTTTAGCGTATAGCGGCATATTTATCTCAGCTATGCTCACTACTGGCTACACTGCCGGCCTCTCTCGAGAACACAGGGAACATGAGTTAATGGGCGGCGGTAAGCCCTGGGAGTCGGCTGTCTGGCCCGCTGCGCTCCCGGCCATTTGCACTCGATTTTAACCCTTTAAAAGCCTTAATAATGCTCCTAACTTGCTGCAAATTGGAGGCGGACTTAAGTCTGCCCCCGATCTTTAAGGGTTAAGAGGTATTACTGGCAAAGGAGTTTGAGACTCTTAAGTTCCAAGGCCTAAAAAATGCCTTTTAAAAGACCCCCGTGGCAGTCAAAACAAAGGAATATATGATTAAGTGAGATAATTCCCCACCATACCTTCTATCACTCCTCCACATGTGTTCAAACCCCCCCCGCCCCCTTCAATTATGACTTATTTTCCTCTTATTTCCTTGTTTATCTGTTTATTTTCTGCGCCAATATCCCCCACACACTGTGATGCTGGTGCTGTTTCAAGGTCGAAAGGGAGGCATATAGAGATCATGGCAAGAGAGACTTCACTTACAGGGCGTCAGTGTCGATCAATAAGTGAGAGAGGGAGGGTGTGTGCTGCGCCGGCTCTGCTCTCATGAATGAACCGGTCGACAATATTTTGTCTTTTTCACCCCATTAATACTATTCCCACTTATTTTATTGCTGTTGCATGTTTATATGTTCATATTAAATGTAAAATTGGCGCATATGAATAAGTAATAACGATATTTATCAAATAATAACAATTTTAGCCGGGAATGTATCAAAATATTCTCACCTAGCGGGTACTTTCAAATACCATAGGTTTGCCGTTTTAAGGTTAATATAGCCCAATCATTTCTGAGCTTTATTCTCTACTTCAATGCACTGCTTGGAAAACTTTAGGTCACTGCTAATCAGAACACCCAAATCCTTTTCCAAGTCAATCACTTCCAGAGGCATTCCCAATAATTAATAGCCTGAATCGGGGTTTGCTTGTCTGATATGCATCACTTAGCCAAATAGTTCTGGTTAAACAAAGCCTTCTTTTTGTTAATTCTTTTAGCATAACTTCATAATATATTTCTAGAATATACTGTATCTGAAGACAAAGTGAGTTAATTAAGAACTATGGAGCGAAAGTAAGAACAACGTCAGTCAACACTCATAATGTACACCCGCTTGGATGTATTATATAATCTCTCCTTCCAACACACACTTGGAATGTAGACACACTATTGTGACTCCGAAAAATAATATGTTTTGGCTTTTTGCAATAACGAATAAAACAAAATACGAATTTCCCAAAGTCACAGTGGAAAGTTATACATTACGAGATTACTTTGTCTTCTTGGGACTTGCAACAAGCTCCAAAGCTTTCCTACAGGCTTTTCATTTTATACAGAGTCCCACATCGGGTTAGCATTATAAAAGTGGCGAATTTTGGCAAACACGCACCCAGTGAGATAGGCAGAAGGAGATAAATAAAATGAGAGAGAAACCTACCCACTCCCTCTTATCTCCCCACTCCCTCTCTGACCTCTAAACTCCCTCTATCGCCTCTCAAATTAAAATTCCACTTCCTCTATCAACACCCCACTCCATCTATCACCACCCCACTCCCTCTATCACCTCCCCACTCCCTCTATCACCACCCCCTCCCTCTATCACCACCCAATTCGCTCTATCACCTCCCCACTCCCTCTATCACCACCCCACTCCCTCTATGATCTCCCATTTTCCTCTATCACCTCCCCACTCCCTCTATCACCTCCCCACTCCCTCTATCACCACCCCACTCCCTCTATAACCACCCCACTGCCTCTATCACCACCCTACTCCCTCTATCACCACACCACTCCCTTTATCACCACCCCACTCCCCTATCACCACACCACTCCCTCTATCACCTCCCGACTCCTTCTATCACCACTTCACTCCCTCTATCACCACTGCACTCCTTCTCTCACCTCCTCACTCCCTCTATCACCACCCCACTCCCTCTATCACCACCCCACTCCCTCTATAATCACCCCACTCCCTCTATCAGCACCCCTCTCCCTATATCACCACCCCCTCGCTCTATCACCTCCCCACTCCCTCTATCACCACTGCACTCCTTTTCTCACCTCCTCACTCCCTAGCACCTCCCCGTTCCTTCTACCACCTCCCCACTCCTACTATAACCTCCCCACTCCCTCTACCACCTCCCCACTCCCTCTATCACCTTCCCACTTCCTTATTTACCAACCTACTACCTCTACCACCTCCCCACTCCCTCTATCACCTCCCCACTCCCTCTACCACCTCCCCACTCCCTCTATCACCTTCCCACTTCCTTATTTACCAACCTACTACCTCTACCACCTCCCCACTCCCTCTATCACCTTCCCACTTCCTTATTTACCAACCTACTCCCTCTATCACCTCCACACTACCTCTATCACCTCCCTACTCCCTCTATCACCACCTCATTCCCTATCAACTCCCCACTCCCTCCCTAACCACCACCCCCTGACGTGGCAGTTCACCAAGCTTATTATATATTATTAGTACCTCCCTGGGCCTCATATCTTCACCAAGGTTAGGACATCTTTTCATAATGGAGTGGAAATTCAGGTGGCAAATATTGATCGTAATAAGAGTGATGAAGAGCGCCAGAGTGATGTTATTAAGTTAAGGGGGTCACCTGCTTCTATTTCTCTCCTTTTCTCTCTTTTGTGTCCATTCGGCCCCATTCAGCCTACTGTTTTAATACATTTCACCATCCAGGTGTCGATTTCTTCCAGGCGAGCAACAAATGTACAAATTTATCCTGCTGTCAAAAACATTAACACAAATATGCTGGCTCGCTACCGCTCGCCAGAAATAGGCACCTGCATGGGGGTAAACGTCTTAAACTGAATAGGCTGAACGGATGCAACCCACAGAGAGAGGGAGAGAGAGGGGAAAAACGAGGTGGGCCCCCTTAAAACGTCCGAATAATAGACTGTGAAAGTTATGGGGAGAGAGAGAAGCATTTATTTAACTTCAATAATGTTGCGGTTGAGATTACTTGTGTTTGTTTCGTATTAATCTATCAAACAAACCCTGACTCTCATAATGGCCTTGTGCATCACAGCCCTCACCCTGATTAACATACCCCGGTCAAATGTACCTGGAAAAACAAATCTTTACCCAACAAGTATAATCATAAATGCTCATAATTGGTCGGCAGCTGTGTGTGGAGTAGGCCTTGAGGATAAAATAATAATTAATAACTTCTTATGTCAAAATGTATTGAAAAACATTAGGATCAACTATGTTAATTTCCAGGGAGTATACCCTGCAGTCTGGTAGAGTTGGTACTCTGGGCAATGGAGGAAACATTACACAGTGATAGAGGTGGAAGCAATATACACATTGTATTGAGAGAGGAACTCTGACATGGGAGGCTTTTATTCTGCCGAGTCATTGGTTCAGTCCCGTGGATGAGTTGAGAGTTTTGCAGTTACTAAGTAAAATATATTTCAATATATCTTGTCTATTGTACATTTTTATATCACTGTATTGTTATGCATAGTAGTTTTGTACTTGGTATATAAATCCAACTAATTACACACAATTGTTAAGAGTTACATAATGACCGGGATGCAGAAAGGACTTTATCTCTTGAGGAATTAAACTATGAACAACGGTTAGAAACAATACCACATTACTATTATTAGGATACAGTATGTATGGTGCAGATGTCTGGTGCTGAGATAACACTAAGTATACGTCCGGTGATTACTAATGTATTTTGTATCCATTTAGCTACTTAGTATTACCATGATTTACAGCTTATCATGCAATAAATGTTCAAAAGTACACATAAGAGAAGAAGTCCGAGTTATGAATACATTACTGTACACATAAGAGAAGCAGGCCGTGTTATGAATACATTAATGTACACATAAGAGAAGCAGGCCGTGTTATGAATACATTAATGTACATATAAGAGAAGCAGGCCGTGTTATGAATACATTAATGTACACATAAGGAGAAGCAGGCCGTGTTATGAATACATTAATGTACACATAAGAGAAGCAGGCCGTGTTATGAATACATTAATGTACATATAAGAGAAAGCAGGCCGTGTTATGAATACATTAATGTACACATAAGAGAAGCAGGCCGTGTTATGAATACATGAATGTACACATAAGAGAAGCAGGCCGTGTTATGAATACATTAATGTACACATAAGAGAAGCAGGCCGTGTTATGAATACATTAATGTACACATAAGAGAAGCAGGCCGTGTTATGAATACATTAATGTACACATAAGAGAAGCAGGCCGTGTTATGAATACATTAATCATAATAAAGGCCCATCTTCACATGGTTTTACTCTTTCCATCGTGTTGTTGTCTTCTGTTCAAAGTTCTTTATATGTTCATACACCATAACTCCCATCATACCTCAAGCCTTGAATTCCCCTCGTGTTGTGGTAAGTGTGGTTTATTATCAACAGTTTTGGTAGTGCCAACAAACTTTGATTTCCGTTTTTGTCATATCGTAAAATTATAACTATAAATAGTAATAATCCTTAAAAATGGCTAATAATCAACAATTTCATTCAGAGCATAATATTATCCACCCTATAGGTGTGTGTGTTTGTGTGTGGGGACGTTTTTTTTTTTTATAGAATAAACACATAATAGTATTATGTAAGACCGGGATTAAGAGCATGGAAGGAAGACAATTATAAACATGGATTTTAGAAAATGGAATATCTCTCAGTAAGAACAACACATGTTGGCATATATACCAGACAACGATACGAGGGAGATGTGACTCGTAAACTCATACTTATGGTCTTGAAACCAAAAATAATGCTTCAGTATTTTTGTAAGCCATCCTTCTGCACGACTGTGAAATATTACAGTTGTGTTTCATATTCATCTTGATAAAAGCTAACCTCAGAAAGTTGACAGAATAAATATAAACACCATATTAGGAGAGCATTTTGATTGACAACGTTTCTCATTAATTTTAGCTTCATCAGTACATAGTTTCATTGGCCTGATGAAACTATTACAGGAAACTTTGTCAATAAAGTTCTCCTCCTCATATGGTGTTTATACATATTCACCTTACGGTCCAAGACATTTAGATGCAGGTTAGACTCTTCCTTTTCTAGATTTACCTGTGGTCATATGTACAATCACTCAGAAAAGCTCGCGGACCTCACTTATTTTGAATTATGGAATTACTATAAATCTCTGGAAGCAAATAAATGAATATAATGTTCTATAATTATACTGTTTATTGAAACATGAAATATCATACTACCACTCTTGCTAAAATAACTTGCCAAAAGTTAAGTGTGCTCTACCGTATCCATGAGTTCTTCACCCCTGCACAGCTTCTTGATCTATATCGAGGCACATTGCGCCCCTGTATTGAGTATTGTTCGCATGTGTGGGGAGGCTCCACTCATACTGCACTTCTCGAACGAGTAAAATCAAAAGCAATTTGCCTCATCAACTTACACCCTCCTACTAGTTCACGACAATCTCCTTCTACACGCCGCAATGTTGCATCTCTTTCACTCTTCTATCGCTATTACAACAATCAGTGTTCTTCAGAGCTCTCTCAGTGCATACCCCTTCCCTTGAGGCGAGTGTGAGGCACCCGCCTTGCAACACAATCCCACTCCGGTTCTGTTCAGCTCTCAAACCCAAGAATTGGCCAATTTTATGATCAACAAATTAACTCTGGAACTCTCTACGTCAATCAATATTTCCTTCACCCTATGTCTTAAACTGCTTTAAACTTCGTGTGTCAAGGCATTTTGACCCTGACGTCACTTGAATTTGGCTCTTTATCACTCTTTTGGCTCTGAGGGAGACACTCGTTACAGGCAACCTGCCTTTTGTCTCCTATATACACATAGCACAAACAAATCCAAACAGAAATCCAGATAGCTATAATTGCACAAAAAAACACTGAGCGAATATACAGTGTTGTGTCTACACAGAAACACACACAGCAACACATACACACAACCAACCAATATTGTCCTCACCATGTAGTACACAGGTGTCAATATTGGTTTCCCAGCTACAGATTTAGACTTGAGAATTGTCAATTTATCTCTATAAATACGCTGTCTACTTTATTTATTGGGGGGGGGGGGGGGGGTTCTGGACCCTCTTGTCCCTCATGTTTAGCCGTATAACTATTCATATTTTCAAGACGCATGCCCAATTAGTTTGCCAATGTTCGTGGCATTTAGGTGTCAATCTATTCCTGGCGAGCGATAACGAGCCTGTAATTTTGGAGGAACCGACCTCTCTTTGGCCGGGACATCTATGATTTTTCTACTGAACAATGTACGCATTTATCTTGAAGGCGGGCTTTGGGGGTATTTTTAAGCTTTATAAAGGTCTAGTGAGAAAACTACAAAAATAAAACATACACATAAATACAAATCTGCCCTTAACACTCTGGTCTCTACAGGATGGATGATAACGTCTGGCATTAGTGGGAGAAAACTGATACCCGGTACTACGTGTTTCTGATAGCTTAGGTGAGATGGTGTTAGTTGCTAAATCCTTCTTTAGCTTACCACACCAAGAGCAATTATGTATTAACCTTGATACTCTAGTCGTGCTTTGATGTTCTTAGGCTGTCACTTTTGTGAGACAATTCTACCACGTTTTTCAGATTCCAGTTCTAGATATTTTCTCGCCTACAATTATATTTTACATAGTTTTCACTTCTCTCTTCAACCGCCCCCCCCCCCCCCCCCCCCCCCCCCCCCCCCCCCCCCACACAACACACACTCTCTCGCTCGTAAGATTACATTTTCCCCTTCTCCCCTCCCCAAATCCCTCACCACAAACACAATCCCAGGCATCCCCACACCACTATATGTAGTGGAGTAAAACTAAATTAATGTTAGGCAAATACTATTTCCATAAATAACCTATGTACTTTATCTATCGTGAACTCGCCACCACTATATGAAATGTTCTCGTATCAGTGCCACACAGGCTGCTGCATCTATCGGTATCTCAACGTCTATGCACGTGAAGTCTATAGTCTGATTTTCTCATGAATGCATTCCCAGTCACCCTTACAACTCTGGCATTCCAGAAAGCACCCTCGATTCCAATGTCTACGAAGCCCTTCCACCCTTAATACACCTAGCAGATTACTATACTTCGCTGTACCCTGGACACCACGATTCCTCCCATGATCCGTCTTCTCCATCACCTCCACACAACTCACTTCCATATTACAATCACACTGTCATTCCTTATCTTAATTCCTACAATACGATAGCATTATACAATTTGACATTAGCATTACTCGATTTTACTCAGTTTGACACTAGGTATAGTGTCACAAATTCAAAACTCGCAATTCTAAACATGACTATACTCCCGCATTTCATTGGTTCAATAATGCTATACTTATACGCACTTCCCCGATCCCCACTACCTACCTTTCCTATCAGTCCTTTACTACTCTCACAGTGATATTCAAAAGCCGCCAATTAATGCATTACCCAGCTTTAGGCCGGAACATTTTACAATTGAAAACACTTACAAATCAGTTTGAAAGGGGCACTGGGAGGCGTTCTCATAGTGGTTGAGGTAGACGGTGCTCCAGTGACCGTTGTTGTCATCACCTAAGGACAAACATAACTTCCACATAACAACATGGTGTTGACACAACAGTCTCCCATACAAACACTAAACATGAAATATAACAACGACCCTGTAACAAATTATAGTTGACGGTGTTTTGGGGCTCGTGGAATGTTTTGTTTATTGTTGTTGTTCTGTTTGATGTTGTCATAATTTGTTGAACTGGAGTTTTGTCATTATGTCGCTTGTGTTATTTATACTGTCCATTTTATTTTTGTTGTATTAACACATTATTGGTCAAGATATGTGTTATGTCGGGTTAGAAGGTTTATAACTTGTGATATAGTCTGTATAACGATCCAATTATGGACTGATAGACCTTGATAAAGCTTGATAGGGTCACACCTAGCACGTTCTTAATGACATATAATAGGTATTCAATTAGGATAATACAGAACTCAATAACAACACAGGTATAGGTACTGTCGCCGTCAATAATTTCCTGGACACCCAACTTACAAGGAGTCATGATTTGTTTTGGTAACACAGTTGCCCCCCCTCCCCCCCCCCCCCCCTTCTTCCCCATCCAACCCCTCTGTATGGTTTCTCATCCCTCTCCCCCTCATTCTCCTACGTCGTCTCCTACTGCAAGCTCCGCCCCCTCGCTTCGTCCACCAACACATCCCTCACATTACTATCTCCGAAATATTAATTAATTATAACTGCTATGAGTTTTAGAAGCTTCTTTAAGGGGAGAATACACATTACTCTCTGTTTCGGGATTTTATCCATTCGGCCCCATTCAGCCAAGTGTTTTAAGAAGTCTATCTAGGTGTAAACAAATTGTTGATGAGCAATACCGAGCTAGCATTGTATGAAGTAATTGTTGAAAAGCAATACCGAGCTAGCATTGTATGAAGTAATTGTTGACGAGCAATACCGAGCTAGCATTGTATGAAGTAATTGTGACGAGCAATACCGAGCTAGCATTGTATGAAGTAATTGTTGACGAGCAATACCGAGCTAGCATTGTATGAAGTAATTGTTGACGAGCAATACCGAGCTAGCATTGTATGAAGTAATTGTTGACGAGCAATACCGAGCTAGCATTGTATGAAGTAATTGTTGACGAGCAATACCGAGCTAGCATTGTATGAAGTAATTGTTGACGAGCATACCGAGCTAGCATTGTATGAAGTAATTGTTGACGAGCAATACCGAGCTAGCATTGTATGAAGTAATTGTTGACGAGCAATACCGAGCTAGCATTGTATGAAGTAATTCTGCTTCGTTTTGACATTCTTTACAATCTAGCCAGCTGTCTAAAAATATTCAAATCCCCTTTTTTCATGTTCTTATATTCACCTAATTTGTGTTCACTGACGTCCTGCCCTCAGATACTACACTGATCGTGGAAAATATACATAAAAACACCATTTGGGGTCAACAAATCTCACTATATGGGCCAAGGGAATGCAAATTATTGGTATATTAAATCTGTTTAACGAATACGAAACATTATACAATGTCTACGTTTTAATAGTGTAAATTATGATCCTAAATATATTAACGTAATCATGGTGCTGAATAATTACAATTATCAGTTGTGTGTGAGAGAGAGAGGAGAGAGAGAGAGAGAGAGAGAGAAGAGAGAGAGAGAGAGAGAGGAGAGTCAGCATAATGGGTGTGGAATGTGCTGTGTGGAGTCCGGTGGTGGTGGACAGGGAGGGCTTACAGTTGCCCGCACGAGGGAGAAAGAGGGGTAGGGACATGACTACAGA
>CM064510.1:44590288-44617788 GCA_032716605.1 Paralithodes platypus
AGGGACTCAAGGGGGTGTAATTTTAAGCTTGATGGAGGTCTAGGGAACAAACTAAATACCTCCCCTTAACCCTCTGAGTACCAGCGACGTGTGTTATATTTTATTATAGCTATATTAAGACGCTATTAGGCAGCTTAAGGAAGGATCGGTGGTAGTTTACAAGGGTCGGTTGAGATAGTTTGAAAAAAAAGCCATTATTATTATTATTGTTAAAGATCCTTCCTAAGCTGAATAAACTCGTCTAATGGGTTAAGGGGGTGACCTGTTTTTGTTCTGTCCTTTTCTATCTTTCTCTGGCTTGTATCCATTTGGCCCCATTCAGCCTACTGTTTTAAGACGTTTATCCCCATCCAGGTGTCAATTTTTTACTGGTGAGCGGTAGCGAGCCAGCATATTTTTATTTTTTGTTTGACAGCAGGCTAAATTTGTACATTTTTCGATAGAAAAATGTCTCCGGCGTAGCCGGATTTCTTCATAATGCTTCATAATGCTGGCTCGCTATCGCTCGCCAGGAAGAAATCGACACCTAGATGGGGATAAACGTCTTAGAATAGTTGGCTGAATGGGGCCGAATGGATACAAGCCAGAGAAAGAGAGAAAAGGACAGAAATAACAAAAAGCAGGTCACCCCCCTTAACGACGCTTCTATAGGGGCATGGTCGTATTTTTATTGTATTACCTTTCCTTCATTCAATCCATTATCAAGACACACTCATTATGAATATGATCTTAACCATTTATCAAGACACACTCATTATGAATATGATCTTAACCATTTATCAAGACACACTCATTATGAATATGATCTTAACCATTTATCAAGACACACTCATTATGAATATGATCTTAACCATTTCTGTATTCGAGAGCGTTTTTTCACTTCATTCTGACTATCATTAGAAGAGAGAGAGAGAGAGAGAGAGAGCGAGAGAGAGAGAGAGAGAGCGCGAGAGAGGCTGAAGATATTATGAGGGTGTTGAGCCAAATCGCGGCCCAAATCTAGCGGAAAAGCCCACACTAATACCGATTTTAATAACGCCGGCCTCATATCTCGGCCCTCGTGTACTCAGCGGGGCCGAAGCGGGAGTTGGGGCCGAGATGTACCCAAAGGATTACCTCCACGCACAGTCATCGCCAAGAGTGTCCTTCTGTATTTTAAATGGAGATAGTTTGTTTTTATGGTCGATTTTTTTTCATTTATTTAGTATTTTTCGAGTTTCCTCCCTAGACCTCCATCAAACTTTAAAAAAAACACCCGCCCAAGACCCTCCTTTAAGATAAATGTGTAAATTTTTCGATAGAAAAATGCACCGGCCGAAGGCCGCTTTCTCTTAAATTACAGGCTCGCTTTCGCTCGCCAGGCAAAAATCGACACCTAAAAGACACGAAAAGTCTAAATATTGACAGAGAAATGGGGTGAAAGGTCTTAAAATCGCCAAACTAATGGGCCAAGCGTCATAAAATCTGAAATCATATGGGACTAAACATGAGGAAGAAGAAAGACCAGAAAAACGGCCCATCTCCCTTAATTATAATGGTATTATTTTAAGGGGAGATTTTTAGTTTGCTCCCTAGCCCTCGATCACATTTATGAAATACCTTCAAGACCCCCCCCCCCCCCCCCTTCGAGATAAATGTGTACATTTTTCAGTAAAAAAACAAATTCCGTCCGAAGGCCGGCTCCTATATTACAGGTTCGCTATCGCTCGCCAGGAAAAAATCGACACCTAATTGGCACGAAGGGTCTTAATATTGGCAAAGAAATGGGGCAAAAGGTGTGAAAATCACCAAACTAATGGGGCGAATGTCTTGAAATCTCATAACTAATAGGGCTAAACATGAGGGAGGAGGAGGACTGGAAAAACCAACTGCCTCCCCTTAAGTTGGTGATGTGTTATGTGTGTTATGTGTGTTATGTGTGTTATGTGTGTTATATAGCCATTCATTACAGGGGGGATGGTTGCTTGTTCTGACCCCCTTCTCCCTCATGTTTAAACCCATTAGTTTGAGATTTTAAGACGTTCTTTCCATTCGTTTGGTGATTTTAAGACCTTTCACCTCATGCATTGTCAAGATTAAGACCTTTCGTGCCATTTAGGTGTCGATTTTTTCCTGGCGAACGAAAGCGACCTTGTAATTGTTTATGTAACCGGCCTTCGGCCGGAATATTTTTCTACCGAAAAGTGTGCAAATCTATCTTGAAGGGGGGTCTAGGGAGGAATGGGTATACACCATATATTTATCGTGGATTTCCATGTTCACTGTACATATCCTTATCATATCCGTAATGGTTTGAGAGAGAGAGAGTTAGAGTGAGTGTGTGTATGTTTGTGTGTGTGTGTGTGTGTGTGTGTGTGTGTGTGTGTGTGTGTGTGTGGTTAAATCGTATAGTAGATAGGATTTTTGTGTACTGTATTGTGTATTTGTGTGGAGTGTACTGTGGGTGGTGTGGGTGTGGGTGTGGGTGTTAGTAGCGTTGTGTATGCACCTCGTCGCTCGGCGGTGGGTGGGACTGGCCGAACACTCACTTTTTTTTATCCAACCCACTTCTGAACAGCCGCACGTAACCCCTCTCAATCAGAACACCCCAATTGTCTTCAACCTACCTTCATGTGATTTAAGGGGAGACAGGCCGTTTTTCTGGACCTTCTTTTCCCTCATGTTTTTGCCCCACTAGTTTTCAGATTTTAAGACGTTTGGCCCATTAGTTTGGCGATATTGATATCTTTAGCTCCATTTTATTGTAAATTTTAAGACCTATCGTGCCATTTAGGTGTCGATTTTTTACTGGCGAGCGATAGCGAACCTGTAATTATAAGAGGAACCGGCCTTTGGCCAGGCCATTTTTCTACCGAAAAATTTATAAATTTATCTTGAGGGTGTGTACTCTAGGGGGTGTTTTTCTAAGTTTGAGGGAGGTCTAACGAGAAAGCTAAACAGCTAAATTAATAAAAAAATAATAGACCAAAACACCAGCCCGTCTCCCCTTAACCCCTTCTGTAGCTGCGACGTCTTTTTTATTTGATTTCAGCTACATTTAGACGATTTTATGAAGCTTAGGAAGGATATATAGAAGCTAAAAGGATTAATAGAGATAGTCTGTAGCCTCTTAATCAGTAGACGTCCTTCCTAAGTTGTACAAAACCGGCTAATAGTTGCCAAAATATAATGAAAAGTACAGTCACGCTAATAATCATGTCCCAGCTGTCATTACGTTTAGATTGCTCTGTGCTGTATTAATGTCTGTCAGATGTTGAATAGGGTGGGTAAGTGTAGGAACATGTTTGTATATTTCACTCGATATGAAAAAATGAAGGTTGGATATTGCTGATACCAATTATGGATCAAAACATACTTGACATCACTTATTAGCGCGACTGTACATCACCGGTACAGAAAGGGGTTTATTCAACTTGCGCTGTATAGAATCAGGGTCATAAAAAAGGTACAGAAAGGGTATTTAGAATCACTGGGTGTATTGATAGTGACTTACCTTTCCTCTCCTTCTATTAGAGACGTGATTTTCCGGTCCCGTCGCAAGATCATCGTCGCAAGATCTACCCCGAAAACTGTTTTTCCGGTCCCGTCGCAAGCCCACCTTTAGCAAGCGAGACACCAATATTCTCTTGCGACGGCAAGAGAGCTCCGGAGCTGGGTTGACGGCAAGCTGAAACATCTCACTCAACTTACTGTTTCTTCATTCTAATTTATATCGGTATATTTGTTTATCCAAACATTATCTTATAATATGTTTGCCTATTATTAGGAAGTAGAGTAATAAGAGCCCACAGTAACGAATATCCAATTGTTGATAATAAATTAATGTCGGACAGTACGCTTGGTTAGATTTTGTCCACGAAACAACAACAAACCCCAGCTGTGACTAGGCCTAGGCTATGCTATTTACCGATTGTTGTTTTTTTCACATCAGAATTGCATTTATATAATCCTTATGATAATTAAATTGGCGGTGAATGTTATTCCGATGAAATGGAAGTTGTATAGCCTAGCGGCCTAGCCTATATATTTGTAAAATGGTGCGCTGGCTTGGAGCAAGCCTGTGTTGTTTTTCCCGTCTTGTGATGATCTTGCGACGGCTCGGTTGAGACGGTGGTCTTGCGACGGGACCGGAAAATCACGTCTTAGATGAGTTTATTGCCATCAATGTACCTTTAAGGGGGTAGTGGCCGTTTTTTTTTTTTTTTTTTTTTTTTTTTTTTTTTTTTTTTTTTTTTTTCTATCAATTCGGTTATTCATATGTTTTAGTTTCCTCAGTAGACCTCCATCAAGCTTAGAAAAACACTCTCTCTCTCTCTCTCTCCCAGGTAGTTTCATCCCCACCATATTGCCCATAAGTGCCATAAATCCCCCCCCCCCCCCCCACACACACACGCACTCTCTCACACACACACACACACACACACACACACACACACACACACACACACACACACACACACACACACACACACACTCTCTCCCAGGTAGTAGCATCCCCACCATATTGCCCATAAGTGCCATAATACTCCCCCCCCCCCCCACACACACCTTATCCCCCCCCCCCCCCTGCAGAGGAAGGAGGAGGCAGCCAAGGGAACCATATAGTGTGTCAACAGATCAATGGGGATATTCCGGACACTTAGGGCTATAAATCTCAGCAGGATTTTTGGTACTTTCGAGACTTAAGGGGAAAGTGGCTGTTTTTGTTGTGGTCTATTTATTTAGTTATTCATATATTTTTTTAGTTTCCTCGCTAGACCTCCATCAAGCTTACTAAAACAACCCACCCCCACTTGGCAATACAGAAATATAGATTTTTTTTTTTTTTTTTTTTTTTTTTTTTTATTAGTAGGAATAACAGTTTCTTAGTCTAGTAATTCATCTGTTATCATATTTTCCACATATATGACTAGGCCTAAACTCTTTCCTCTTTATCATTGTAGGGATGATATAGTATAGCTTTGTCTGTTGTCCTATCTAAGAGGCAATCTTCTGGTCTCTCCAAGATTATGCTAACCTAATCCTCTCCATTCCTTTTTTGGTGGCACTCTTCACTTAACATTCTATAAGGACTTTATAGTGCAGTTATGTCCCATGTTTCGTAAAGGGGGCACACCTCGGCTTTTTTCCCCTCTTTCTCTCCCTCTCTTTTTGGCTTGTATCCATTCCGCCCCATTCAGCCTACTGTTTTAAGACGTTTACCCCCATACAGGTGTCAATATTTTCCTGGCGAGCGGTAGCGAGCCAGCATATATATGTATTTTTTTACAGCAAGCTAAATTTGTACATTTTTCGATAGAAAAATTTCTCCGGCGAAGCCGGATTTCTTCATACAATGCTGGCTCGCTATCGCTCGCCAAGAAGAAATCGATACCTGGATGGGGATAAACTCCTTAAAACTGTTGGCTGAATGGGGCCGAATGGATACAAGCCATAGAAAGAGAAAAAAGGAGAAAAATATAAAAAAAAAAACAGCAGGTGACCCCCCTTAACTATAAATTAGTACTGGGAGGACACAACGATGAGTATGCCATTTTCTGTTTAACCCTTTTAATACCATCGACGCGGGTTATATTATATTCTAGCTATATATTGATGATATTGTGCAGCTTAGGAAGGATCTGTGGTAGTTAAAAGGGTTGGTTGAGATAGTTCTAAGCCTGTTTGTGGCTAGAGGTCCCTCCTAAGCTGAATACAATCGTCTAATAATGTTGGTACTTTCCAGATTTAAAGGGGATTGTGGCTGTTTGGTTGGTCTATTGATGATGAAAAGGGCGTCCCTGGTACTGAACGGGTTAAGGAGGTAGCTTACTTGCTTTTCTAACTTTTGAAGCGTTATTATAGACGTTATTATAGACGTTATTATAGACGTTATTGTAGACGTTATTATAGACGTTATTATAGACGTTATTATAGACGTTATCATAAACGTTATTATAGACGTTATTATAGACGTTATTATAGACGTTATTATAGACGTTATTATAGACGTTATTGTAGACGTTATTATAGACGTTCATTACAATTGCTTGACGTTCTCATTGCACTACTTGTAACGTATTTCTTTTCAGCCATTGTTTTCGTAATTTTTCGTTATACATATGTCTAGTTTGTTTGATCTAATAATCTTACTATATTACTACTATAAGAGTTATAGCCAACGATGTTTAGCTGAAGGAAGTCGCCACGATAAAATTATTAAATGCGTCCTGGTACTGAAAAGGTTACATTAGTCCATTTAATGTTTAGACTTTTAGCCGAGATAGATAGATAGAGACAAATAGATAGATAGATAACGAGAGAGAGAGAGAGAGAGAGAGAGAGAGAGAGAGAGAGAGAGAGATCCTGGTGGTGAATGTGTGTGTGTGTGTGTGTGTGTGTGTGTGTGTGTGTGTGTGCAGGATATGAATAGACCGACAGATCAGGTTTTATGCATGACGGCTTAGTGTTGTGTGTGTGTGTGTAATAATAATAATAATAATAATAATAATATTAATAATAATAATAATAATATGAATCTGTATATTTCGAGCTGGCAGCCAATGAGGCTGATAATACACAATTCCTTAACCTAACTTATGCTACGTAGTCAATAGATTGACTCTGGCTGCCACAAGAGAGCCTACATACCCCCAGAAGGGGTAGGATGTGGGCAGGGAACCAGGTGGAATAAGTAACACCCCGTTCTTAACATTAATATCAAATACAAACCCCAATGTACTTGAATAAAATAATGAAAGCCTATGGTCCTCCCAGGATTCCAACTCGGGACACCACACCCAGAACATAAGCATCTAAACCCAGAGGTGGCGCATCCACGCCTAACCTCCACAGCCCAGGAAGTTTTTGACAGAACCCTCACCGGCAGGTAGATGGAATCGAACCCGCGCTTCCAGGGCCAAGCGACTAGAATACAATGACCCTGTGCGCTCGGCCAGTATAACCGTGTTTGTTTGTTTGTTTGTGTGTGTGTGTGTCTGTGTGTGTGTGTGTGTGTGTGTGTGATAGAAATATATTATCATGGTTAATAGATGACATTAAGTGTGTGTGCGATTGTGTGTGTGTACTTGTCTGTGTGTGTGTGTGTGCGTTTGTGTGTGTGTGTGTGTGCGTTTGTGTGTGTGTGTGTGTGCGTTTGTGTGTGTGTGTCTGTGTGATAGAAAAATACAGATATGGTAAATATAGCTAAAGAGAGAACAGGTTATTCACGAGAGAGAGAGAGAGAGAGAGAGAGAGAGAGAGAGAGAAAGAAAGAGAGAGCAAAACAAAGAGAGAGAGAGAGAGAGCTATATGGAGAGAGCTGCCTGGAAGAAGGAGGCGCTGAACCTGCAGTATATATATAAGACCTTCCAAAGCTTCAATGGCTGCCGGGTTCACTTTTGTTGGCATATTTTCTGCTCATTACCGGGGAAGTGCGAGGTCAAATGAAAAAAAAAATATATATATATTCGACTTTGTGGGCTAAAAACTAAATTGGCGTGGTCAGGTCAGGTGAAGGTATTGAGGGATAAGCCTTTACGACGGCACCTCGTATCTACATTCTACTTTTCCTATTTTTCTGAAGGGGTGTTGGAGAGAGAGAGAAGAAGCTGTTGGAGTGGCTTTGTTATGTGTGTTTTATTTGTCGTTCAGCAAAACAGGTCAAGGCCGTTCGGGTTGTGTTCACAGTAGGTTGTTTCTTATAGGTACGGTTGAGATTAACTTAATAAGTGTTGTCAGATATTTCACAAAGTTTCGGACACTGACTAATACTCTGAGGGATAAGCACTTTTCCCAGTAACTATAAAGATACCAATAACACTTTTTGAGCGATAACCACTGGAATCTATGACAACACTTACTACCCCCGATTGTACATGCTCAGATTAATTTACAGGATTCGAAACTACATAATAAATCGTAGGCTTGTGCATATTTCTTGAACTGTCTTGATAGCGTAATGCATAAGTGCGCGGAATTGCGATGTGAGTATCCTAGGTTCGAGTCCTTGGAGTGCCACATGCATTTGTTGATTTCATTAATTGAGTTTAGAGGTGAAGTTGGTTGGTGGAAAAAAACATAATAGATAATTCCGTTTATATAATTGTGTACAGGAGGATAAGTGAGGATAAGTGATTGTGAGACGAAATGGTTGTTAAGTGGTTTAAGTGGTTTAAATGGTTGTTAAGTGGTTTAAGTGGTTTAAGTGGTGTAAGCGGTTTAAGTGGTTTAAGCGGTTTAAGTGGTTTAAGCGGTTTAAGCGGTTTAAGTGGTTTAAGTGGTTTAAGCGGTTTAAGTGGTTTAAGCGGTTTAAGTGGTTTAAGTGGTTTAAGTGGTTTTTAACTTTAAGTGGTTTTTAACTTTCTTCTGGCTCCTATTATACGATTTTATGCAGCTTAAAAAGGACTTCCAGCAATGACCAGGCTCGAACTATCTCTGGTTAACCCTTTCTACTACCACAGAGCCTTCTTAAGGGGAGGCAGACAATTTTCCTGGCCCCCCCTCCTCCCTAATGTTTAGCCCCACTAGTTTTGAGATTATAAGACGTTCGGCCCATTAGTTTGGCGATTTTAACACCTTATTTCGCCCCATTTCGTTGTCAATGTTAAGACCTTTCGTGCCATTTAGGTGTTGATTAATTCCTGGCGAGCGATAGCGAGCCTGCAATTCTAAGAGGAATCGGCCTTCGGCCGGGACATTTTTCTACCGAAAAATGTAAAAATTGATCTCGAAGAGAGGTCTAGGGGGTGTTTTTCTAAGCTTGATGGAGGTCTAGCGAGGAAACTAAAAAAAATATATGAATACATGAATTAATAGACCAAACAAACGGTCAGTCTCCCCTTAAACTGCACCAAATCGTCTAAATGTAGCTACAATACAATGAAAACGACGACGCCGGTACGGAAAGGGTTAATGCTAATAACCCCCCCCCCCCCAGACGGTGCACCAAATAATGTTAATTAACCCTTGCAAGATCCAATACGCATTTCGTTTCTGTTTTCTGGTAATTATTAGACGATTTTATTCAGATTAGGAAGGGTATATGGAAGTCAGAGGGTTGATTGAGATAGTCTTTACCCTTTTAATACCCACAGATCCTTCCTGAGCTGCACAAAATCGTTTAATGATAGCCCCAAAAAATAAACTGTTAAAACGCGTCAGAGCTTCAAGGTGGTTAAGGGGAGGTTTCCACTTGAGGGATTTTTTTCTGGACCCGTTTCTCCCTCATGTTTAGCCCCATTGCTTTTGAGATTTTAAGAACTGCGCCCCTTTAGCTTGGCGATTTTAAGAACTTTCGCCCCATTTCTGTAAATTTTAAGACCTTTCGTGCCATTTAGGTGTCGATTTTTTGCTGGCGAGCGATAGCGAGCCTGTAATTTAAGAGGCAACGGCTTTTCTACCGAAAAATATACAAATTAATCTTGAAAGGGGGTCTAGGGGGGTACTGTTTAGCTTGCTGGAAGTCTAGGAAACAAACTAAAAACCTCCCCTTAAGAAGCACAGTCGAACACCCAAATTGCCAGCACCCTATCGTCCGTTGCAGTGCCAGCAGGAAGGATATACGGAATACATACGCTGCCGTAGACCTTTAAGGAGGGTCACCTGCTATATTGCTATCCCTTTCTCTCTTTCTCTGGGTTGTATCCATTTGGTCTCATTCAACCTACTGTTTTAAGACGTTTATCCCCATCTAGGTGTCGATTTTTTCCTGGCGAGCGGTAGCGAGCCAGCATATTGTGTTTCAATGTTTTTGACAGCAGGCTAAATTTGTACATATTTCAATAGAAAAATTTCTCCGGCGAAGCCGGATTTCTTCATAAAATGCTGGCCCGCTATCGCTCGCCAGGATGAAATCGACACCTGGATGGGGATGAGCATGTTAAAACAGTAGGTTGAATGGGGCCGAATGGATACAAGCCAAAGAGAGAGGGAGATAAAGATAAAAAACGCGAGATGGGCCCCCTTAAATTATATTATGCATATCAAGTTATTTTCAAATATGGTTTACATTAGCTTGTGTATCGGAAAATGGGATGGGCTTATTTGCACAAGATATATCGGGCAAGGTCGTGGGTTTGTGTGTGGGTGTTTTTTTTTTTTTTTGTTTTTTTTTTTTTTCATCGGGCTCTATAATTTGATCCTTATAGTTATTTCTTGTCTTTTGGGTGATTTATTGTTGCTTATGAATGATTATTGTCAGCATTATTCACTATAGAACGTCTCTGTTTTATATAACAGTATGCATAGTGTTCTTTGTTATATTGTCTTAGTTTGCCACCACCCGTAGTGTTCTTCATTGTTCACCCTCTTTATCATTTCTATTAGTACCGGTACTTGTAGTTTGCCACCACCCGTAGTGTTCTTCATTGTTCACCCTCTTTATCATTTCTATTAGTACCGGTACTTGTAGTTTTTATATACACCTATTTTGGGGGTTTTGTCGCAGTTATTATACAGAATGTGTATTTATTTTATTTATTTATTTTATATTGTATTCTTTGATGTTTGTATTATTATTATTATTATTATTATTATTATTATTATTATTTGTAGTAGTAGTAGTAGTTGTAGTAATAGTGGTAGTTGTAGTAATAGTGGTAGTTGTATAGTGTATTGTAATTTCCATTACTTATATATATATATATAATATATATATATATATATATATATACTAATAATAACTTATATATAATTATGTAAAAGATATTTATATATTTTACATATTGTTATTATTATTAATAATATTATAATTAACATTATAAAATGAATATTATTATCACCGATATAATTTTGTACAATGGTTTAATACACATTACTAATAGGCTACTATAGTCCGTTTATTCTAGGTTGGGGAGAAAGCGTAACCCATAACCTCTCATAACTCAAAAAGGACTAGAGTAATCCAGCTAATATGTCTACCAAATAGTAAGAGTCAGGCAGAGGATAGGTGTGGAAATTTACAGCCCATTTGCTGTAGCCCTTTTTGAGTTTCAGAGGATAGATGTCTCGCCTACTTACAGCGAATAGACTATATATAGCCGTACTTCCCGCTCCTTTCTTTGTCACGCTTAGACAAAGATTTATCTATTATGTTTAATTATGCTCTATTCTCGCGTTTTTAGAAATTAATGTGTATTAATTTGACGCACTGTTTCATTCCGCGTTCAGTAATAATATATGTATTTGAATATTGTGTATGTGTCCTTTGCATTCCCGCGTTTAATGCTATTATCTTCAATATTTCCCGCCTTTTTTTTGGTGTCGTATTGTTTAACTGTTACAATTGTTTGCTGCACTGATCATCCCGCTTATTTTCCGCCCTATTAAAAATTGCCGCCCCTTTTCATATTATTTCCCGCCCTTTTGTATTTTATTTCCCGCTATTTTTTCATATTACAGTACTTCCCACCTATTTCTGATATTGTTTCCCGCCCCTGTTTTATATCAATTCCCGCCATTTTTTGTTCATATTACAGTACTTCCCGCCCCATTTCTGACATTGTTTCCCTTCCTTTTTTTGGTCCCGCGTTTTTTTCCGACCTTTCCCGCCAAAACCGCGTTGTTGCCCGCGTCCGTCCGTCCGTCGGCCCGTTCCGCCGCGCGTCCCTCCCTCCCTCCCTCCCTCCCGCCAGTGTATTTTTTGACACCGGGATGGGCAGGTCATACAGGCTCGCTTTTACTTGCCAGGAAAAAATCATCACCTAAATGGCACGATAGGTCTTAAAATTGACAACGAAATGGAGCTAAAGGTGTTAAAATCGGCAAACTAATGGACCGAACGTCTTAAATTTTCAAAACTGATGGGACTAAACACGAGGGAGAAAGGGGTCCATGCCTTGCCCAGCGTATCTTCAGCTTAATCTATTCTTCTCTTTAATCTATGGTAAAATTAATTATATATAGTTACGTTTTATATACTTTATAAAACTCTTAAGCTTACAGTAATTATAATTGTATCGTAGCATTGTCGATACTTTCTGAAACATTAATATACGGTCATCTTAATTCTATTACATTTTCGATATGATCTGAAACATATATTCTAATTATATTAATTATATAAATGACATTACATTTTAATTATATCATTAAATGTTTTATGTTTTCTATAACTTTAATTTACGATCATTTTAATTATATTGTTATATTGTTCATACCTATTGAAACTCTTATACACGATAATTTTAATGTTATCGTTACATTTTTGCAACTATCTCAAACGTAATAAGATCAGTAATTTGAATGTTATTATTACAATTTCAAAGCGATCTCAAACTTAATATCATATCCTGCTTAATTCCTTACTTGATATGTGTATTTTAAAGGTTGGTTTCATTTATTCAGGGGCTCAAATTGTGTCAGAATTAAACTTTTCAGACGAGAACACCAATTTTCCTTTCATTACAGCTATCATTAGACGATTTTATTCAGTGCATGTGGACGGATTTGAGTGAACCAGAATGTTAGTTGAGATAGCAAAGTGGATGGACCAGCCTTTAACTTAGAACAAACAGGCCTTTGATCGGGAAATTTTTCTATATAAAAAATGTACAAATTTAACTTGAAGAAGACCTGGGTGGACATTTGTTTAGTTTGTAGGAAGTCGGGAATGTTTTTTTGCTAAACTAGGGGACAAACTGAAATACATTCCTTGGAAATGGCAAACTCAAGGAACAATCTAAATAATAACTAAGCCTACCACAATAACCCCCAAGACGTCGGCCTTGATAGTGTTAATGTTACCTATAGTCCATTCGTATTAAGGGGGTAGTGCTTGGTTTTTGGTCTATATATTTATTTATTTATTTATTTTTGAGTTTTCTCGCTAGACCTCCATCAAGCTTAGAAAAACAGTCCCTTGAACCCCTTTCAAGATAAATTTGTGCATTTTTTCGATAGAAAAAATTCTCGGCCAATGGCCGGTTCCTTCTAAAATTAGAGGCTCGCTATCGCTCGCCAGAAAAAAAATCTACACCTAGAGAGCACGAAAGGTTTTAATATTGACAAAAATTAAGATTTAGACATAATTTATTATAGATGTTCATCCAGGCTTTTATTATACGATTTGATTCATCTATTTTTATTAATTTCACTCCAACACCAAACACCTCCCAAATTAATTAATGAAAGCAAGCATGTGATCCACCGGGGTTCGAATACGGGTTACCACATACAAATTTTAAACATGCTAACCATTACACCAACAAGTAAGCTGTGCCACTCGAAAGGATAAAGAATGTCTCAATTAACCCTCTGATTTCCATATGTCCTTCCTAAGCTAAATGTAATTATCTAAGGATCGCCAAAATAATATGAAATGCCTCTCCGAATACTGAAGGGGATAATTGTACACTGTAAACACAGGTATATATACCAGTGGTGGCTCGCAATGACCTGTTTGGCGGCTCGAGAGAGAGAGAGAATTTATTTTTACTAAAACATTTCGATATAATAATTGTTACTAGTCTTGTTCTATAAATCTGTGGCTATGGAAACCCACAAAAAGATGTAATTAGTTCCTATATATTTTTTTTGTTCTGTTTATCCTTGTGGCTTATTTGCCTTATGCGGCTATGGAAACCCACAAAAAGATGTAATTAGTTCCACCAACATATTTTTTGTTTTTAGCCTTTTCAATCCCATATGTTTTGTATAGTGTAGCAAATCACTAAATAATTACGGAGAACATCATCTAAATACAGCCTAGCTAGAATACAATTACAAATACAGCCCAGCTAGAATACAATTACAAATACAGCCTAGCTAGATACATTTACAATACAGCCTAGCTAGAATACAATTACAAATACAGCCCAGCTAGAATACAATTACAATACAGCCTAGCTAGAATAATACAAATACAGCCTAGCTATTACAAATACAGCCTAGCTAGAATACAATTACAAATACAGCCTAGCTAGAATACATTTACAAATACAGCCCAGCTAGAATACAATTACAAATACAGCCTAGCTAGAATACATTTACAAATACAGCCTAGCTAGAATACAATTACAAATACAGCCTAGCTAGAATACAATTACAAATACAGCCTAGCTAGAATACAATTACAAAGACGTTGCCGGTACAGTAGGGGTTAAGGGGGCCCACCTCACTTGTTTTCTCTTTCTCTCCCTCTCTCTTTGGCTTGTATCCATTCGGCCCCATTCAGCCTACTGTTTTAAGACGTTTACCCCATCCAGGTGTCAATATTTTCCTGGCGAGCGGTAGCGAGCCAGCATATATATATATTTTGTTTTGACAGCAAGCTAAATTTGTACATTTTTCGATAGAAAAATTTCTCCGGCGAAGCCAGATTTCTCCATACAATGCTGGTTCGCTATCGCTCGCCAGGAAGAAATCGACACCTGGATGGGGATAAATGTCTTAAAACAGTTGGCTGAATGGGGCCACATGGATACAAGCCAGATAAAGAGAGAAAAGGAGAGACAAAAAAGCAGGTCACATTATTATGGACACTTTATATACCCTTTTCATTCCCATAATGTTTGATTGTGTAGGAAATCACTAAATGTGGAGGTGGTAGTTGTATGTATGTATGTATGTACGGTTGCGCTAATAAGTCATGTCTCAGCTGTCATTACGTTGGGCTCGCTCTGTGCTGTATTAATGTCTGTCAGATGTTGAATAAGTTGGATAAGTGTGTATATTTCACTTAAGAAGAAGAAATCATAGCCGTGATGGGATGGTAATTATAATGGTTGATGCACTATGAATATTAAACTGGTGGGGACGATATGGGTGGTGGTGGTTAGATAAGCTATGATATTGGTGGTGGTGGTGGTTAGATAAGCTATGATATTGGTGGTGGTGGTGGTGGTAGTGGTGGTGGTGGTGGTGGTGGTGGTGGTAGTGGTGGTGGTGGTGGTGGTGGTTAGATAAGCTATGATATTGGTGGTGGTGGTGGTTAGATAAGCTATGATATTGGTGGTGGAGGTGGTGGTGGTGGTGGTGGTGGTAGTGGTGGTGGTGGTGGTGGTGGTTAGATAAGCTATGATATTGGTGGTGGTGGTAATAATGGTGGTGATGATAGTTGTGGTAGTGAAATAGGTGGTAACGGTTATTCATTCAAGGTAGTGGTGGTGGTGGTGGTAGTGGTGGTGGTGGTGGTGGTAGTGGTGGTGGTGGTTAGATAAGCTATGATATTGGTGGTGGTGGTAATAATGGTGGTGATGATAGTTGTGGTAGTGAAATAGGTGGTAACGGTTATTCATTCAAGGTAGTGGTGGTGGTGGTGGTGGAGGTAATGTAAGAGTAGGTGTAGGTCGGAAGAAACCCTAGCAGTGAGTGGACCCTTTACTGACACTTCCTCCCTCACCTCACCACCATCACCACCACCACCACCACCACCATTTACACCTACCCTCTCCACCACCCTCTTCACCAACATTCACTCCTCTACCCTCTCCACCACCCTCTCCACCACCATTCACTCCTCCAACCTCATCATCAGCCTCACTATCACCACCATCATTTTTTAACTCCACCCTCATCATCAATCACTATCACCACCACTTGCACCACCACCACCATTATGCTGAACATAGATAATTTAAACTTAATATTATCCTATTTACTGGAATATCTCAAACAGGCAATTTAACCAGAAACTGTAATTATTTTTATTTTGCCTATAGCTGTATCCTATCGCAAGTTAGTGTTCACGTATTCATGTCCACGGTTGTGCAGTACATCCATACATATTCTATAACGTACTCCTTATTAAATATTCTTAATAAGTAACATTTTCGACAACAACAACAACAACAACAACAACAACAACAACAACAACAACTAATAATTTTACAAGACAGATATATGCCCTGTTCGTGTTGGTGCGTGTGTGTTGGTGTGTGGGCTTGGTTAACACGGTGTATTTGACCAAAGTATGATAGTACTGAGGTAACTAGATTTATGTCACACGCATTTTGTCTCACATACACACTCATGGCATGCGACACACACACACACACACTCACACTCAAGACACACACACACTCACACTCAAGACACACATACATACACGGCACAAAGACACACACATACATACACGGCACAAAGACACACACATACATACACGGCACAAAGACACACATACACGGCACAAAGACACACATACACGGCACAAACACACATACACGGCACAAAGACACACACATACATACACGGCACAAAGACACACATACACGGCACAAAGACACACATACATACACGGCACAAAGACACACACATACATAAACGGCACAAAGACACACATACACGGCACAAAGACACACATACATGGCACAAAGACACACATACACGGCACAAAGACACACATACACGGCACAAAGACACATACACGGCACAAAGACACACATACATACACGGCACAAAGACAAATACATACATACACGGCACAAAGACACATACATACACGGCACAAAGACACACACATACATACACGGCACTAAGACACACATACATACACGGCACAAAGACACATACATACATACACGGCACAAAGACACATACACGGCACAAATACACACATACATACACCGCACAAAGACACACACATACATACACGGCACAAAGACACACATATACATACACGGCACAAGCACACACACATACATACACGGCACAAACACACACATACATACATACACGGCACAAACACACATACATACACGGCACAAACACACATACATACACGACACAAACACACACACACACATACACGGCACAAACACACACCTACATACACGGAACAAACACACACACATACATACACAGCACAAACACACACCTACATACACGGAACAAACACACACACATACATACGCAGCACAAACACACACATACATATACGGCAAAAACACACACACACACACACACACATACATACATACACGGTACAAACACAAACACACATACATACACAGCACAAACACACACATACATATATGGCAAAACACACACACACACATACATACACGGGACAAACACAAACACACATACATACATACACGGTACAAACACAAACACACATACACACACGGCACAAACACACACACACATACACCTAGGGCCTGGTTTTCAATTGGTCCAATGAGCCGTGTGTGGCCCTTTGAGAAACCCACAGAGTATAAAATCCCTCACAGACCCCCCACTTGACTGTCTGACCACCCCAGAGCTTCACTGATGCTTCACCTGGCTTCACTGTTCCTTTACTTGGCTTCACTGTTCCTTTACTTGGCTTCATTGTTGATTCTCTTTTCCTTCACTTGGCTTCACTTTTGTTTCACCTGGCTTCGATGTAGCTTCACTGTTCCTTTATTTGGCTTCATTGTTGCTTCGCCTGGTTTCACTGTTGCTTCATCTGGCTTCTCTTTTCTTTCACCTGGCTTCACTTTTGCTTCACCTGCCTTCACTGTTCCTTTACTTGGGTTCACTGTTGCTTCACTTGGCTTCATTGCTGCTTCACTTGGCTTCAATGTAGCTTCACTGTTCCTTTACTTGGCTTCATTACTACTTCACATGGCTTCAATGTTGCTTCACTTTTCCTTTACTTGGCTTCATTACTGCTTCACTTGTCTGTATTGTTGCTTCACCTGGCTTCATTGTTGCTTCACTGTTCCTTTGCTTGGCTTAATTGTTGCTTCACTGTGCCTTTACTTGGCTTCGTTGTTGCTTCACTGTTCCTTTACTTGGCTTCATTGCTGCTTCACTTGGCTTCAATGTAGCTTCAATGTTCCTTCACCTGGCTTCACTTTTGCTTCATTGTTGCTTCACTGTTCCTTTACTTGTCTTCATTGTTGCTTCACCTGGCTTCATTCTTGCTTCACTATTCCTTTATTTGGCTTCTCTTTTCCTTTACATGGCTTCACTTTTGCTTCACCTGGCTTCTCTTTTCCTTCACCTGGCTTCACTGTTGCTTCACCTGGCTTCTGTTCCTTTACCTGGCTTCACTGTTGCTTCGCCTGGCTTCAATGTTGCATCACTGTTCTGAGTGTTAATTTACCTGTCTTCATTGTTGTTTCACCTAGCGTCAATGTAGCTTAATCGTTGTTTCACCTGGTTTCAATGTTGCTTCACCTGGCTTCATGTTGCTTCGCTGTTACTTCACTTGGCTTCATTGTTGCTTCACCTGGCTTCAATGTTGTTTCACTTTCCTTCACCTGTCTGCATCTGTGCTTCTCTTTTGCTTCACCTGGCTTTATTGTTCCTTCAACTGGCTTCATTGTAGCTTCACCTGGTTTCAATGTTGCACCTGGCTTCATTGTTGTTTCACTTGGATTCACTGTTGCTTCATCGTTCGATCACCTGGCTTCACTGTTGCTTCACTTGGCTTCAATGTTGCTTCACCTGGCTTCTCTGTTGCTTCATTGTTCGTTCACCCTCACTGTTCCTTTACTTAGCTTCTATTTTGCTTCACCTGGCTTCAATATTGCTTCACTGTTCCTTCATCTGTCTTCATTGTTGCTTCACCTGGCTTCATGTTGCTTCGCTGTTACTTCACTTGGCTTCATTGTTGCTTCACCTGGCTTCAATGTTGTTTCACTTTCCTTCACCTGTCTGCATATATGCTTCTCTTTTGTTTCACCTGGCTTTATTGTCCCTTCAACTGGCTTCAATGTTGCTTCACTATTCCTTCAGTTGGCTTCATTGTAGCTTCACCTGGTTTCAATGTTGCACCTGGCTTCATTGTTGTTTCACTTGGATTCACTGTTGCTTCATCGTTCGATCACCTGGCTTCACTGTTGCTTCACTTGGCTTCAATGTTGCTTCACCTGGCTTCTCTGTTGCTTCATTGTTCGTTCGACTGGCTTCATTGTTGTTTCATCTGGCTCCTTTGTTGTTTAATCTGGCTTCACTGTTACTTCACTTGGCTTCACTGTTGTTTCACTTGACTCCACTATTGCTTCACCTGACTTCACTGTGCTTCACCTGGCTTCACTGTTGCTTCATATGGCTTCATTTGCCTTCACTGCTGCTTCATATGGCTTTGCTGTTGCTTTACCTGGCTGCTTCACCTGGCTTCAATGTTGCTTTACCTGGCTTCCTTATCGCTTTACCTGGCTTCACTGTAGCTTCATCTGGCTTCCCTGTCTGACCACCACCTAGCTACACTGTTGCTTCACCTAGCTTCACTGTTGCTTCACCTAGCTTCACTGTTACTTCACCTGGCCTCGTGTTTGCTTGACTTGGCTTACCTGCTGCTTTAATGTTGCTTCACTGTAGATTCTCTTTTGCTTCACTATGCTTCACTGTTGCTTCACTTTTGCTTCACCTTACTTCACTATTGTTTCACCAGGCTTCACCGTAGCTTCACCTGGTTCCACTTCTACTTCACCAGGCTTCATTGTAGCTTCACCTGGCTTCACTGTTTCTTCACCGAGCTTCCCTGTAGCTTGACCTGGCTTCACCTTGCTTCACTGTAGGTTCACCTCGCTTAACCCGGCTTCACTGTTTCTTCACCGAGCTTCCCTGTAGCTTGACCTGGCTTCACCTTGCTTCACTGTAGGTTCACCTCGCTTAACCCTGCTTCACTGCACTGTAGATTCACCTGGTGATGTTTTGCTGTGGAGGGTGGGGTGGGTGGGTTGAGGGGGGGAGAGAGAGAGAGAGGTCTGGGGATAGCCTTGGGGTGAGGTTTCCCAATCGCATTTGCAGCCAAGTTCTGGAATATTCCTTTTTGAAAAATGGCGGGAAATTTTGGTGGTGATGGATAATTAATTTTGGCGGTGGTGGATAATTAATTGTCTATATACTATTGATATTTCTACAACACAGGTTACCTCAGTGTTGCTTGAGTGAGTTATTAGGAAACTCATATGTGCATTATTTACCCGTTTGGTACCAGTTCTGTCCATTTTATTTTATACTGGCTAATAATAGACGATGTTATTCAGTTCAAGAAGTGCCTCTAACAATTAACAGGCTTCGAACTATCTTAAGTACTCTTTTTCACTACCACAGATTCTTCTTAGGCTGCACTAAATCATCTAAATATAGCTAGAATATAATTGAAAAGACGTCACCGGTACAGAAGGGGTTAAACAGCCCGATTGAACGGCGCGCGCCACCTATACGTACAACATGCAAACATTCGTAGTTAGAAGATAACCTCGTATTTTATTATATTATTTCGCTGATCATATATTGGCCAATATTTGACGCATCAATTATAGATTTAAATACATATTAACCCTTTCACGCTTTTATGACGCAGAGGTTGCTAGATTAGCAATAAGAAATAGAGTTCTCTCACTCTTATAATTACCTCTCCAAAATTAGTTTTCTGCCCACAGCTAACTCAAAGACAACTGCAGAGGTTGAAGTAACTAAACTAAAGGTTTGTAAATACCCCTGATGGTAATAAAGGCTTTAAAGTATCCCCAATAGGCTCAAAATCGCGTCATATGCGTGAAAGGGCTAAGGTAAACGTAAGGTAAAGTAAGTTTTTAGAGACTTCAAAAACTCGTCGGAATTGAGACCTTAGAATAACCGGATAACCTGCTAGCCCTGACAGTCTCATTCCAAGATGAAGAAAATCGTCTAGAGGTATCTACTATAAGACATAAATTGACAACTTGCGAGGGCTATAAGTAAGTTGGAGCAGTAGACATATTTAGTAGAATGACTAGCTCAAATAAGCTTGTAGTGCACATATAAATACAAATTTTTACCCATCACAAACTCACTTAATTTGTATATTCCTGCTAAATATCAGTGTTACGGCTCCAACTTGCTTATTGCCCGAAACTCGCAAGTTATATTTAGAAGAATTGCCCACAAAATGCGAAATTTTGTTGGGCTGAAAGGTAGCTAAGTTTAATTTAACTACAGCCGTATTATATGTGGTAACTCTGGTATATATCGATATTTACGCGGCTCCAACTTCCTTATAGCCTGAAAGTAGCAAGTGGTCAATTGGCGTCATCTGCTATACATAGCTAATGACCCGCTATGTTGACCCAATACACCCAACCCTCCAAGGCTTTTGTTTACACTGCCTCAGCCGACGTCTTGGGGGAGTTAGTGAGGCGTTTTATAGGTTGTAATAATTAGTTAGTTGGCTATAAATTTGATTATATATATATATATATATATATATATATATATATATATATATATATATATATATATATATCTATATATATATATATATATATATATATATATATATATATATATATATATATTCACTACAAACGTATTATTGCTCTTAATTCTGCTAAATATAAAGTCTACAGCTTCAATTTCCTTACAGCTCGTAAGGTCAATTAAACGAATGATTGAAGAAATTGTAAGTAAAGGTGTGAGTAATGAATGGGTTCGAACACGGTTGATATTAACCCTCTCCGACATATGACGCGATTTTGAGCCTATTGGGGATACTTTAAAGTCTTTGTTACCATCAGGGGTATTTAGAATCCTTTACTTTAGTTACTTCAACCTCTGCAGTTGTCTTTGAGTTAGCTGTGGGCAGAAAACTAATTTTGGAGAGGTAATTATAAGAGTGAGAGAACTCTATTTCTTATTGCTAATCTGGCAACCTCTGCGTCATAAATGCGTGAAAGGGTTAATAAAACGGGCAGTGAGTAAAGGGTACTTCACACAGTCAGGAATGCGAGCTAGAACCACTAGGAATAGCTGAAAATTCGGATTCCTGGGCCTATTCGCGGTGAAAATCTATACTCCAAGTGACTCTAGCGATATCCTAGTGATTCCTGGTACACTCCCAGTGACTCCAAAGCAGTCCCGGCCGATTGGCCCTGTCCGACAAAATGTTCACCGTGATTAAGGTTCTCGCCGCGAATCGGACCACTCCCAGTGATTCCCAGTGACTCTCAGTGAGTCCTGGTGATTCTGGTATGAACTGAAACTGAAACCAAAAGCTGTCCGCGAATCAGATACGAAACACTGAGCATCACCAGGACCCACTGGGAGTCACTGGGGAATCACTGGAATCAACTGGGAGTCACTGGGAATGGTCCGATTCGTGGCTAGAACTTTAAACACGGTGAACATTTTGTCGGACAGGGCGAATCGGCCGCGAGTGGTTTGGAGTCTCTGGTATGGTAGTTCAGGTAATTAAATAATGTGAACAATGTATGGTCAATGTTACAATACCCTACTTGTAGTCTACAAGTTCCCCTTACCTAACATAACGAGAATGGTGGATACGTGTTTGTATGTGTTTTGAAACTTCAAGTTCGTTTGGTGGTGGACAGTGGAGTTTGGATTACTACTGCGAGGGGCGTTGTAGTCGCCGGGGTAAAGTTTGAGCCAGCGTAATCATGGCTTGGTTGTTTAGGTTCCGTTGTAGTCGCCGGTTAATACTCTAGAACTTCTGCAACTCCCCTGACCTAACCTAAGCAAACAAACACAACCAATAAGTGTTACCTATTTTAGGTAATCGTATGAAATATTACAGAACTCGGTAACGAATGAAAAGAAGAAGGTGGGAAGGATAAACTATCCACTATTTAGACAATAGTTTAAATATATTTGTTTCGTAAAGTATAGTAAGCATTGATATCATGACCTTACGGTACATAATAATACAGACTTATCGTATTATATTAATGTCTGTAATGATGTATGAATAAAGTCATTGTACTTAATGATATTAGAGAACTGTAGTTATAGCCCACAAGAGACATACTGGAGGAAAAATGAATTTCAATTATAGGGTCAAACACACAATGGGGGCCATGCCTGGCATACTCACATCCCATTCCTAACAAATCCCAGTGATGCTCGGTGACTCCCAGTGACTCCTATCTAATTCCCAGTGATTCCTATATTACTCCTATCGACTCGTATATTACAGTAATCCGAAATTTTCAAATTTTCTAATTCTCATGCACTTAATTCCTGGTTTTATCCAGGTGATTCCTGGTGATTCCCAGTGACTCCCAGTGATTCGCAGGTAAACTCCTACTGGTTCCTACGGTGTTTTGAGTCCACGGGGAAGTGCAGACATTCGTGGCGTATTCCCAGGAATCACCAGGAATCATTACTCCTAGTGATTCTAGCTCGCATTCCTGACTGTGTGATGTACCCTTAAGAGTGTATGTGTGTGTGTGTGAGAGAGAGAGAGGGAGATTGTGTGTGTGTGTGTGTCATTGTTTCTAGGTGGCGATAAATATACTTGTCTTCATCTATAAGTAATCAACTATTACAACGTTTTTATAGCCAAATATGTTTTTGTTCATTGCGAAAATTTGGCATTAATATGATACCGAGACGTGTTGGTTTCTTATTATTCTAGTAAGTATCGATACATCAGCTGCTAATGGAGAGTTTTTTTTTCGACAGGTTAAAAGAAATCGAGTGTAGTGAGGCGTTTTATTGATTGTAATAATTAGTTAGTTGGCTATTATTTGATTATAATTATATATATATATATATATATATATATATATATATATACCGGTATATATATATATATATATATATATATATATATATATATATATATATATATATATATTCACTACAAACGTATTATTGCTCTTAATTCTGCTACATATCAAGTCTACAGCTTCAATTTCCTTACAGCTCGAAAATGTTAGTAAGTAGTCAATTAAACTAATGATTGAAGAAATTGTAAGTAAAGGCGTGAGTAATGAATGGGTTCGAACACGGTTGGTATTAATAAAACGGGCAGTGAGTGAGAGAGAGAGATAATAATACAATGATAATAATAATAAGAGAGAGAGAAAGAGAGAGTGATAATAATAAAATTATAATGATAATAAGAGAGAGAGAGAGAGAGAGCGCAGAGGAGTGCAGCGTGTGTTCCCCCCCCCCCCATCCTTCAAACTGGCAGCCAGAAAACCGGTTGATCTCCGACACCAGACATTGTGCCTCCCCCTCCCCCACCACCACTGTCACCAACACTAAACCACCACCACTGTCACTACTGTTGTCACCACTGGTACTACCAACACTATCACTGGCATCATTACTATCACCACTACCATCAACATCATCACTGTCACCACAACCATCAACACCATCACTGTTACCACTACCACCACTAACACCATCGCTGTTACCACTACTGTCACCACTACCATCAACACTACTGTCACCATCAACACCATCACTGTGACCACTACTAGTACCACCACCACTACCACTATCACCACCACCACCACCATCACAAATACTGTATAACAACCATCTTGTCACCATCACCATTATTGCCATCAACAGTACTAGAAATTACTAATCACCAAAGTCTAACATGACTGCCATACTCCTGTGGGGACTGTAGGGGCGCCCCAATCCAAGGCTTCTCAATCAAGTCTTTATGCAACATGTCAACAATGTCCTTATTTTGCTCGAAGGGTGTTTGGGGGGATTTTATAGGATATTTTATCACATTCAGTTTTGTACAGCAAGTCTAGGAAAGCAGCCATCCACTTTTCACGGTTCCATGTCATCTCAACCAGTAGACCATTTCAACCAGTAGCTCTCAACCAGTGCCAAATTAACCCAGACCAACCAAACCAGTGCAAAAATATAGTACTAACCTAACCTAACTTAACCGTATTGGTTGATTTGGTACTGGTTGAGAGCTACTGGTTGAAATGGTCTACTGGTTGAGTTGACCGGTCACCACTTTTCACTGACTCAGAGAAAGTCTATGCAAAGCAGCCACTCACTTTCCATTGACTTCAATAAGTACAGTACAATAATATACTGAATAACGTCATTTGTGACGTCTTATGCGCTTGTCATGTGACGGCTCATGCTGACGGCCAATTTATGCATCTGTTTGTATAAAAATGTTGTAGGAATTTTAATGTGGTTGGGCAGTCATTTCTAAATTCATTACTACTAAAAGTATATCATTAGCAGTTTGTGCTGGTTCAGAACATGATATGCCTAGACTATTGACGTGATACAGACAATAAAGTATCTACCGTTGGCTTACATGAGGTTTGACTAGATTCACTCTAGAAAAATAACAATCTTGCTTTGCTTTTGTTGTATTTCGAGCTTACCTTTTGTTTCTATGTGAGTGAGGGAGACAAAAGGCAGAGCTGCCTATAGCGAGTGCCTCCCCCATAGTTGAAAAAGTGACAGGGCCAATATCAAGGGACGTTCGAGGCAAAATGCCTGGACACACAGAGTTTGAAGTAATTTAAGTCATAGGAGGAGGGAAAGACTGATTCTAGGAGAGAGTTTCAGAGCTCAGCTGTTGAATAGAAGAAAGACAGAGTAACGTTTCACTCTTGGGTTGGAGAGTTGCACAGAGTAGGTGTAGGATTGTGTTGCAAGAGGGTACCACGTACCCTACGTAGAGGAGGTGGTATACACTGGGAGAGCTCTGAGGAACGCTGATTATTGTAGTAGCGATAGAATAGCGAGAGAGATCCAAATTGTTTTGAAGAGAGAGAGTTGGTGAGTGGGCGGGAATCAATGATATGAAAGGCCTTCATAGGGGAGGTGTGGTGGAGTGGTCTTGCCACTGGCCTGGTAATCCAAAGGTCCCGGGTTCAAATCCCGATGTATCAATGGGAAGATATTATTGGTATGGCATTTGTGCTGTACCTAGTATCAGTGCATTACCACAAGCCCACCGAAACGTCAATAAAATACCCTCATTGTTCCCTGATTAAATAGCACTGTATGAATATTCCCATATTCAAAATATGCTATAGGGGTGCAATGCCTGGTGAGTTATCTGCTCAACAGGTGGCATTGTGTGTGTGTAAGAGTGAGAGTCCGAGTGTAGGGGGTGAGACAGTGAAGCACGGGAACGAGGTGGCTTCAGAGATGGGGTCGTTTCGGGCCATGAGTGAGCACTGTGCCTCATGTGAAGGCAAGATGGCAGGTGCTCGTTGTACTCTACGTGCTTCACATGTCTCACTCCCTAGACTGGAACAAGACCTCACGGGCTTCACTGTTCATTGTAAAGCGGTGAATGTTAAGGCTCTCGGCCTATGCCCGAGAGGAAGTAAGTTGGAATATAGAAAAAAAAAAAAAAAAAAAAAATTGTTTAGGAGTGCGGTGTTAGATTTAAATTGTGGGAAGATCTCTAAAATTATGTTTTTGTTGCCAAGGTTTTACTTTGTGTCGTAACTGTTGCATAAACGCCGAGGAGCTTTGATAGTTATATAGATCTTAGGCCCATATTCTAGAATGAGGTCGCCTTAACCCATCCAATCCCAGCGACAGCTACCAGCCGTCAGTTAAGTCACTCCCCAGTCCCAGCGACGGATAGGAGCCGTCAGTAATGTACTTTCCTTGTAACTGCCTGTACAAGGCTGTACCTGGTACCACAACCGTTTGAGCACTGCTCTCGATATGGCAACACTTCTCAGCTTATATAAGACCCACTGAAGGATGGGAGAGCCAGTCTGCCTTTATCTCTTGAGGTGGAAAGTTGTTCTATCTTGCCATTTTGGCCACAACGCTTGGGACTGCAGGGGACTTATATTACTGTATCCTACGGTAGAGTACGGGTTAAGGCCTGAGTCGGTATTAGGCTGGATCTAATTCACAGGTGATCGTTTTTGGATTACCCCCTGTTTCGCCCTATTTGTTTGGCGATATTAACCCATTCAGTACCAGGATGTCTTTTTAACTTTGTTCTGGCTATTATTAGACGATATTATTCAGCTTAGGAAGGACCTCTAGCAATAATAAAGTTTCAAACTGTTTCAACCATCCCTTTTAACTAACACAGATCGTTCCTAAGCGATTGAAATATAGCTCCATTAATATATAACACACGTCGCTGGTACTCAAAGGGTTAAGACGTTTTATCCCATTCCGGCGTCGCCTTGCTCGTCTGAACATTTAGAGAAACCGGCCTTCTGCCAGTATTTCTCAGGGGTTCTTGGAAGGAGGGTTTTTGTTTCGCTCGAGCCGGTCTAGAATACAAACTAAAACGAATGCTCAACAGTTGGAAAAAAAAAAAAAAAAAAACAAAAGTTCTAATAACACATTTAAGGGGAGATGTTTTTTTTTTGTCTATTTATTCAGTTATTCATATAATTTTTAGTTTGCTCCCTAGGCCTCCATCAAGCTTAGAAAAACACCCCCTAGACCCCCCTTCAAGATAAATTTGTACATTTTTCGCTAGAAAAATGTCCCGGCCGAAGGTCGATTCCTCTTGAAATTACAGGCTCGCTTTCGCTCGCCAGGAAAAAAATCGACACCTATATAGCATGAATGTTTTTTAAATTGGAAACTACATGAGGCGAAAGGTATTAAAATCGTCAATCTAATGGGCCGAACGTCTTCAAACGTCAAAACTAATGGGGCTAAACACGAGGGAGAAAGTGGTTCAGAAAACCGTCCCATCTCCCCTTAAAATCACCACAATAACCCCTCAATTCGTCAGGTCACAATATATTTTATGTTAAGGGGGGGATTTCCACTTGAGGGATTTTTTTCTGGACACCTTTCTCCCTCATGTTTAGCCCCATTGTTTTTCTAATTTTAAGACGTTTGCCCCATTATTTTGACGATTTTAAGAACTTTCA
>CM064510.1:44622788-44634190 GCA_032716605.1 Paralithodes platypus
TGGTAAATCTTTTAACTCACACGAATCTAAGAATTTCTTCTTCAATCGAGTTGTCAACTTGTGGAATGGGCTTCCCCGAGACGTTATAGACTGCAGCACCGTTGATTCATTTAAACTCCGCCTAGACAAATATCTCGCATCAAACCCGCGACTGACTGCGTTTGTAAATGAATAACTTTATTTTATCCTCCCCTCAGTTACTAACCCAAGTTATTCCTTAGTCCTTTACTAACTTCCTAGTCCTGCCACGGACATTAGTTCCAGGGCAGTAGTTCCCTTTCCAATGTTCCCTTACCCACTCTAAACCACTGTTTGGACACTTGATCCTCAGTGTTTTGGAGGACAAGCAGCCTAGAAGGGTCACTAGATCTGTTGTTGCTTGATTTCCTTTGTACTCCTTTGTACTCCTGTGTACACACACACACACACACACACACTCACTCATAGAAGCATTTGTTACTCCCCTTCCCACACACAATTAAAAAATACGCTTTATTGACACATCGTCCATATAACACCGTACATTACACATAGACGCACATCTCTCTCACTCTGTCTATCTCTATCTCTCTCTCTATCTATCTATCTATCTCTATCTATCTATCTCCCTCTCTCTCTCTCTCTCTCTGTCTCTGTCTCTCTCTCTCTCTCTCTCTATCTATATCTCTCTCTCTCTATCTATCTATCTCTCTATCTCTTTCTCTCTCTCTCTATCTATCTATCTCTATCTATCTATCTCCCTCTCACACTCACTCTCTCTCTATCTATATATATATATATATCTCCCTCTCTCTCACACTCACTCACTCTCTCTCTCTGTCTATATATATATATATATATATACACTGTATAATTATATACAGTATATACTGTATATCTATCTATCTATCTATCTATTTCTATATATATATCTCCCTCTCACTCACACACACTCTCACACTCTCTCTCTCTCTCTCTCTCTCTCTCTCTCTCTCTCTCTCTCTCTCTCTCTCTCTCTCTCTCTCATTTTTCATCAAGAGAATATACGGCGACCATTGTCCTCGTGCTATTAATACGGTGAATAGAATCTCAGCCCGTCGATATCTGATGCACCAGTCACCATTGAGAGAGAGAGAGAGAGAGAGAGAGAGAGAGAGAGAGAGAGAGAGAGAGTTTGAATCATTGCAACCTAGACCATGGAAACAGAATCAGTGATCAATAACAGCAGTATATATATAACAAAAAACGTACACCAAAGTTAGCATAACCTAACCTTACTTAATCAAAGCTGTCCTAACCTATCCTAACCAAACCTAACTTAACCTTACTTAACCAAAGCTAACCTAACCAAACCTAGCATAACCAATCTGTCTTAACCTCGGTAAAACTAAACAAACCTATCCTAACCTAACCAAACCTAGGCTAACGTAACTTAACCTCGGTATAACTAACCAAAGCTATCCTACCCTAGCCTTCATAAAAGCTATCCAAACCTAACCAAACCTAGCCTAACGTAACTTAACCTCGGTATAACTAACCAAAGCTATCCTACCCTAGCCTTCATAAAAGCTATCCAAACCTAGCCTTCATAAAAGCTAACCAAACCTAGCCTAACGTAACTTAACCTCGGTATAACTAACCAAAGCTATCCTACCCTAGCCTTCATAAAAGCTATCCAAACCTAACCAAACCTAGCCTAACGTAACTTAACCTCGGTATAACTAACCAAAGCTATCCTACCCTAGCCTTCATAAAAGCTATCCAAACCTAGCCTAACGTAACTTAACCTCGGTATAACTAACCAAAGCTATCCTAACCTAAAGTCACCAAACCCAACCTAACCAAACATAGCCTAATCTAACCCAATCTAGGCTGTTCAGGATTGTGGCCGTTTGGGTTGTGGCCGTATTGTATAGTGGACGCTTTAACTCTTGTAATATGCCTGTCTGAAGGGGAGGTTTCTAGTGTGTTGCTTAGACCTCCATCAAGCTTAAAATTACATCCCCTAGACCCCCTTTGAAGATCATTATGTACATTTTTCGGTAGAAAAATGTCCCGGCCGAAGGCCGACTCCTGTTAAGTTACAGGCTCGCTATCGCTCGCCAGGAAAAAATCGACACCTAAATGGCACGAAAGGTCTTAAAATTGACAGAAATTGGGCGAAAGTGATTACAATCGCCAAACTAATGGGGCAAACGTCTTAAAATCTCAAAAGCAATGGGGTAAATATGAGGGAGAAGGAAGTTGAAAAAGAAATCCCTCTAGTGGAAACCTCTCCTTAAGTAAAACATAAATGTATATATATATATATATATATATATATATATATATATATATATATATATATATATATATATATATATACTGTATATATATAAGTAATACCCCGTTGTTTTACATTAATCATCAATTACAAACTCCAATGTACTTGAACAAACTAATATGATACAATTAAACAAATATTAAGGGGAGGTATTTAGTTTGTTCCCTAGACCTCCATCAACCTTAAAATTACACCCCCTGGAGTCCCTTTCAAGATAAATTTGTACATTTTTCGGTAGAAAAATTTCCCGGCCAAAGGCCGGTTCCTCTTAAAGGTGGGGGCTCATAGGTTGAGATAAACATGTAATGATAATCGCCAAGCTGTACATAATTATCTTGCAAAATGCAATGGCACTGAAATAATTATTAACAATGGTATAAAGGATTTTGTGGATCGTCTATACCGGGCCTGTGACGTCACAAGAGTGTAAGTCCACCATCCAGTCTAGGCTAAGGATACTGGTGTGACGTCATTATGACGTCACAGGCCCGGTATAGACGATCCGCAAAATCCTTTATACCATTGTTAATAATTATTTCAGTGACATTGCATTTTACAAGATAATTATATGCAGGTTGGCGATTATTTGTCCATGTTTACCTCAACCCATGAGCCCCCACCTTTAAATTACAGGCTCGCTATCGCTCGCCAGGATAAAATAGACACCTGAATTGCACGAAAGGTCTTAATATGGGGTGAAAGTTCTTAAAATCGCTAAACTAATGGGGCAAACAATTTATAATATCAAAAGCAATGGGGCTAAACATGAGGGAAAAAGGGGTCAAGAAAACAATCGCTCAAGTGGAGACAGACCTCCCCTTAAGTTACAAAGTCTATCACAAACCAACCTGGTCCTTATGTTATTTATAACAGTGCTCTAACTGATGGTGATCGGTCAACTCAACCAGTAGACCACTTCAACCAGTAGCTCTCAACCAGTACCAAATCAACCTTAGGTTACGCTTAGGTTAGGTTAGGTTACTACTATATTTTGGCACTGGTTTAGTTAGGTTAGGTTAGGTTAGTACTATATTTTGGCACTGGTTTGGTTAGGTTAGGTTAGTACTATATTTTGGCACTGGTTTGGTTGGTCTGGGTTAATTTGGCACTGGTTGAGAGCTACTGGTTGAAAGGGTCTACTGGTTGAAATGACATGGAACCAGTGCTGATTGCAATAGAAAACTATAGTCCATTCATTGCAGGTAGGCCAGGAATCGTGACCCCTAACTATGGCAGCTCTAAAAGGGCTAGAACAAATGAGCTGTAAAATTCCACACCTATTCCCTGGCTGACCCTTCCTAATTGGTAGAAATATTAACTTGATTACCCTAATCGTAATATAAATTTTGTTTGTTTTTATCTTTCTCTCCTTTTTCCTCTTTCCCTGGCTTGTATCCATTCGGCCCCATTCAGCCAACTGTTTTAAGACGTTTATCCCCATTCAGGTGTCGATTTCTTCCTGGCGAGCGATAGCGAGCCAGCATTGTATGGAGATATCCGGCTTCGCCGGAGAATCTTTCTATCGAAAAATTTACAAATTTAGCTTGCTGTCAAAACAAATATATATATTATATGCTTGCTCGCTACCGCTCGCCAGAAAAATATTGACACCTGGATGGTGGTAAACGTCTTAAAACAGTTGGCTGAATGGGGGTGAATGGATACAAGCCAGGGAAAGAGAGAAAAGGAGAGAAAAAAAAATGGTGACCCCCCTTAAGAGTTATAGAGGTACTTGGTCTAGATGCCTGGCCTAACTATAATTAATGTTTATACGGCTGCGGTATTTACAGGCACGTCAACATATACACCCCGCCAGGAAAAGGTAAAGCCAGGAAAGGGTTAAGCCAGGAAACGGTAAAGCCAGGAAACGGTAAAGCCAGGAAAGGGTAAAGCTATGGAAACGGTAAAGCCAGGAAAGGGTAAAGCTATGGAAACGGTAAAGCCAGGAAAGGGTAAAGCCAGGAAATGGTAAAGCCATGAAAGGTTAAAGCCAGGAAAGGGTAAAGCCTTGAAAGGTTAAAGCCAGGAGAGGGTAAAGCCAGGAAACGGTAAAGCCAGGAAAGGGTAAAGCCATGAAAGGTTAAAGCCAGGAAAGGGTAAAGCCAGGAAAGGGTAAAGCCATGAAAGGTTAAAGCTAGGAATGGGTAAAGCCAGGAAACGGTAAAGCCAGGAAAGGGTAAAGCTAAGAAAGGGTAAAGCCAGGAAAGGGTAAAGCCAGGAAAGGTTAAAGCCAGGAAAGGGTAAAGCCAGGAAATGATAAAGCCAGGAAACGGTAAAGCCAGGAAAGGGTAAAGCTAAGAAAGGGTAAAGCTAGGAATGGGTAAACCCAGGAAACGGTAAACCCAGGAAACGGTAAAGCCAGGAAACGGTAAAGTCAGGAGAGGGTAAAGCCAGGAGAGGGTAAAGCCAGGAAAGGGTAAAGCAAGAATAGGATAAAGTCGTGGAAGGGTAAAAACAGGGAGACGGATGAAAACGACAGGTTGACAGGTAATGACAGACCGACCGACTTAAGGGAGCCCACCTCGCTTTGTTTCTCTTGCTCTCTCTCTCTCTTTGGCTTGTATCCATTCGGCCCCATTCAGCCTACTGTTTTAAGACGTTTACCCCCATCCAGGTGTTAATATTTTCCTGGCGAGCGGTAGCGAGCCAGGATATATATATTTTTGCTTTACAGCAAGCTAAATTTGTACATTTTTCGATAACAAAATTTCTCCGGCGAAGCCGGATTTCTCCATACAATGCTGGCTCGCTATCGCTCGCCAGGAAGAAATCGACACCTGGATGAGGATAAACGTCTTAAAACAGTTGGCTGAATGGGGCCAAATGGATACAAGTCAGAGAAAGAGAGAAAAGGAGAGAAAGATAAAACAATAGCAGGTGACCCCCTTAATGCCTTTATGAACAGACTTGGAATATGAAACAATAAACTTGATAACAGACAGACGGACAGAAGGATACTTTGATGCATGTACAGTCGCGCTAATAAGTCATGTTCCAGCTGTCATTATGTTTGGCTTGCTCTGTGCTGTATTAATGTCTGTCAGATGTTGAATAGGGTGGGTAAGTGTAGGAACATGTTGGTATATTGCACTCGATATGAAGAAATGAAGCTTTAGATAATGCTGATACCAATTATTGATCAAAACATACTTGGTGCCGAGATATGACTTATTAGCGCGACTGTACTGCCAGGATGAATAGCGCTACAAACAGGTAAGTTGAGAGGTGAGTTGAAAAATAGAACCCGGCCAACTCAGAGATTCTTTGGGTATTGACAGACGGGCTCAAAGGCAGAAGACAATACTAAAAGACATATCAGTTATTTGAGAGAGAGAGAGAGAGAGAGAGAGAGAGAGAGAGAGAGAGAGAGAGAGAGAGAGAGAGAGAGAGAGAGAGAGAGTTAATGAGTGTGTGGTTGGTGGGTGCAGGTAACGAAATAGTATCAGTCAGTTATTTTTGATTAATTATTTGTGACAGAACGTGTGTGTGTGTGTGTGTGTGTGTGTGTGTGTGTGTGTGTGTGTGTGTGTGTGTGTGTGTGTGTGTGATATATAAATGACTGAATAGGCGGAATAACCACCACAAGGAAACATATATAAATACAGTATATATGTATATATATATATATATATATATATATATATATATATATATATATATATATATATATATACTGTATATATATATATATTGATATTATAATTATACACAACTCAAACCCAAGATTGAACACATTTTCCCAGTCTTTCTTCTACTCAATAAGCAAGCTTTGGAACTCTCTCCCTCAATCTGTCTTTCCCCTTATCTTATGATTTAAACTGCTTCAAGCTCAGTGTGTCTAGACATTATGTTTTTAACATACCTTGATTTCGAGAAGACACTTGTTACAGGCAGTTTTGTCTTGTGTCTCCTTTATTCAAATAAAAGAAACACACATACACATATATATAATATATATATATATATATACATATATATATATGTATATATACTGTATATATATATATATATATACGATATATATATATATATATATATATATATATATATATATATATATATATATATATATAGGGAGGTGTGGTGGAGGTGTGGAGTGGTCGTGCCACTGGCCTGGTAATCCAAAGGTCCCGGGTTCAAATCCCGATGTATCAATGGGAAGATGTTATTGGGATGGAATTTGTGCTGTACCTAGTATCAGTGCATTACCACAAGCCCACCGAAACGTCAATAAAATACCCTCATTGTTCCCTGATTAAATAGCACTGTATGAATATTCCCATATTCAGAATATGCTATAGGGGTGCAATGCCTGGTGAGTTATCTGCTCAACAGGTGGCGTTGTGTGTGTGCAAGTGTGAGAGTCCGAGTGTAGGGAGTGAGACAGTGAAGCACGGGAACGAGGTGGCTTCAGAGATGGGGTCGTTTCGGGCCATGAGTGAGCACCGTGCCTCATGTGAAGGCAAGATGGCAGGTGCTCGTTGTACTCTACGTGCTTCACATGTCTCACTCCCTAGACTGGAACAAGACCTCACGGGCTTCACTGTTCATTGTAAAGCGGTGAATGTTAAGGCTCTCAGCCTATGCCCGAGAGGAAGTAAGTTGGAATATAGAAAAAAAAAAAAAAAAAAAAAATATGTGTGTGTATATATGTCGGTGTGTGAGTATGTGTGTTATATATAGATAGAAAGACAGATAAATAGATAGATAGATAGATGAGGGATATAGGTAACCAAAGCTGCGAGATATAAGAGATATTGAGTTGCCACCCCCGTGAGAGCTACGTAGTGTAAGTGTCTCTGAGGTAGTGGGTATGGAGGGGTCGGCACAGTAGTTAAGGGGAGGATGACCGTTTGTTTTTCTATTAATTCATGTATTCATATATTTTTTTAGTTTCCTCCCTAGACCTCCATCAAGCTTAGAAAAACACCCCCTAGACCCCCCTTCAAGATAAATTTGTAAATTTTTCGGTAGACAAATGTCCCGGCCGAAGGCCGGTTCCTCTTAAAATTACAGGCTCGCTGTCGCTCGCCAGGAAATAAATGGCACGAAAGGTCTTAAAATTGACAACGAAATGGGGCGAAAGGTGTTAAAATCGCCAAACTAACGGGCCGAACGTCTTATAATGTCAAAACTAGTGGGGCTAAACATTAGGGAGAATGGTGTCCATAAAAACGGTCTGCCTCCCCTTAACTTTATGTGGGCTGAGCTACAAGAGCCACTGAGTATAGCATTGGGAGTGTGGCTTCGTGTCTCTCAGATGTCACATTGAGAGGGTAATTGAAACTGTGTGTGTGTGTGTGTGTTTAAGTGCATGTGTATATTTATGTGAGTGTGTGTGTGTGGGTGTGGGTGTGGGTGTGTAAGGAAAGTGTGAGAAGACAGAGAAAGAGAGAGTACAAAGGAGTACAAAGGAAATCAAGCAACAACAGATCTAGTGACCCTTCTAGGTTGCTTGTCCTCCAAAACACTGAGGATCAAGTGTCCAAACAGTGGTTTAGAGTGGGTAAGGGAACATTGGAAAGGGAACTACTGCCCTGCCACTAACGTGGCAGGACTAGGAAGTTAGTAGGGGACATATGGGTTAGTAACTGAGGGGAGGATAAAGTTATTCATTTACAAACGCAGTCAGTCGCGGGTTTGATGCGAGATATTTGTCTAGGACGCATTTAAATGAATCAACTGTGCTGCAGGCTATAAGTGCTCGGGGAAGCCCATTCCACAAGTTGACAACTCGATTGAAGAAGAAATTCTTAGATTCGTGCGAGTTAAAAGATTTACCAATAATTTTGCAAACCGTTTCCCCGCGTGTAATTAGCTTGGTCGATAGTGAAGTACTTACTACAGTTCATATTGTCGATGCCTTTGATGATTTTGAACACTTGAATTAAGTCGCCTCTTAATCTGCGCTGGGTTAAAGGAAATAGATTTAATTCTCTAAGACGCTCTTCGTATGGTTTGTTCTTTAGGCTAGGTATCATTTTGGTAACTCTACGTTGAACTCGTTCTAGCTTGTTTATATCTTTTTGGTAATAAGGCACCAGGATTGAACGCAGTATTCCAGAAGAGGGCGGACTAAGAAATTGTAAAGGGTTAGGATAACTTTTTTTGATTTATGGTCAAATGGCCTGCCTTTAAAGCCAATTTTTTGTTTCACTTCTTGACAACTTCTGAGCATTGTCTCCTCGGTTTTAGGTTCCTCGATATTGTTACTCCCAGATCGGTTTCTCTGTTTACATTCTTAAGCTGAGTGCCATTCATCGAATAGTTTGCTTTCCTCATTTAGGTATCCGACATGTAGTACTTTACATTTATCCGCATTGAAACTCATTTGCCAAATTTGGGCCCAACATGACAATTTATCTAGATTGTGTTGCATATCGTCAACTTGTTCTTTTGAGAGTACGCTATTTGCAATTTTTTGTATCGTCAGCAAATTTTGAGATTGTGCAGGTGAGACCCTCATCTATGTCGTTGATGTAAATTAGAAAGAGAATTGGTCCTAGTACCGATCCCTGGGGTACCCCGCTACTTACATTGGTCCATTTAGATGCATTACCGTTTATGACTACCCTTTGCTTTCTGTTGCTGAGCCAATTTTCTATCCATTTCAACACACCGTCTTGTATTCCATGCGCTTTTAGTTTTAGCAGTAAACGTTTGTGGGGAACTTTGTCAAAGGCCTTTTGAAAATCAAGGTATATAATATCTACAGCTTTACTCTCATCGTAGAGGTTGAGGATATCGTGGAAGATACTTCCTAAGAGGTTTGTTAAACAGGAACGTTTTTTACGAAAGCCGTGTTGAGTATCTTTAAGTATGTTATTTTCCTCCAAGTGATTTACGAGTCTGTCTCGTATGACCGTTTCTAGCATTTTACATACAACTGAGGTTAAGCTAATTGGACGATAGTTACTGGGTAGGGATTTGCTGCCTTTTTTGAATATCGGTGTTACGTTGGCTAGCTTCCACTGATCAGGCATAGTTCCAGACTGCAAGGATTTATTGAATAGTATTGTCAGTGGTTTGGAGAGCTCATCCTTAGCTTCCTTTAGAACTCTATGTGAAATTTGTATCAGGTCCTGGCGTTTTATTTACCTTGAGTTTATCTAAACAATTCAATACTTCTCTCTCTGTAACGGTGATATTGCTTAGAACATCTGAATTATCAATCTGAATCGGCGATGGTGTAGGGATATCACTGAGGTCTTATGTTGTAAAAACTGATGCAAAGAAGGTATTGAGGGCATTACTCATTTGTACTTCGTCTTTGGTGTATTCTCCTTTTTCATCGACTAACGGTCCAACAGTTGAAGTAACTACTTTTTTTCTTTCTGATATAACTATAGAATTCTTTCGGGTTTGTTTTACTTTGATTCGCAATATGTAACTCTAAGGTCTTTTTACTTTGCTTAATTAACGTTTTGGCTTTGCGTCGTAACTCTACAAATTTCACCCGTTCTTCGTCATTTTGTGAGGATTTTAATCTATCATTAGCACATTTTTTAGCAAGCAGGCAGTTTGAAATATCGTTTATTCCACCATTTGGGCTTATTATTATGGCCTGGACGCCGTATTTTCGATGGTATGCAGTCTTGCACTGCTTTTAGGTAAGTGGTTTTCCAATAACTTCCAAGATGTATTTATGTCGTTATTGTTAATTAAAAAGCTCCAGTCAGTTTCTTTAAACATAGCTCTAAGTTTATGGAAGTTTGCTTTCTTGAAATTAGGGACTTTTTCGATGCTACTATTTGGTTCGTTTACTAGTAAAGTTTAAAGTGAAAGTTATCGTACGATGGTCGCTGTTACTGAATTCATCACCAACATTCAAATTCTCTATCAATTCTTCTTTTGTTGCAAGTACAATGTCAAGAACGTTATTACCACGGGTCGGCATTCGAACAAATTGATAAAGCGAACTCTCTTGCAAGTTCGTATACAAGTCATGTCCGGAGTGTGAAGTAAGAGTATCGCCCCACTTGGTCACAGGTAAATTAAAGTCGCCAAAAATTACGGTATCTTGTGAGTTACTTACATCTGCAATTTGTTCGTAAATTTCTCGGTCAGTTTGCACTGATTGAGCTGGAGGTCTGTATATTAACGCAAGTATTATTTTTGTACCTTTTATTATTCTTTATTAGCACAAAAGATGTGTCGACGTTCACAATTTGAGGTTTTGACACGAGGGTCGGGTTAAGACTTTCTTTGATATAAAATAAAACGCCACCTCCATTTTTATTTATTCGGCTGTTCTCAAACATTACATAACCGGGAAGTGAATACTCTGCTAAAAAGTCTCTATCTTGTGTATTGAGCCAAGATTCTGTTATGCCAATCACATCATAATTTTCTGTAAACACTAGTTCCTCTAAATCTGAAAATTTATTGCGTATGCTACGAGCGTGTGGGTGGGTGTGAGGAAAGAGTGAGAAGACAGAGAATGAGAGAGTGTGTGTGGGTGTGGGTGGGTGGGTGGGTGGTGGGTGTGAGGAAAGAGTGAGAAGACAGAGAATGAGAGAGTGTGTGTGGGTGTGGGTGGGTGGGTGGGTGTGAGGAAAGAGCGAGAAGACAGAGAAAGAGAGAGTGTGGGTGGGTGTGTGTATGTGTGTGTGGGTGGGTGGGTGTGAGGAAAGAGCGAGAAGACAGAGAAAGAGTGAGTGTGTGTGGGGGTGGGTGGGTGTGGGTGGGTGGGTGTGAGGAAAGAGTGAGAAGACAGAGAAAGAGAGAGAGTGTGTGTGTGAGTGGTGCGAGGAATGAGTGAGAGAGAGTGTGAGTGTGAGTGTGTGCGAGAGCCTCCCCTTTAATCATCTCTTTCTTTTCAGAGCTTTTGGGCTGAGGGAAGGTGGGGGAGGGGGGGGGGGAGGTACAAAGGGGAGTGGAGAGGGGGGTTGGACGAGAGAGGGATGGAGGGGTAGTGGGAGAGAAAGAGGGTTAGAGGGGTGGTGGGAGAGGGTTAGAGGGGTGGTGGGAGAGGGTTAGAGGGGTGGTGGGAGAGGGTTGGAGGGGTGGTGGGAGAGGGTTAGAGGGGTGGTGGGAGAGGGTTGGAGGGGTGGTGGGAGAGGGTTAGAGGGGTGGTGGGGGAGGGTTGGAGGGAGGTGGG
>CM064510.1:44634290-44814290 GCA_032716605.1 Paralithodes platypus
TTATTTATATATTTTTTTTTTTATATTATATATTTATTTAGTTATATGTTTAGAAGTTATTATTTTATTTTATTAGTTTTATATTTTAGTTTTTTTTATTATTTTTTTGTTTATAATATTTATTAGTATATTTTTTTTATTATTATTTTTTAGAGTATTTATATTTTTTTAGTATATTATTAATATTTTTTATTCTTATATATAATATTATTTGTAGGGTAGTATTTTTATTTATTTTATGTATTATATTTGTTTTATTTTAGAGATTTTTAGATTTATATATTTTTTTATTTTATATTTATAATTTATATGTATTTTTTAGAAGTATTATATTATTTTATTTTTATAGGTTAGAAGGATATGTGTAATATTTTAGATATTTAGTTTTATTATTAGATATTTGTTTTATATTTATTTAGTATATATTTTATTTAGATATAGTTTAATATTTATTTTTATATATTTTATTTATATTTTTAGAATATTTTTTATTTTAGAAAATATTTTTTTATATATTTAATTTATATTTTATTTATTTAGTTATATATATTTATTATTATGTTATAGAAGGTATTATATTTATTATATTTATTATTTTATATTTTATTTGTTATAAATTATTTATTTATATTTAGATATAGTTTTTATTTTTTTTTTATTTAGAAGGAATTATTTATTATAGAGATTATTGTAGTTTTTATAGATATTTTAGAGATACTTTTTATATTTATTTTATAGATAAATATTTTTATTTTTTTATTATATATATTATATTATATATTTATTATAGTTTTATATATTTATTTTTTTTTTTTAATTTTATATATTTATATTTTTTTATTTTTATATTTATATAGATTTTATTTTTGTTTTTTATTTTAATTTATTAGATATAGAATTTATTTATTTATATTTTATTTATTATTTGTTTAGATATATAATATAATGTATTTTTTTATTTTTAATTAGAAGTATTTTTATTTATTAATATTTATTTTTTAGAAGAAATTTTATATTTATTTAGAATAGAATTTTTATAATTTATTTTATTTATATGTTATTAATATTATATTTATTTATAGATTTTTAGAATATTTTTATTTTTATATTTATTTATTTATTAATATTAATTTATTAAATTTTAATTAGTAAATATTTATATAATTTTATATATTATTTATAGATATATATTATTTATATTATTATATTTATATTTATATTTTTATAAGGTATAATAATTTTATTTTTTTTTATATTTTATTTTTTATTTATTTAGTATAGTTAGAATATATTATTTATTTTATTAGTATTTTATGTTTTTGTTTATATTTTTTATATTATTTTATTTTTAGTATATTGTTAGAATATTTATTTAATTTATTATGTATATGTAGAAGTATTTATATATTTAAGATAGTTAGAAGAATTTTTTATTTATTATTTTTTATAATAGATATTTTATTTATATATTATAGAATTTTATTTATTTTTATATGTTTAGAAGGTATATATATTATGTGATATTTTAGAAGTATTTATAATTATTTATGTATATTGTTTGGAATGATATGATATTGTAGATATGTATAATTTAGAAGAGGGGGGTACAAAAAGGTAGAAAGATTTATATATTGAGGTTTATAATATGTTTAGTATAGGTTTAGAAGGAAATGAATTTAGAATATATTATTATGTATATGTTTAGAAGGTAAGAAATATATTTAAATAATGTTAGAAGGCATTTATATATTTATTTATGTATATTGTTTAGAAGGTTAGGGATAGTGGTTTAAAGAGGGGTTAGAAGGTATTATATAGAAAGTAATGAGGAAGGTATTAAGAATTTATTATGTATATGTGATAAAAATATAATATATTATGTATAAGTTATAATTATTATATATGTAGTTTAGAAATTTTATAAAATAGGTATAATATTGTTTATAGAAGAATATTGTATTATGAATTATATTGTTATAGAAGGGTGTATATTTTAAAATGTATGTATATTTTTAGAGAAGAAATATGGGTTATGATATTGCTAGAAGGTATTACGATTATTTATGTATATGAAAAAGTGTATTTATATTTAATGTATATGTTTAGAATAGGATTTAGAAGAATATAAAGAAGGTTAGAGAAAAATTTATGTATATTGTATTGTAAAAGAAGGTATTTAATATTTATTTAGAAGGTGAGTATATATTAAGAAAAAATTAAATTATGGTAGATATTTATATATAAGAAGAGAATTTAGAATATTTTTATTTATGTATATAGTTTAGAAGAATATTTATATATTTATAATAGAGAAGATAAAATGTATATTAAAAAAGAGTAGATGGATATATTGTATGTATTGTTTAGAAGGTATTTATATTATTTAATTATGGTTTAAAAATATATGTATATGTAATTGTTTAGAAGGTATATGTATATTGTTTAGGTATTTATAATATGTTATTTATATTTTAGAAGGTATGTACGTATTTTATATGATAAAAGGTATTGGTTATATGTATATAGAAGGTTATTATATAGATAATATTGTTTAGAAGGCATTTATATATATTGAAGTGTAGAAGGTATTTATTTAGATTATAATTTATAATATTTTTATTAATACATTTATATTATTAAAAATTTATAAAAATAAAAAGATTTAATTTAGATAGAGTAAGTTATAAAAGTTATTGAGATTATAGGTATATTGTAATTAGAAGTAAGTATAGATATAATTTTAAAATGATGGGTAGAAGGTATGATATATTTATATGTAATGAGAAAAGTAAGTATATAGATATATGATATGGAGAAGAAAGGTTAATAATTTATGTATATGTAGAAGGTATTTATATATTTATTATGAGAGTTTAGGATGAATAGGAAATTATTTAGGTAGATTATTTATGTATTGAAGAAGGTATTTATTTAAATTAAATATGTTTGTATATTTTTAAAGTGGAAAATTTATAGGGAAGGTAAGAAATTGATTAGTTATAGGGAGAATAAGATTTAAAAAAAATTTAGAAAGAGAGTATATATGTAAGTATAAAATATGTAAAAAAAGAATTTATATAGGATTTAGAGGAGGAAAGGTATTAGAAGGAGTGTATATGTTTAGAAGGTAAGAAAGGTATTTAGAAAAAGGGTATAAGAATATAAAGGTGAAGAAGTGATTTATGTTTAGTTTAGAAAAATATGTATAAGAAGTAATAAAGGTAGGGAAAGATATATAAAGTATATGTTTAGGAAGGAGAAAATATCACGTATATGAAAGAAGATTTAAGAAAGGTTGTTTAGAAGGAAAATGGAGTAAGTGTTTAGAAGGTATTTTTAAAAGATATTTTAGAAGGTATTTATAATTTTTTAATGTAAAGAAGGTATTTATATATTTATGTAAAGTTTTAAAGGTATTTATATATTTAAAGAGATATGGAAGAAAGGTATTATATTATGTATATAAGGTATAGGGTTTAAAAAAAGGTTTTTAAGTTTAAATGTATTTGTATATAGAATATTTTATAATTTTTAGAAAGAATTATTGTTATATATATTATATAATTTAAGTATTGTTTAATTTTAAAAAATTTTTAAGTATTTATAATATTTATTAAAAAAAAAATTATATTATAAGAAATTTTATAAATTTTAATAAAAAATGAAGGTATTATGATATAGGTAATTATTTAATTTTGTTATTATTTTTTTAATAATTATTTAAGTTTTATTTAAGATATATATAAATGTAAAAAAAAAAAAAATTTAAATATTTTTATATTTAGAAAAAAAAATAAGAAGTATTAAAGAAATTTATTATGATATTGTAAGATATATGTAAATAGAAGGTATTATATAAATTATGTATATGTTTAGAATAGGTATTAAAATATTATTGAATAGAAAAAAAGATTTAAAATATGTTTAAAATTATATATTATTTAATGATATGTGAAAGTAGATTTATATATTTATATGTATAGTATAGAAAAAAAAAAAATTTTAAAAGAGGTAAAAGAGAAATTTATGTATATTGTTAGAAGGAAAAAATTTTATTTAGAGTAAGTATTTTAAATATTAAAATAAATAATTTAAAATTATATAAGAGGGTAATTGTTTAGAAGGTAAGTATATATTTATATATTTATGAAAAAAGTGTATTAAGGTAGAATGTAAGTGATTATAATAGAAAAAAAAAATTAGTGGGTTTTTGTTTGTGTTTTATATAGTATGATTTAGGTTAATTAGAAATAGGGTAGTTAGAAATTTATATTCAGATTTAGAAGGTATTTTTTTATTAGGAAAATGTAATTGAAGAAGGTATTATATTATATTTTTTGAAAGTGAAAAAAAGAAAAAAAAAAAATATATGGAGAAAATTGAAAGAAGGAATATATATTTATTTAGGAATGAAGAGGTATAAACAAAAAAGGTTTATATAAATATATATAAATAAAAAGAAAATTTATATTTAGAAAAATGAAGAAGGAAGTATTATATGTATATATGAAAAGAAGGTATTTGTTAGAAGGTATAGATATTTAAATATGTATATTATAGTATTTATATATTTTAGAGAATGTAGAAAAATATTTATATGTAAAATTAATTTTAGAAGGTATTTAATATGAAGGATAAAATAAATATGTTTAGAAGGTAATATGGATGTTGTTTAAAAAGAAAGAAGGAGTATTATATATGTAATGTTAAAAGGTTAGAAATATATATATTTATGGTATAAGAAGTATTTAGAGGAAAATGGTAAAAGAAAAAAAAATATTTAAAAGAAGAAAGAATAAAATTAATAAGAGGGTATTTATATATTTATTTATGGAATATTGTATTAAGGTAAATATAGGATATGTATATTGTTTAGAAGGTATTAATATTTATTTAGTATATGTTAGAAAATATTATTATTTGTTAGAAGGTATTTATGAATATGTTTAGAAGGTAAATATAAAATAAAGTATATTTTATATTTGTATATGTTTAGAAGGTATTTATATAAATTAAAAGTATAAAAATTAAAAAAAAAAAATATAAAAATATTAATTTATTTAATATTAATTATAAGTTGTTTAAAGATTAATAAAATTATTTATTATATTAAATAAAAAAATTAATATTATTTTAATATTAAGTAAAAATTTTAGAATGGTTATATTATATTTTATTTATTTATTTTTATTAAATTATTAATTTTTATATGTTATAATTAAAAATAATGTTAATTTAAAAAAGAATTATAGATAAAAAAATAAAAATATTGAAAAGGTAAATTTTTTATTTTTTTTTTAATTATTAAATTTATTTAAATTTTGAGATGAATATTTTTATTTTAATTAAAGAATAAATTATTATATTTTTAAAATAATATATTGAAATTATTTGTGATGATATTGTTAAATATTAGTAATTAAATAAAGTATTTATAAAAAATTATTTAAATAGAATTATTAATTATCTTTTGTGTATAAAAAATGTATTTTTTAAATAAATTGAGTATATTTTAGAAGTATATAATGTAATTTATAATAATTATTTAAATTTTTATAAAATTAGAATTTATTAAAATATTGTTAGAAGGTATATATATATAATAATTTATAGTATATATATGATAAGTTAATTAATAAAAATAAAAAGTTTTTTATGTAAAAGAAGAGAATTATTATGTATTGTTAAAATATTATTATTTGTATTAGGTAAATTTATATAAATTGTAGAAGTATAATAAGAGAAGGTATAAAAGAATAAATAATTTAGGGGTATATTTTATTTCTGTATAAAAAAAATAAAGTATATTGTTTAAAGGTTTATATATTTATTTATTTTAGAAGTAATATAAATTTGTATTTGAATATGTAGGTATTTATAGAAGGGTTATTTAAAGAAAATATAATAAATTTATATTATTATTTATAAGTATTTAAATAGATATATGTATATTGTTTAGAAAGTATATATTATGTATAAGTATTTTATAATTTTATGGAATTTATTTAGAAAAATATATATAGTAGTATTGTTAAAAATTATAGAAAAGTAAAAAAAAATTAAAAAAAAAAATTTTATGGTATATGTTTAGAAGTTTAAATATTATTTATGGAAAGTATAAATAATATATATTAAAAGTAAAAAAATAAGGTATATTTTGTTATTGTAGAAGGTATATATATTTATGTATTTATATTTAGAAGGTATTATTATGTATTTAAAAATGAAAAAATTGTTAGAGAAAGGAGAAGAAGGTATTTATGTATAAAAGAGTATAAGAAATATTTATTATGAAAGTTGAGAAAAAAAAATTTATGTAAAAATTGTTTAAAAAATTTTAGAATATAAAATATAAAGATTAATATTAATAAGAAAAAAAAGGTATATGAAAGGTATTTAAAATTACAATAAAAAAATAAAAGATTTATATAGATTAGAATGATGTATAAAAAAAAAATGTTAGAAGGTAATTTATTGTAAGATTATTAAAAAAAGGTAAAATTTAAAAAAAGGTATTATAAATTTATGTATTTGTAAATAAAAAAAAAAGAAAGTTTAAAAAATTGAAATAAAGAAAAAAAATAGTAAAAAATGAAAAAAAAGTAAAATTATAAAAAATATGTATTTAGAATGAATTAAAAAATTTAGAAATTTATTAAATTGTATGTTTAGAAGGTATAAAAATATATTTATTTATGTAAAAATGAAAGGGATAGATAATTTTTATATAGAAAAAAAAAGTAGTATATATTAAAAAAAATATTATGTATATTTAAAGAGGTATTATATTTATATAAGAAAATATTTAAAGTATTAAAAGAAATTTATTTATGAGTTATTATATTTAAAAATTTTAATATGTATGTTTGTATTTAAAAAAAATTATTAATTGTAAAATATGAATAAAAATATTATATGTATAATTTTAGAATGTTTAGAAGGATTTATATATGTAGAAAAAAATTAAAAGGTATTTTTAAATGTATATTGTTATTTTTATAATAGATGGTATTTATGGTATATATACTGTAAGTAAATATAAATTTATTTATGTATATTGTTTAGAAGGTATTATGTATATTGTATATTATTGAAAAAGGTTTTTATTTATTTATTATAGTTAATGTTGTTTAGAATAATTTAAAAAATAAATTTAATTTATATAAAATATAAAAAAGTTATAATTTAAAGGTATAAAAAAAGGTATTTTATGTTTAAAATATTAAATATATTGTTAGTATATTTATATAATTATGTATATTTAGAAAAATAAATATTTTTAAATTATTTTATAGTATTTTATTTATGTATATTAACTATATTTATGTATTTATTAAAATATTTTAAGAATAGAATATTTAATATGTATTTGTTTTTAATTTAAGTAAAATTTTTATATAATTAAAAAAAATATATGTAAAAAAATTGTTTATGAATTGTAATTAAAAATGAAATGTTTATAATAAAAAAATTTATATATTTTAGAAATATATAATTAATTTGTTTAAAGGTATTTATATATAATTTTTATAAATTTAAAAAGATAATTATGATATGTTTAAAAAAGATTATAAAAAAAAAAAGAAAGTAAAAAGAATTTATTAAAAAAATGTATGATTGTTTAGAAGGTATTTAAATTTATTTATGTTATTGTTTAGAAGGTATTTTTATATATTTATTTTTGAAATTATTAAAGGTATTAATATAAATATTATTGTTTAAAAAAGAATATTTATTATTATATATTAATGTTTAGAAAAACAATTAATGTATATTACAGTAATTAACGTTTTATAAATAAATTTATTTAAATAATTTAATATATATAAATTTATTAATAGAATATATAAATTTAAGATGTATATTTTATAAAAATTTAGTGATGTAATTAAAGAAAAAATTTATTTTAATTTAAATAGAAGTAATGAAAAAAAAAGAAGGTAATTTATTTAAGATTTAATATTTAGCAGGTATTATGGAAAAAATAATATGTATATAAATTTATAGAATGATATATTGATAAAATATATTATATTATTAGAAAATATAGGTTTAAAAGGTAAGTAAAATAAAAGTAAAAAAAAAGAGTTATTGTAAATATTTTTAGATATTGTTTAAAAAAAAAGATGAGGGATTTGATTATTAAAGTAAAGAAAATTAATGTTAGGAGAAGGAAGGATTTAATTATTATGTATATTGTTTAGAATATAAAAATGATATAATTAAATGTATATTGTTAAAATTATATTTATAAATTGTTAGAAGGAATTATATATATGATATGTTAGAAGTATTATATATATTATAATTGTAGAAAAAATATTTATTAAAAAAAGGGAATATTAAAATTATATTATATATTGTTTAGAATTTAAAAAAATGTAAAAATATGGTTAGAGAAGGTAAATGAAAACTATATATGGTTAGAGTGAAAAAAGTTTAGATGAATTTAAGTATATTGAATAAGTAAAGGATATATTTTAAAATTTATTGGAAAAATTTATTATTTTGTATAGAATATTTTTATATTATTTATTATATGGTTAGAAGTATTATAAGGAAAAAGTTTAAAAATCAATAAAAATTTTAAAGGGTTAATATATTTATTTGTATTAATAAATAAATTAAAAAAAATAAAATTTATTTATTTGGGATTGTTATATTTATTAAAAAGGTAAAAAAATATTTTTAAAAATATGTATGTTAAAATTATATTTAAAGAATATTTAGTAAAAAAAGTAAATAAAAAAGAAAGGGAAATAAATATTTTAGAAAAAAATAAAAATAAAATTGTTTAGAAGGTATTTATATATTTTTATGTAGAAGGTAATAAAAATTTTTATGTATATTGTTTAAAGAAAGATATATGTAAAAAAAGTTTTAATATATGTAGTTTAGTTTTTAATATTTAAATAAAAAATGTTGAAAAAATTTTTTAAATTAAATTATTATTATGTATATGTTTAGAAGTAATATATATTAAATGTTTAGAAGGTAATAATTAGAATTGAAAAAGTAAAATTATAAGAGAATATTGTAAAAGTTAAAAATAATATTAATAAAATTGTTTAGAAATTTAAGAAAAAGTAAAAGGTAAAGAGTAAAAATATATTTATAAAATTATGTTAAATGAAGAATTTTTAGTATATTTTAAAGGGTGTAGAAATGAAACAAAATATATTTATAATATATGAATACACTTTATAGTTTAAAGTAAAAATGTAGAAGGGGTAATTTATATAAAGATATATTAAAAAAAAAGGTATTTGTTATTTATGTAAAATTAATTTAAAATAAAATATTATGTTTAAATTATATTAATTTATATATGTATAAAAGAGATAAAAAAATATTATGATATAAGAAGGTTATTTAATTTAAAAACAAAGTGTATGAGTGTTAGAAGGTAATAAAGAAAAAGAAGGTATTATAAATTATTATAAATATTTTAATATTTATTTATTTTATTTATTGGAAAATATATTTTAAATTAGGTAAAGTTTAAAAAAAGGTATATATAATATTATGTTTTTTAAGAAAAAATTTATATTAAATGTAGAATAGGTTTATAATTATTTAATTTATATTGTTAAAATTAATATATTTAAAATTAAACAAAAGGAATTTAATTAAATTTAAAAAAATATAATATTATTTTATTTTAGTATAAAATTAAAATAAGAATTATTATATTATTATTTTTTGTTTGTTTATTTTTTTTTATAGATGATTGGGAATTTATAAATGTATATGTAAAGAAAATAAAAAGTTTTTGTATATGAGAAATAGTAAATAAAAAATATATGTATTAGAGGTAAAAATTTTTAGAAACATTTAATTAAATTTTAAATTGTAAAAATAGAATTATTTGTATATTTTAAAAAAGGTTATTAATAAAGTGATACTAAATAAGCATTTACTAATATTAAATTGTATAAATGTGTTTAATTTTATTTTTTAGAATAAAAAAGAAGGTATTTTAAATTTCTGTAATTGTTTAGAAGTATTATAATTATTAAAAAAGTATGGTATTATATATTAAATTTTAAGGTAGGATTTTTAAAGAATGATATTGATAAAATTTAAAAGTTTGTTTAGAAGGTGATTTAAATTATAATATATTTTAGAAATAATTTATCTATTTAATTTTTATGTAAAAATGGGTTATATAAAAAATAAATATTATATTAAATTTCGAATATTAATAAAAAAGAAAGGAAAAAAAATTAAACATAGGATGTAGTTAAAAATAACTTTGGTTAAAAAAATTAATATTTAATATTAAATTTAACAAAAAAAAAATTATTATTTTTGAATTGAAACATGATTTATTTGTGATTATAAATTAGTTTTGGTATGGTTATATAGTTAATAAAATAAAATTAATATAAAATTTTTTAAAAAAAAAAACATAAAAATAAAAAATAGAAATAAAAAAAAAGTTAAAATAAGTTATTTAAAAAAAGAAATATTATGAAAAATTATGAAATGATTAAAAAGGATTAATAAATAAAAAAATTGGATAAAACATAAACTAATTAAATATAAGATGGTAAATAAAAAAAAATTATTTTAAAATAATAAGAAAAAAAATCGGAAAACTAAAAGAGAAATTTATAATAAAAAAAGGAAAAAAAAATAGAAAAAAAAAAAAAAAAAAAAAAAAAAAAAAAACTTTATAGAAAAGTAAAAATTTAAAAATATAGTAATAATAGGTAAAGGAAAATTTCAGAAAAGAAAACATATAAATAAATTTGGTATGTATGAATGATTTAAGATAAAAATATATAAAAAATTAAGTAATATTAGATTTGATATATACAAGCTTGAAAGGTGAATAAGATGAAATAATAACAGTTCTCCGCTAATTTGAAATTAAGTGTGCAAACGTAAATTTGATATGTGACTAAGAAATTAAAAAAAGAAATAGGAAAGACTAAAAAATGAAAGAATTTTCTATAAAACTAAATAAAATTGATATAAAATTGTATAAAAAAATGTGTAAAAATATTATAAAGGAAAGTGAAAAGAAAACCAATAGTATAGTAAAAAATTTATGTAGTAAATAAGAGTGGGTGTGCTGGTACTATGTAACAGAGATAATTTTAATAAAATAACATTATTTTAATGTAATTAATTTGAGTAAGTTGATATGTATTAATGTTTTTCTGGACAAGTCGATACTCGATGTAACATGAAATATATTTTTAATATTTAAAAAATGATCATCCATTAAAATAAATTAAATGAGTCTTATTTCTCAATTAACTTCGGAATTATTAAAATATGTAATAATTTAAAATTAAGATACTTTTAATTTATAAATAGTTGATAATTGTAACAAAATAATAAAAAGAAGGTTTCATAAAATTTAATCTAAGTAAATTATACAATTAAACTTATATAAAACAAAAATAAAATTAATAAATAAATATAGAAAAAATAAATTTAATTTTTAATAAAAGTGTATTCTTTAATTATTATTTTTAAATTAAATGTAAATGTTTTTAATTATAATTTTATGTATATTAATTTAAATAAAAATTTATTCCATTATTAAAGTATAAATGAAACAGGCTCTAACTATTTAAACTGTTTCAAATTATTTTTATAAATGTAAACAATTAAAGGGTTGCTTCCTTAGAAGTGTAATCAAAAAGGTTTAACTACTTACTGATCAAGACTTCTTCCAATCCTCTATCTGAAACTACAAAATACTTTAATTGCAGAGTGTTAATCCACATCGATATATTTTTTTGCCGCATTTAAAATCACTTTTTTGGCATTTATTTTACTTTCAGTTTCTCAGACCTCCTCAAATTTAAAAAGAATTCACTTTAGATCCCCCTTCAGCAAATTTGTAAATTTTTCGGTAGCGTTCTTCCACTATTTAGATTATGTTCGAGAGTGGAATGCAGAATTTGATGGGAAATGGTATAAGATTTTGCGAGAAAATGCATTAGGTTTAAAATAGTGGAAGAAACCGACTACCAGAACAACTATGGTGGGCTAGGGAGAAATGGTAGAACCCACATGCCTTAAAACAATGCATGAAATTCATAACAGCAGACATCCCTTTTATAAGTTATTATCAATACTATTTGATAGTTAGAGTTGTGGGGAGCATTCAAAATGAAGGTATTATTAAATACTATATTTTTATCTTATACAATTAGGGAATGTCGTTTGTGGGTGGGTTGTAGGGCTTCATTTTTTGCGGTGCTTTAGGGTATTCTTTCCTAGTTTTATCCTGTCATTTTTGTCCCGTTCTGTATATTACCTCATTTCTAATTGTGTTTACTTGGTGCTGGTCATGTCCTGGAATATCTGGTGTTTTTTCCCTTCCGATTATGAATTTAGTTCGGGACGATTTAATCGTTTCAGTATGGCTTCTACTGTAGGCTGTTTCTTAGCTCATGTTTTGTTTTTAGCTTAGAGGTTCTCTTCCGTAATTTTTTGCGTTTGGATCTGAAAGTGTTTACGGATGTTGGTGTTTTTTTTTTGTACTGCTTTATTATTTTGTGTCTTAGTTTTTAGGACAGCGGGATGGTTTGGGGTGTTCCTTATGTCCTGGAATATTTATCCTATTTACAGTAATCATATGTAGTATTATTTTATTGTTATTTTAGTCTGGGGTGTTTAATTCATCCTCAGTTCTGAATTGCAAGGTCTATCGTCATTCCTAAGCAAGTCTCCCTTCATTCATCCATCGTCTCTCTTCATTCATCCATCGTCTTCATTCATCCATCGTCTATCTTCATTCATCCATCGTACTCTTCATTCACCCATCGTCTCTCTTCATTCCTCCATCGTCTCTCTTCATTCCTCCATCGTCTCTCTTCATTCATCCATCGTCTCTCTTCATTCATCCATCGTCTCTCTTCATTCCATCCATCGTCTCTCTTCATTCATCCATCGTCTCTCTTCATTCCATCCATCGTCTCTCTTCATTCCTCCATCGTCTCTCTTCATTCCTCCACCGTCTCTCTTCACCTCTCTTCCTCTCCTTTTCTTTCCACCTCGTCTTATACATGTTTTATCCCTTGGCTGTCTATCTCTCTGCAGGCCTCCGTTAATCAAATAGCTGCTTAGAAGAGGGGGAAGAGAAAGAGAGGGGGGAGGAGGGGAGGGGAGGGGAGGAGAAAGGAGCCTAAGGGATGAAAGGGTGCAGAATGTGAGTGGGGGTATTGAGATGTGTGAGAGAGAGAGAGAGTGAGTGAGCGAGTGAGTGAGCGAAGTGAGTGAGTGAGTGAGTGAGTGAGTGTGTGTGTGTGAGTGTGGCTGTGTGTGTGTGTGTTTGTGTGTGTGGAGAATGCTGTATGTATTTGTGTATGTTGAGGTGAAGTGAGAGTGTGTGTGTGTGTGTGTAGTGTGTGTAGTAGTGCTCGTGTGTGCATAATTGTGTGGTGTGCGTGTGTGTGTGTGTAGAGATGTATGTATGTGTATGTGTATATCTGATCTGAACCCTTCTATGAAAGTACATGAATTATATGTAAGCGAAAATGTTATTCCAGTTTTTCAAAGCGAGTCGTTCCCCGGGTTAACCCTTTGAGTACCAGCGACGTGTGTCATCTTATATTCGGTGACCGGTCAACTCAACCAGTAGACCATTTCAACCAGTAGCTCTCAACCAGTACCAAATCAACCAATACGGTTAGGTTAGGTTAGGTTAGTACTATATTTTGGCACTGGTTTGGTTGGTCTGGGTTAATTTGGCACTGGTTCAGAGCTACTGGTTGAAATGGTCTACTGGTTGACATGACATGGAACCCTTATATTCTAGTTATAATTAGACGATATTATGCAGCTTAGGGAGGATCTGTGGTAGTTTAAGGGGTTAATTGAGATAGTATGAAGCCTTACTATTGCTAGAGATCCTTCCTAAGCTGAATAAAATTGCCTAATAGTTGCCGGAATATAATGCAAAGGGCGTCACCGGTACAGAAGGGGTTAATGCAAAGGACGTCACCGGTACAGAAGGGGTTAATGCAAAGGACGTCACCGGTACAATAGGGGTTAATTACATAAAAGGACGTCACCGGTACAATAGGGGTTAATTACATAAAAGGACGTCACCGGTACAATAGGGGTTAATGCAAAGGACGTCACCGGTACAGAAGGGGTTAATGCAAAGGACGTCACCGGTACAGAAGGGGTTAATGCAAAGGACGTCACCGGTACAGAAGGGGTTAATGTAAAGGACGTCACCGGTACATTAGGGGTTAATGCAAAGGACGTCACCGGTACAGAAGGGGTTAATGCAAAGGACGTCACCGGTACAGAAGGGGTTAATGTAAAGGACGTCACCGGTACAGTAGGGGTTAATGCAAAGGACGTCACCGGTACACAAGGGGTTAATGTAAAGGACGTCACCGGTACAGTAGGGGTTAATGTAAAGGACGTCACCGGTACAGAAGGGGTTAATGTAAAGGACGTCACCGGTACAGAAGGGGTTAATGTAAAGGACGTCACCGGTACAGAAGGGATTAATGTAAAGGACGTCACCGGTACAGAAGAGGTTAACGTAAAGGACGTCACCGGTACAGAAGGGGTTAATGTAAAGGACGTCACCGGTACAGAAGGGGTTAATGTAAAGGACGTCACCGGTACAGAAGGGGTTAATGTAAAGGACGTCACCGGTACAGAAGGGGTTAATGTAAAGGACGTCACCGGTACAGAAGGGGTTAATGTAAAGGACGTCACCGGTACAGAAGGGGTTAATGTAAAGGATGTCACCGGTACAGTAGGGGTTAATGCAAAGGACGTCACCGGTACAGAAGGGGTTAAGGGGGGATGGTTCACTTTTTGGGCGATTTTTGCACGTATTCATTATTTTTCTAGTTTCATCCCTAGACCTCCATCAAATTTTAAAATACACCCATTAGATCCCCCTTCTAGATTAATTTGTACATTTTTCGGTAGAAACATTCTTCCAACATTACAGGCTCACTATCGTTCGCCAGGGAAAAAATCGACACCTAAATAGCACGAAAGGTTTAAATATTGACGAAGAAATGGGTCGAAAGGTCTTAAAATCGACTAACTAATGGGGCAAACATCTTAACATCTGAAAACTAATGGGACAAACATCTTAACATCTGAAAACTAATGGGGCTAAACATGAGGGAGAAAGTGGTCCAGAAAACCGGCCCATCCCCCCGTAAGACTAGTGTCATATAACCTCGGAGTTGAGACAAGGAGGTGGAACAGCAGAAATAAGAGAATAATATTATGACAGAGTGGAAATAGACGTGTACAAACTGAGAACACTTGTTAAGGGGTCAGTGGCCGGTTTTGGGGGCTATTAATTAATTTATTCATTTATTTTTTAGTTTCCTCGCTAGACCTGCATCAAGCTTAGAAATACGCCTCCCTAGACCCCCCTTCAAAATAAATGTGTACATTTTTCGGTAGAATAATATCCCGGCCGGTTTCTCTTAAAATCACAGGCTCGCTATCGCTCGCCAGGAAAAAATCTACACCTAAATGGCACGAAAGGTTTTAATATTGACAACAACATGGGGCGAAAGGTCTTGAAATCGACAAACTAATGGAAGGAACGTCTTAAAATCTCAAAACTAATATGGTAAACACGAGGGAGAAGGGGGTCCAGACAAATCGAGTAGTGCCCCCTTAATTGAATGTCTCTTGGCGGTCCACTACTGTCGTCAAAAAGTACCACATGCTCACCTCCTTCACCACTATCAACCAACCTTTGTACCGGCGACGTCGTTTTCATAGTAGTCTATCTATATTTAGACGATTTTGTACAGCTTAAGATGGTTCACTTTTTGGGCGATTTTTGCATGTAGGCTATTCATTATTTTTCCAGTTTCCTCCCTAGACCTCCATCAAATTAAAAAAAAAAAAACATCCATTAGATCCCCCTTCTAGATTAATTTGTACATTTTTTGGTGTAACAATTTCCCGGCCGAAGGCCGGTTCTTCCAACATTACAGGCTCACTATCGTTCGCCACGGAAAAAATCGACACCTAAATAGCACGAAAGGTCTAAATATTGACGACGAAATGCGGCGAAAGGTCTTAAAATCGACTAACTAATGGGGCAAACACCTTAACATCTGAAAACTAATGGGGCTAAACATGAGGGAGAAAAGTGACCAGAAAAACTACCCATGTCCCCTTAAGAAGGATCTGTGGTGGTAAAAAGGGTCAAATAAGATAGTTCGAAGCCTGTTAATTGCTGGAGGCCCTCTTTAAACTGAATACAATCGTCTAATAGTAGCCAGAATAAAGTTGAGAGTACAGCATCGGTAATGAAGGGGTTGACCAACTTTTGAGCGATAATATATATTGTATGTGCCTGAACCATGCAATAATGTACAGTAGCGCTAATAAGTCATGTCTGTAGTATGTTTTGATCAATAATTGGTATCAGCAACATCTAAGCTTCATTTCTTCATATCGAGTGAAATATGCAAACATGTTCCTACACTTACCCACCCTATTCAACATCTGACAGACATTAATACAGCACCGAGCAAGCCAAACGTAATGACAGCAGGGACATGAATTATTAGCGCGAACGTACGTACAGTAGCGCTAATAAGTCATGTCTCGGCTGGCATTACGGTTTGCTTATGTGCTGTATTAATGTCTGTCAGATGTTGAATAGGGTGGGTAAATGTAGGAACATGTTTGTATATCCCACTCGAAATGAAGAAATCCTGTTTAGATATTACTGGCACCAATTACAGAACAAAATATACTTGGTGCCGTGGAATCACTTATTAGGACGACTGTACAATCGGGGGTATTAAGTGTGGTCATAGATTCCAGTAGTTTTCGCTCAAAAAGTTGTATTGGTATCTTTCGTTACTGGGAAAAGTGCTTATCCCTCAGAGTATTAGTCAGTGTCCGAAACTTTGGGACATATCTGACAACACTTATTAACCTCGACGGTACCGTACGTACACTAAGTATCTACAATTACATTTAATTAACCCCCTTACATTTTAGAGATGGCTTGAAATAATTGTTGTTAGACAAAATTAATATATTCTGTACGATCTTGTGCATGTTATCTGTTTTGTATTTGACGTTTTGTCAATAAATTACTACTACAGTACTACTACTACTACTACTTTTTTTTTTATAATTTTTTTTTTAAAACCACTTAGCCTGTGCATCCCCTCTTTGGACCCTAAACCAGGTCAGAACAGTCATCAAAGCGTCCGACTTGGTAGTCATTCAGCTACTTACTATTCCGGGGTCAGCACTCAGACTCATCATCGTGGATTACTACTACTACATTGGTTTTTATTTAATATTGTTCATACATTTTATTTTACAAGCATCAGATATTACTATTCAACACCATGCAACTTCAATCCAGTCTCCTTCCTATGCGACCCTCTGCCACTGCTGCCTCGTAGTCCACTTCTGCCACCGTCGCTGGTTGTGGTGCAGACAGTCTTGTTCCCCGCAGGCATAGTAGTGCTGATCTGAGCAACGAGAAAGATAGACGGCACCTCATCCAGGCTACAACGTGGCTCCTGGGCTGTTTCTTCTTCTCTGCGATGATCTCTGCAAGCCTTGAATAGAAGCACTGGGCCCTAGGTCCCATCCCTCCTGATGTGGTGAAGACTAGTGGGGTAAAGCTGCCATGTTCGATATTTAAGATCCTTTCCCCATATGCCCTGACCTTCTCTTGTTCATTCCTCTTGTGTGCAGCCTCCAGAGACAGCCCGCTGTAGCTATGGGCCATTGGGTCGAATATTCTTACGTCAAAGAATGCTCGCTGTGCTCTTGTCCAAAAACTTCTTGCACTAACGTCCACTCGTGCTTCGTTGGATGTGTTGGCCGTCCTGTGCTGCAAGATCTCTCCCTCCAAGGGAATGAGTGATGGTTCGCGCACCACATCTCGACACACCTCCCTGAGCATGTTCGCCGTTACATCTCTTACTTCATCGTGCCTGATGCTGATGAATCCTCCCGTCTTACATATCATGCTGTGGTCTGCATCGTTGTTGATTCCACAAACGCATCGATCGGGCAGTCCTTCAATCGGCCAATCATACCTCAGTGCTACTACTACTACTACTACTACTACAGTACTACTACTACTACTACAGTACTACTACTACTACTACAGTACTACAGTACTACTACTACTACTACTACAGTACTACTACTACTACTACTACTATATAGAGATGAAGAGGTAGTGGGAGTGTAGGTATTGTGGAGGCCGGTGTGTGTATATAAGGATGTGTGTATGTATGTATGTGTATATAAGGATGTGTGTATGTATGTATGTGTATATAAGGATGTGTGTATGTATGTATGTGTATATAAGGATGTGTGTATGTATGTGTATATAATTATATATAGATGTGAAGGGGGTGGGGTGGGAGTAGTGTGGGTATTGTGGAGGCCGGTGTGGGGGAGGAATGCTGTTGTGAGCTTTGTGCCCAACCACGGGGGGTACCTGGGGGTGGGGGGGGGGGGCGCTGGGAACTGTGAGTGTGTGTGAGAGAGAGAGAGAGTGTGTGTATGAGGGAGAGTGAGTGTCTGGAAGTGAGAGTGAGAGTGAGTGATTGAAGGTTGAGAAGGGAAGAATGGAGCCTGGTACACCGGGGCTCCCCAGTTAGGACGTCACAGAAATCCACTAGTTCCAGGCTATTATTTATCGCTTGGTAAACAGAGGCAAACAGAGTGACCTTATGCTTCATCCTGTTTTGGGATCAAACTCGAGTTCACTCGATTATGAACCGAAACCGCTAACTAATACACCATAGGACATTTCAAATACTGTGCATTTTAGGAACATTAAAACAAAACAAAAATTGAATGTGTAAAATTTGAGAAAAAAAAAAAGTATATATAATGATGTGATGCGTACTAAACACTGTAATGAAAAATATTATTGACAGGTCTTAACTGAAAAACTCTAATGAATGACAGTTGAAACAACAAAAATAAGGGGAGATGGTTCACTTTTTGGGCGATTTTTGCATGTATTGTATATTTTTCTAGTTTCCTCCCTAGACCTTAATCAAATTAAAAAAAAAAAACATTAATACAGAACAGAGCAAGCCAAACGTAATGACAACTGGGATATGACTTATTAGGCCGACTGTACAAGCTATTGCAAATAATAGCACCATGTTAGAAGTTGACCAATTTGTGTTACCATAGGGTTTCTACGACAGATCTTTCCTAAGCTGAATAAGGTCCTATATGCTCTAAAGAATGATGGGTACGAAAGAGGGTAATTATTATACCCATAATAATCTAGCCATTTAAGGGGACAGTGGCTGTTTGTTTGGTCCATTAGTTCATGTATTCATATATGTTTTTCGTTTCCTCCCTAGACCTCCATCAAGCTTAGAAAAATACCCCCTAGACCCCCGTTCAAGATAGATTTGTACATTTTTCGGTAGAAAAATGTCCCGGCCGAAGGCCGATTCCTCCTAAAATTATAGGCTCGCTATCGCTCGCCAGGAAAAAACAATTTCAATTAACTCGTTTTAACTACCACAGATCCTTCTTAAGCTGCACCAAATCGTCAAAATAAAGCTAGAATAAAATGCAAATGACGTCATCGGTGCAGAAAGGGTTAAAGGTATATATTGGTGGTAATAAACCCATCGGTGCAGAAAGGGTTAAAGGTTTATATTGGTGGTAATAAACCCATCGGTGCAGACAGGGTTAAAGGTATATATTGGTGGTAATAAACCCATCGGTGCAGAAAGGATTAAAGGTTTATATTGGTGGTAATAAACCCATCGGTGCAGACAGGGTTAAAGGTATATATTGGTGGTAATAAACCCATCGGTGCAGAAAGGGTTAAAGGTTTATATTGGTGGTAATAAACCCATCGGTGCAGAAAGGGTTAAAGGTATATTGGTGGTAATAAACCAATCGGTGCAGAAAGGGTTAAAGGTATATTGGTGGTAATAAACCCATCGGTGCAGAAAGGGTTAAAGGTATATATTGGTGGTAATAAACCCATCGAACATATTAATAGCAAGGTAAATGACTAACCTAGATGTGTGTGAATTTGTATTTTGTTTGTGTGTGTGCATTTGTTTCTGTTGGGTTGTCCTTATTCGGGCTCTGTATTGAGTCGGACCAGAAGAAAAAAAAAATATATATAGGAAAAGTGGGGAATGGGCCTGAGTAAAAACATACATACATACATTTATCTATCTATCTATCTATCTATCTATCTATCTATCTATCTATCTATCTACTCAGGCCCAATGCCCACTTTTCCTATTGTTTGTCTTTTCTTTTTCCCTCTTTTATTTTATTTTCTATTTTTTTTTATTTTTTTTTACAAATTACTATCAATATAATCAATGATCTCTTATACCTAACCCTACTCTTGTTATGCCCTTCATATACACATTACTATCAATATACTCAATGATCTCTTATACCTAACCCTACTCTTGTTATGCCCGTCTTATTTTACAGTGAACCGATAGCCGCGACAAATATAGGGGGTAGTACTCGCTTTTTCTGGACCCCCTTCTCCCTCATGTTTAGCATATTAGTTTGAGGTTTTATGACGTTCGTTCCATTATTTTGGCGATTTTAACACCTTTCGCCCAATTTCGTTGTCAATTTTAAGACCTTTCGTGCAATTTAGGTGTCGATTTTTTCCTGGCGAGCGCCAGCGAGCCTGTAATTCTAAGAGGAACCAGCCATTGGCCGGGAAATTTTTCTACCGAAAAATGTACAAATTTATCTTGAAAGGGGGTCTAGGGGGTGGTTTTCTAAGCTTGATGGAGGTCTAGCGAAGAAACTAAAACAATAATTAATAAATGAATAAATAGACCAAACATCCAGCTGGTAAGGGGAGTTTATTCTGGTCCCATTCTCCCACATATTCTGGTCCCATTCTCCCACATATTTAGCCTCATTTAGTTTTGAGATTTTTAAGAATTTCGTCCCTTTAGCTTGGCGATTTGCATATTAAAAACAAACCCAAAGTGATAATACCCCTTAAATAAATTATAATACCCCTTAAATAAATGATAATACCCCTTAAATAAATGATAATACCGCTTAAATAAATTATAATACCCCTTAAATAAATTATAATACCGCTTAAATAAATTATAATACCTCTTAAATAAATGATAATACCCCTTAAATAAATTATCATACCGCTTAAATAAATTATAATACCCCTTAAATAAATTATAATACCGCTTAAATAAATTATAATACCCCTTAAGTAAATTATACCACTTAAATAAATGATAATATCCCTTAAATAAATGATAATACCCCTTAAATAAATTATAATACCCCTTAAATAAATTATAATACCGCTTAAATAAATTATAATACCCCTTAAATAAATGATATCCCTTAAATAAATGATAATACCCCTTAAATAAATTATAATACCGCTTAAATAAATTATAATACCGCTTAAATAAATTATAATACCCCTTAAATAAATTATAATACCGCTTAAATAAATTATAATACCGCTTAAATAAATTATAATATCCCTTAAATAAATTATAATACCGCTTAAATAAATTATAATACCCCGTAAGTAAATTATAATACCACTTAAATAAATGATTATACCCCTTAAATAAATTATAATACCCCTTAAATAAATGATAATACCCCTTAAATAAATGATAATACCCCTTAAATAAATGATAATACCCCTTAAATAAATGATAATACCCCTTAAATAAAGGCGCCACCCCTGAGCGAGCTAACACTCTCTAATTCCATGTTTAAGGGGGGATGGGCCGGTTTTCTGTACCACTTTCTCCCTCATGTTTAGCCCCATTAGTTTTCATATGTTAAGATGTTTGCCCTATTAGTTAGTCGATTTTAAGACCTTTCGCCCGATTTCTTCGTCAATATTTAGACCTTTCGTGCTATTTAGGTGTCAATTATTTCCCTGGCGAACGATAGTGAGTCTGTAATCTTGGAAGAATCGGCCTTCGGCCAGTACATTTTTCTACCGAAAAATGTACAAATTAATCTAGAAGTGGGATCTAATCGGTTGTTTTGTTTTAATTTGATGGAGGTCTAGGGAGGAAAATAGAAAAATAATGAATATATGCAAAAATTGCCCCAAAAGTGAACCATCCCCCCTTAACCTCTTCAGTACCGGCGAGGTGCTTTTTCACTTTATTTTGGCTGCTATTAGACGATTTTCTTCAGGTTAGGAAGGACGTCTACCCATTAAAAGGCTGCAGACTATCTCAATTCATCCTTTTACCGACCATATATCCTTCCTAAACTTCATAAAATCGTCTAAATGTAGCTGAACTCAAATGAATAAAACGTCGTCGGTACGGAAAGGGTTAAGGGTTGTTGTTGTTGTGGTTTGTATTGTGATTTAATTCAGTCTAGGAAGGATCTCTATGGTTTAAAAGACTGTGCATAACTATCCCACCCTTTAGGTATGGCAGGTCCTTCCTAAACTGATTAATATCTACTATTGTTAGCCAGAATATAATACAGAAAGTGGTGTCGGTTTTAAATCGTTTAGGATACGATGACGCGTTTCTCCTCTGGCCATTATTACACGATTCTATACAGTTCAGGAGGGCTCTCTTGGGGTAAAACTATCCTAATTAACCCTACGACTTCCAAAAATTATTCCTATACTAAATAAAATCGTCGAATGATGGCCAAGATAAAAGAAAGAAACGCGTCCTCGTGTCTTGAAAGAGTTAAATGGGAAAATATATGGACGAGATGGTGTCGAGAGGTCGGGCGCCATTTCCCAGGCACCAAAGAAAACCAACACTCGCCCCGCTATTTAAAGGGGAAACTCAAGTACAGAGAAAACGGGCCTCGCATGCTCGATAACTCTCATTAAGCCGGTATCAAACGAGCGCTTTTTCACTCAACAATTATCCTTAACACTGGTCTGGCAGCTTATGAGGTTAATATGTAGAATATTTCGGTCACCTAAGTTCATCTATCAACAGTCTAGTTTCCGATACCGGTGCAAAAAATTCCAGAAATGTTGCCAGAAATTTTGTGATCATCGAATGTTGACTATAAATGCTCTCGTGTGATACCGGCTTTACACTCACACGTACAATTATAGGCTTACACATACAGTACACACACACACACTTACATTTACACTTACACTATAAAATACACTCTTCAGCTACATCGTTTCCCAGATTGTTGCGGCTTGTACTGGAAGGTAAACACAGAATACAAATATACACGACATTTTCACAAACACCAATATTACTCGCAAATACAAAACGCGCACACACAATTATACGTTCACACATAAACACGTACTTACAGTACACTCACACACACACACACACATACTCTCTCAAATACACATCCCTTCAGCTATATTGTGTTGGGGCTTGTATTAAAAACTGAATACAGAATAATTGGAGACAAAAAAGCTAAAATTTCACTCAACACTTACAGTATTACCCACACACACAAACACCCACACACACCCACACTTACACTCATATCTATCTATCTATCTATCTATATACTCAGGCCCAATCCCCACTTTTCCTATTTATTTATTTATTTTTATTTTTTTATTTTTACACTCATAGACACACTCACAATTCCACTTCCCATCATCATACTGAAGATTGGATAAAGACAAACGCAAAACAAATCACATAGCACATACAACACACCCAATTATACGCCCACACATACATACATATCTACATTCACACATTAACAATCACACTTATCATACGAGAGCTTTTATAGTCAACATTTTTCAGGCAACAGTTCTGGGATATTTTGCAGTGGTATTGGAAACTAGACTGAGGATTGATGCATTTAGAAGACAGAAATATTATAAACTAGGAGGGGTACCCGGCGTTACCCGGGTTTAAATTCTACTACCATAATTAACCATCACACACCCGCTCATCTCACCCACCACCCATCTCACACACCCGCCCATCTCACCCACAACCCACCATCCCACCACACACCCGCCGCCCATCCCCCCACCGCCTCACATGCCTGCCCATCTCACCCACAACCCACCCACCCACCACACATCCGCCGCCCATCCCCCCACCGCTACTACCACAATCATCACAATACTACTACTACCATAATCACCTGCCTCGACCTCCCTGTGCCTCATTAAACGGCGACCTCGATTTCGGCCGCTAAATGACCTCCGATTTTGGATCTGACCTCAGGGGTACCCGGCGTTGCCCGGGTCATCACCATAATCACCATCACTACTACCACCACTACTACTACCATAATCACCATCATCAATCACTACTACCACAATCATCACAATACTACTACTACCATAATCACCGGCCTCGACCTCCCTGTGCCTCATTAAACGGCGACCTCGATTTCGGCCGCTAAATGACCTCCGATTTTGGATCTGACCTCATCCGTACCCCCATTTTGGGGGGCTGCGAACAACTTTCGTTCCATACACCTTTTCGATCGGAGGCCTCCTTCTGCCCCAAACGGCCATTTTTTTCGAGTTTTTTTTTTTCGCTCCCGTATACTACAGAAGTTCTGCCGAAAAATTTATTAAACAAAAGTGTCTCTGATTTCCACTAAACTCGCCTAAAACCATCTCCAAAGCCTGGGCTTTCCAACGGTGCCCCACACTCCCACCTGGCACCAAAACTGTGGGAGGAGTTTAGTAACAAAGGTCGGGTAACTGACAAACATTGACCTTTATTTATTAAGATGTTGACCTCATAAGCTGCCAGACCACTTCCATTCAGCTATATAGTCCCTAGTGTTGCAGCTGCACTGTAAGATATTATGGGTATGACATTTTAAGGGGGGTCACCTGCTTTTTTCTCTCCGTTTCTCTTTCTCTGGCTTGTATCCACTCGGCCCCATTCAACCTACAGTTTTAATACGTTTATCCCCATCCAGGTGTCGATTTTTTCCTGGCGAGCGGTAGCAAGCCAGCATGTTTTGTTATAATGTTTTTGACAGCAGGCTAAATTTTTACATTTTTCGATAGAAAAAATTCTCCGGCGGAGCCGGATTTCTCCATACAATGCTGGCTCGCTATCGCTCCCCAGGAAAAAAATCGACACCTGGATGGGGATAAACGTCTTAAAATAGTAGGCTGAATGGGACCGAATGGATACAACCCAGAGAGAGAGAGAAATAAAAAACGAGGTGGGTCCCCTTAAGGGGGGTGACCTGCTTTTTGTTATTTCTGTCCTTTTCTCTCTTTCTCTGGCTTGTATCCATTCGGCCCCATTCAGCCAACTATTTTAAGACGTTTATCCCCATCTAGGTGTCGATTTCTTCCTGGCGAGCGATAGCGAGCCAGCAATATATGAAGAAATCCGGCTTTGCCGGAGAAATTTTTCTATCGAAAAATGTACAAATTTAGCCTGCTGTCAAACAAAAATAAAAAATATGCTGGCTCTCTACCGCTCACCAGTAAAAAATTGACACGTGGATGGGGATAAACGTCTTAACACAGTAGGCTGAATGGGGCCAAATGGATACAAGCCAGAGAAAGATAGAAAAGGACAGAACAAAAGCAGGTCACCCCCCTTAAGCCATAATAAGCTGCTACGTTTAAATGTTTGTCACATCTCCTGGACTTTAAAGATATCGCTATACTCTATATAAATGTCAAGTTGTGCCATTAACCTATTGCATACCAGGCAAGTCCATTCCATCATATTCTGGCAAACTATTAGAGGATTTTATTCAGCTTAGGAAGGACCTCTTGCAAGTGTTCCTCAGAGCTTTCCCAGTGTATACCACCTCCTTTACGTAGGGCACGTGGTACCCGTCTTGCAACACAATCCCACCCCTACTCTGTGCAACTCTCCAACCCAAGAGTGAAACGTTACTCTCAGACTTTTTTCAATTCAACAGCTGAGCTCTGGAACTCTCTCCCAGAATCAGTCTTTCCCTCTTCCTACGACTTAAATTGCTTCAAACTCCGTGTGTCCAGGCATTTTGGCTCGAACGTCCCTTGATTTTGGCCCTGTCACTCTTTCAACTATGGGGGAGAAACTCGCTATAAGCAGTTCTGCCTTTTGCCTCCCTCACATAGAAAAAAAATAATAATAATAATTAGGCTTCAAACGATCTCAACCCACCCTCTTAACCACCACAGATCCTTCCTAAGTTGCATAATATTGTCTAAATATAGCTAGAATAAAATATAACACACGTCGCTGGTACTCAAAGGGTTAATAGACACTCTCCACTTGCACGGTCATCTGGTCTCCCCTTTATACTTGAAACTTTGAGACCAAATACAGTAAAGAGCTGAATTATTATGTTTCATCCACCAACCAACTTCACATCTAAACTCAATTAATGAAATCAACAAATACATGTGGCACTCCGAGGACTCGAACCCAGGATACTCACATCGCAATTCAGCGCACTATGCATTACGCTATCAAGACTCTACTACAGCGTCGGAATGTGGCAGGTTTATGTGTAATATTAAGGGGGTACTACTCGCTTTTTCTGGACCCCCTTCTCCCTCATGTTTAGCATATTAGTTTTGAGGTTTTAAGACGTTCGTTCCGTTAGTTTGGCGATTTTGAGACCTTTCGTCAATGTTAAAAACTTTCGTGCCCTTTAGGTGTCGACTTTACCTGGCGAGCGATAGCGAGCCTCTAATTTTAGAAGGAACCGGCCTTTGGCCCGGACATTTTTCTATCGAAAAATTTACAAATTTATCTTGAAAGTGGGTCTAGGGGTGTTTTTCTAAGCTTGATGGAGGTCTAGGGAGGAAACTAAAACATAAAATAATATATAAATATATCTACCAAAGACCAAGTAGTACCCCCTTAAACAAAACGGAACAAATGCCCGCTCCACATTAAACAGCCATATACCAGTGACGTTCTTATTATCATATTCTGGCAACCATTAGACGATTTTATGTAGCTTAGGAAGGACCTCTAGCAATGATAAGGCCTCAATATGTCTCAACCAAGCCTTTTAACTACCACGGATCCTTTCTAATATATCGTTACAATAGAGCTATAAGGCTTCAATATGTCTCAACCAAGCCTTTTAACTACCACATATCCTTCCTAATATATCGTTACAATAGAGCTATAAGGCCTCAATATGTCTCAACCAAGCCTTTGATCTACCACATATCCTTCCTAATATATCGTTAAAATAGAGCCATAAGGCCTCAATATGTCTCAACCAAGCCTTTGATCTACCACATATCCTTCCTAATATATCGTCAAAATAGAGCCATAAGGCCTCAATATGTCTCAACCAAGCCTTTTAACTACCACGGATCCTTCCTAATATATCGTTACAATAGAGCTATAAGGCCTCAATATGTCTCAACCAACCCTTTTAACTACCACGGATCCTTCCCAATATATCGTCAAAATAGAGCTATAAGGCCTCAATATGTCTCAACCAACCCTTTTAACTACCACGGATCCTTCCTAAGCTGCATTAATATCGTCATAATAGAGCTAGAATACAATATAACACACGTCGCTGGTACTGAAAGGGTTAAACAGCCATACACTATACACCAGCTGACCAACCTATATTGTACGCAACAAGAACCGCGTCCGGAAGGAATCATGAGGTCAGTGTGTTCCATTTGCACCGACCACTATATTCGATCCTATTTGAGGGGACATGGGCCGGTTTTCTGGACCAATTTCTCCCTCATGTTTAGCCCCATTAGTTTTCAGATGTTAAGATGTTTGCCCCATTAGTTAGTCGATTTTAAGACCTTTCGCCTCATTTCGTCGTCGATATTTAGACCTTTCGTGCTATTTAGGTGTCGATTATTTCCCTGGCGAACGATAGTGAGCCTGTAATGTTGGAAAAACCGGCCTTCGGCCGGGAAATTTTTCTACCCAAAAAAGTACAAATTAATCTAGAAGGATAGATCTAATGGATGTTTTTTTAAATTTGATGGAGGTCTACAGTAGGGAGGAAACTAGAAATATAATGAATACATGCAAAAATCACCCAAAAATTGAATCATCCCCCCTTAACAAAGTACACCAGACTGTGGAATCGCCTGGTTCAACACACTGACCTGAATCACAACCTGGTTCAACACACTGACCTGAATCACAACCTGGTTCAACATACTGACCTGAATCACAACCTGGTTCAACACACTGACCTGAATCACAACCTGGTTCAACACACTGACCTGAATCACAACCTGGTTCATCACACTGACCTGAATCACAACCTGGTTCAACACTGACCTGAATCACAACCTGGTTCAACACACTGACCTGAATCACAACCTGGTTCAACACACTGACCTGAATCACAACCTGGTTCAACACACTGACCTGAATCACAACCTGGTTCAACACACTGACCTGAATCACAACCTGGTTCAACACACTGACCTGAATCACAACCTGGTTCAACACACTGACCTGAATCACAACCTGGTTCAACACACTGACCTGAATCACAACCTGGTTCAACACACTGACCTGAATCACAACCTGGTTCAACACACTGACCTGAATCACAACCTGGTTCAACACACTGACCTGAATCACAACCTGGTTCAACACACTGACCTGAATCACAACCTGGTTCAACACACTGACCTGAATCACAACCTGGTTCAACACACTGACCTGAATCACAACCTGGTTCAACACACTGACCTGAATCACAACCTGGTTCACCACACTGACTTGAATCACAACCTGGTTTAACACACTGACCTGAACCACAACCTGGTTCAACACACTGATCTGAATCACAACCTGGTTCAACACACTAACCTGAATCGCAACCTGGTTCAACACACTGACCTGAATCACAACCTGGTTCAGCACACTGATCTGAATCACAACCTGGTTCAGCACACTGACCTGAATCACAACCTGGTTCAACACACTGACCTGAATCACAACCTGGTTCAACACACTGACCTGAATCACAACCTGGTTCAACACACTGACCTGAATCACAACCTGGTTCAACCCACTGACCTGAATCACAACCTGGTTCAACCCACTGCCCTGAATCACAACCTGGTTCAACCCACTGACCTGAATCACAACCTGGTTCAACACACTGACCTGAATCACAACCTGGTTCAACACACTGACCTGAATCACAACCTGGTTCAACCCACTGACCTGAATCACAACCTGGTTCAACACACTGACCTGAATCACAACCTGGTTCAACACACTGACCTGAATCACAACCTGGTTCAACACACTGACCTGAATCACAACCTGGTTCAACACACTGACCTGAATCACAACCTGGTTCAACACACTGACCTGAATCACAACCTGGTTCATCACACTGACCTGAATCACAACCTGGTTCAACACACTGACCTGAATCACAACCTGGTTCAACACACTGACCTGAATCACAACCTGGTTCAACACACTGACCTGAATCAGCACACTGACCTGAATCACAACCTGGTTCAACACACTGACCTGAATCACAACTTGGTTCAACACACTGACCTGAATCACAACCTGGTTCAGCACACTGACCTGAATCACAACCTGGTTCAACACACTGACCTGAATCACAACCTGGTTCATCACACTGACCTGAATCACAACCTGGTTCAACACACTGAGTTGAATCACAACCTGGTTCAACACACTGACCTGAATCACAACCTGGTTCAACACACTGACCTGAATCACAACCTGGTACAACACACTGACCTGAATCAGCACACTGACCTGAATCACAACCTGGTTCAACACACTGACCTGAATCACAACTTGGTTCAACACACTGCCCTGAATCACAACCTGGTTCAACCAACTGACCTGAATCACAACCTGGTTCAGCACACTGACCTGAATCATAACCTGGTTCATCACACTGACCTGAATCATAACCTGGTTCATCACACTGACCTGAATTACAACTTGGTTCAACACACTGCCCTGAATCACAACCTGGTTCAGCACACTGCCCTGAATCACAACCTGGTTCAACCAACTGACCTGAATCACAACCTGGTTCAACACACTGACCTGAATTACAACCTGGTTCAACCCACTGACCTGAATCACAACCTGGTTCAACACACTGACCTGAATCACAACCTGGTTCAGCACACTGACCTGAATCACAACCTGGTTCATCACACTGACCTGAATCACAACCTGGTTCAACACACTGACCTGAATCACAACCTGGATCAACACACTGACCTGAATCACAACCTGGTTCAACCCACTGACCTGAATCACAACCTGGTTCAACACACTGACCTGAATCACAACCTGGTTCAACACTGACCTGAATCACAGCCTGGTTCAACCCACTGACCTGAATCACAACCTGGTTTATCACACTGACCTGAATCACAACCTGGTTCATCACACTGACCTGAATCACAACCTGGTTCATCACACTGACCTGAATCACAACCTGGTTCATCACACTGACCTGAATCACAACCTGGTTTAGCACACTGACTTGAATCACAACCTGGTTCAACACACTGACCTGAATCACAACTTAGTTCAACACACTGACCTGAATCAGCACACTGACCTGAATCACAACCTGGTTCAATACTCTGACTTGAATCACAACCTGGTTCAACACACTGACCTGAATCACAACCTGGTTCAACACACTGACCAGAATCACAACCTGGTTCATGACACTGACCTGAATCACAACCTGGTTCAACACACTGACCTGAATCACAACCTGGTTCAACACACTGACCTGAATCACAACCTGGTTCAACACACTGACCTGAATCACAACCTGGTTCAACACACTGACCTGAATCACAACCTGGTTCAACCCATTGACCTGAATCACAACCTGGTTCAACCTACTGACCTGAATCACAACCTGGTTCAACACACTGACCTGAATCACAACCTGGTTCAACCCACTGACCTGAATCACAACCTGGTTCAACACACTGACCTGAATCACAACCTGGTTCAACCCACTGACCTGAATCACAACCTGGTTCAACCCACTGACCTGAATCACAACCTGGCTCAGCACACTGACCTGAATCACAACCTGGTTCATCACACTGACCTGAATCACAACCTGGTTCATCACACTGACCTGAATCACAACCTGGTTCATCACACTGACCTGAATCACAACCTGGTTTAGCACACTGACTTGAATCACAACCTGGTTCATCACACTGACCTGAATCACAACTTTGTTCAACACACTGACCTGAATCAGCACACTGACCTGAATCACAACCTGGTTCAATACTCTGACTTGAATCACAACCTGGTTCAACACACTGACCTGAATCACAACCTGGTTCAACACACTGACCAGAATCACAACCTGGTTCATGACACTGACCTGAATCACAACCTGGTTCAACACACTGACCTGAATCACAACCTGGTTCAACACACTGACCTGAATCACAACCTGGTTCAACACACTGACCTGAATCACAACCTGGTTCAACACACTGACCTGAATCACAACCTGGTTCAACCCATTGACCTGAATCACAACCTGGTTCAACCTACTGACCTGAATCACAACCTGGTTCAACACACTGACCTGAATCACAACCTGGTTCAACCCACTGACCTGAATTACAACCTGGTTCAACACACTGACCTGAATCACAACCTGGTTCAACACACTGACCTGAATCACAACCTGGTTCAACACACTGACCTGAATCACAACCTGGTTCAACACACTGACCTGAATCACAACCTGGTTCAACACACTGATCTGAATCACAACCTGGTTCATCACACTGACCTGAATCACAACCTGGTTCAACCCACTGACCTGAATCACAACCTGGTTCAACCCATTGACCTGAAGCACAACCTGGTTCAACACACTGACCTGAATCACAACCTGGTTCAACACACTGACCTGAATCACAACCTGGTTCAACCTATTGACCTGAATCACAACCTGGTTCAACCTACTGACCTGAATCACAACCTGGTTCAACACACTGACCTGAATCACAACCTGGTTCAACCCACTGACCTGAATTACAACCTGGTTCAACACACTGACCTGAATCACAACCTGGTTCAACACAATGACCTGAATCACAACCTGGTTCAACACACTGACCTGAATCACAACCTGGTTCAACACTGACCTGAACAACCTGGTTCAACACACTGACCTGAATCACAACCTGGTTCAACACACTGACCTGAATCACAACCTGGTTCAACACACTGACCTGAATCACAACCTGGTTCAGACCTGAATCACAACCTGGTTCAACACTGACCTGAATCACAAGTTCAACACACTGACCTGAATCACAACCTGGTTCATCACACTGACCTGAATCACAACCTGGTTCAACACTCTGACCTGAATCACAACCTGGTTCAACACACTAACCCGAATCACAACCTGGTTCAACACACTGACCTGAATCACAACCTGGTTCATCACACTGACCTGAATCACAACCTGGTTCAACACACTGACCTGAATCACAACCTGGTTCAACACACTGACCTGAATTACAACATCAATACAACAGTTCAAGGCGGAGGTTAATAACTGGCTTTGGAATATCACATAACAGATTTAAATTTCGGTAATACAAATATTAGATATAATTTTTCGCAAGTTGGGATCTTAAAACTGGTGGTGTAATGGTTAAGGTGGCAAAAATCTGTGTGTGATAACCCAGGTTCGAATCCCGGTGGATCACATATATACTTTAATTGATTGCATTGGGGGTGTTTGGTGTTGTGGTGAAATTAATAAAATATAGATTATAAATATACATAAAGTGTAAAAATGCATCAACGAAATATTATGTGTTTCTTTAAATGTGCTTAGCTTTAGACAATTTCACGTTTCATCACTAGAGTTTTAGCTGCAAAATCACCAAACAAACTGAACGTTTTGGGGAAAAAAAATAGATTAAGGGAGAAGGGGATGAGGGAGAGAAGGGGGAAGGGAAGAGGAAGAGAGAGGGGAAGGGAAGAAAGAGAGAAGGGGAAGAGGGAGAGGAAGGTGGAAGGAGAAGAGGAAAGGAGAGGGAGAAAGAGAACAGGGAGAGGAAAGGATGGAGAAGAGAAGAGGGGAGGGAGAAAGAGAAGAGAGAGAGGGAAGGAAATAGAAGAGAAGAGAAGAGGAAGGGACGGAGAAGAGGAGAGGGGAGGGTGAAAGAGAAGAGGTTGAGGAGGGGAAGGAGAACAGGGAGAAGAAATGAAGAAGATAAGAGGGGAGGGTGAAAGAGAAGAGGGAGAGGAGGGGAAGGAGAACAGGGAGAAGAAATGAAGAAGATAAGAGGGGAGGGTGAAAGAGAAGAGGGAGAGGAAAGGAAGGAGCAGAGGAGAGGGGGGTGAAAGAGAAGAAGGAGAGGTAGGGAAGGAGAGGAGAGGGGAGGGGGAAAGAGAGGAGGGGAAGAAGAAGGGGAGAGGAGGGTGAATGGGGGAGGGGGGGCGGGATAACCACAACTCCCCCCCAGTAAAAGGTTATCATGACTATTATATGACCCCCTGTGGCCGTCTACACTCTTTGATCGATACCTTCAGCGTCAGATACACGGCAGCCTTCCCCAAACGGTTTATATATAGAATACCAGTTAAAAAAAAAAAATAAAATAAAATAAAAAAATAAAAAATCCCAGACGGTTTATATACAGTACAGTACACAAGTTTAAAAAAAGTAGCCTATGCTCCAGACTCCAGAGTATACTGTATATTATATGGATAGATACCAGTACATGCAGACATAAATAGCTATACATGCATGTACAAATTCATGTACACATACACATCTATTTATACTGTATATACATATATAATTACTGTACATACATACATCCATAAATAAGTACTCGGAGACATAATTACAGCTATACATGCATACATACATAAGTACACATAAATACATAAATACATACATACACACACACACACACACACACAAACAAACAAACAAACACACACACACACCTACACTGAAGAATGTCCCATATACTATAATTCCCCCCAGCTGTCTCTCCTTATTTTATATTCTTCTTTTGTTCTCTACCGAGGATTACCTCCCATTGTAGTAGGCTTTACCTGACCCTACCTGTACGGACCCTAGGCCATTTCGCCTTAACCCTTTTCAAACTCCTCATTTGATCTCTTCCGACGTTTGACATTCCATTCTAATTGGCTTTACCTGACCTACAGTCCGTTGCCCCATTAACCCTTTTCCAATTCCCTCATTTAATCTCTCCCAAGGATTTAACTCTCATTATTAGCCTCACCTGACCCTACCAGAACAGTTTTTGTATGTATGTATGCATACCTGAGCGTTTATGTATACGGGCATGTGCACATTTACTGCATGTTCTTATATATGTATGTATATATATATATGCGTATATATGTGTGTACGTATGCGTATATATGTATGTTCTGTATATATATATGAGTAAAATAAATGTGTACTGTATATGCACTGTAAATCACTTACTCTCATGGTTAATTTATGATAATTTGTATTTTGCACTAGCATAATTATTGTATTAATTTCTTGTTTTAATGTAAAGTATATTATACTCACCCATTGTAAACTGAGCTTACCATTTTCATATCTGTACATCTCATGTTCATCCACTAATTGTAAAATTTGTATTTTCAGCTCATGAGGCTGCCATTCTTTAATAAACCGTTTATTATTATTATTATTATTATTATTAAGTACATGCAGACATACATACATACATATTGTTTCACACACTCATTTTTGTTGCAGGGGTATTGGGTCATGGATAAACACTCTTAAGGGGAGGTAGACCGTTTTTCTGGACCCCCTTCTCCCTAATGTTTAGCCCCACTAGTTTTGAAATTATAAGACGTTCGGCCAATTAGTTTGACGATTTTAACACCTGTCGCCCCATTTCGTTGTCAATTTTAGGACCTCTCGTGCCATTTAGGTGTCGATTATTTACTGGCGAGCGATAGCGAGCCTGCAATTTTAAGAGGAATCGGCCTTCGGCCGGGAAATGTTTCTACCGTAAAATGTACAAATTTATCTTGAAGGGGGGTCTAGGGGGTGTTTTTCTAAGCTTGATGGAGGTCTAGGGAGGAAACTAAACAAATATATGAATAAATGAATTAATAGACCAAACAAACGGTCAGTCTCCCCTTAATTTGTGCTACAGAGGTGCCGAGTCATGTTTCACACTCAAATCAAAAACATTTCAGTCAGGTATGTTCGCGCATGCTTATACATAACACATAGATAACTTTATTCGTGCACTGCTTACGACATAAATATTTACACATTAATCTAATTAACAGTTTATGCCAATACCTGGAAGTGGCCGTAAACTATAAATTATCTATGTTGTATTAATTTCACCACACCACCAAACACCTCCAATGCAGTAAATGAAAGCATATATGTGATCCACAGGAAAATGTTTCATCGCAAACCGAAATACACTATTGTAATTACTACAGCGAAAATATATAAAACAAAGAAAGAAAAACAAATCTATAATTTGGTAGAGTGGGGTTGATTCCTGCTTTAACCCCTTGATATGTGTTACTGTGGTGTTGAGTGGTAATAATAGGTTGTCCATCTGGTATTAAGGGGACACGGTCGTTTTTCTGGTCCCCTTTCTCCCTCGTGTTTAGTACCACTATTTTTTAGATTTTTAGACGTTCGGCCCATTTGTTTGGCGATTTTAAGACCTTTTGTCTCATTTTGTTATACATTTTAAGACCTATCGTGCCATTTAGATGTCGATTTTTTTCCTGGCGAGCGATAGCGAGCCTGTAATTGTAAGAGGAACTGGCCTTCGGCCGGGAAATATTTCTACCGAAAAAAGTACAAGTTTATCTTGAGGGGGGATCTAGGGGATGTTTTCTAAGTTTGTAAATTTCATTAATCGATTTTAGGAGTATAGTTGGTTGTTGGAAGGAACATAATATTTGAGGGATGTCTAGCGAGGAAACTAAGAATTTATGAATGAATTAATTTATACAGTAGGCCAAAAAAGCAGTCCTTAAAGGGCGACAAGTCCTACTGTAGGGGTCTTAAGTTGAGTTAACCCTATCTGACTTAGCCGAAGATGGTCGTTTTGAACTAATACTATTTCACTCGATCAATTTGGCGATTTTAAGATGTTTCATCCAAAAAAAATTGACGACTGGGCGATAGCGAGTCTGTAAATTACGGGAAATTGACTTCCGGCCATGACAATTTTCTACATATGGAAAACAATATTTATATATATATTGTTATGCCAGGTTTTTACTGGGGTTCATTGGATTAATTATGTAGGTTCTACTTTACTGGAGAAGCCGATTTTGTTTCAACGCATGCACAGAAGGTAATAGAGGATAATTATAACAAAGCGTGAATTCATATTATTATATTGAACACAGATATCGTATTTAAATAGTAGATAATGGTATAAACATAGATAAGACGCACGAACGAGGTTCCACAATCTTCGTTCACTCTTAAGACTTGGCTTGTATAATGTAATTTAGTAATCCCTTCAATCGTGGTATTACCTACCTACCTATGTTCACCTATGTGGAGTTCGCCACTCTTGCTAGTGGGACCGAGGAGCGCACCGCCCTTCGTTGTTGTTTGAAAATTGGTGCAGCAGACTGTTCGAAGGGGCGGAGCGCTCCCCTGCGAAGATGGGCTCGTCTGGCACTTTTTGTAGTTCGACATCGAGGGCTCTCTTGAAGCTTTCTAACGAGACGCCTCTCATGTCTCTTACTCGCCGTGGGAGTTTGTTGAAGAGATGTACTCCTCTATGTGATAACCAGCCATCTTGCAGAGAGCCCATAGCACCCCGATTTTTCATCTTGGGGATATCGCATTCCCAGCCTCTCCTATCACTGAACTTCATCGCTATTGGGGTATGTAGATTTGGTACAAAACCCTCTGCGATTTTCCATGTATATATTATTACGTATCGTTCCCTTCTACGTTCCAACGAATACAGCTTTAGCGATTTTAAATGCTCCCAATAGTGTAACTGTTTTACTGAGTTTATATTATGTGAGGTGAAGTTCCTTTGTACACTTTCTAAGTCATTAATTTCACCTGCTTTGTATGGGGATGTTAATACGTTACAGTATTCTAGCCGCGGTAGCACCAGGGATTTGAAGTGTTTTCATAGGCAATTCACCGCGAGTTTTAAATGTACGTAGAATCCAACCTGTCAGCCGTTTTGCAGCTGCAACTTTAACCTGGTTATGCTCTTTGAATCCCATATTAATATTTTGTGTCATGCCCCAGCGAGAGTTCGAACCCAGGCCAGTAGTGCAGCACTCCAGCACCTAACCAACTAGACCACCGAGGAGCTTAAAAGTAATGGCTTCATTTGGAATTATATCCCATCCACCAACCCGCTCCGACTCGTGATCACGTAGATAGGTACCATACACACAAACACCTCACACACAAACGCTAGCAACTAAGTATTAGAGAAGGATAATTTTCAAACATTATCACCCCAAGGTCTTTCACATTGTCTTTACGTTCTATTATGTGATTGGATTCTGTTATGTAACTTGTGTTCTCTTTAACGAAATTATTATCTCTGTATCTTATTAATTGGAATTTGTCTTCATTAAACTGCATGTTATTTTCCCTGGTCCACTGGAACATCTTATTTATGTCCTCTTGCAGCCGGCCCGTGTCTTCCTGTGTCTTTACTATCATACTCAGGTTCATGTCATCCGCAAAGGAGGATACTGTACTGTGTCTTGTATTGCATCTTTGTCACTAATTAGAATGAGGAAAAGAAGAGGCGCTAGCACTGTTCCCTGGGGAACTGAGCTTTTGACGTCCGAAGGCTCAGATGTTACTTGGCTTACTGCTACTGATTGTTTTCAGTTCACTAGGAAGTTGTATATCCACCTTCCAATTTTACCTGTTATCCCTTTTGCTTTAAGTTTGTGTGCAATATTACCATGATCACATTTATCAAATGCCTTAGCAAAATCGGTGTAAATGACATCCATGTTTTTCTTTTCTTCTAGGGATTTAAGAATTTTGTCGTAATGTTCCAACAGTTGCGAGAGCCATGATCTTCCTGCTCTGAACCCATGTTGACCAGTGTTGTGCAGTTAATTTTGTTTCCATAAATGTTGAGATTTTGCCTCGCAGGATTCGCTCAAAAATTTTAATGATGTGGGAAGTCAGAGCTACCGGGCGATAGTTTTTTGGTAGTGCTTTACTCCCTCCTTTATGCAAAGGGGCAATTATTGCGTTTTTCAAACTATCCAAGGGGTTAAGCTCAATATATCTTAGTATTTCCTTCAATCGAGGCCCTTTAATTGGTAGATGTACTTGCTAAGTTGAATAATATTGTCTAATATTTGTCAGAATATATTGAAAAGGATGTCACCAGTACTGAATGGGATAATAATGCAACCTTATGAAGGTATATTGGTAGTAATAGACCCCCAGGCACTCATACAAAGCTGAGTCAGGCCGTCATAAAATATAGACAACTCATATATTGTATTACAAAGGAAACACCAGATTCAGATATTTTATTTTTATAGGTAGAGTAATTGGAAACTGACTTATGCACATCTACTATATATAGGGCACTTACTGTGACTCTGTCTGTTATTTCACGAACTACTACTCCCTCAGTTTTCAAGATGGAGAGCCCATACTTGGCATGCATACTAAGGGGGTGCCAGAATAGGTTCTAAGTGTGAAGGGGGGGGGAGGGGGCCCAATCCCCCAACTCCCTCAGTTTTCAAGATGGAGAGCCCATACTTGACATGGCTACTAAGGTTTTCCTTTTTTAGAAAAACAAATTTTGTCCCCCCCCCCCCCTCCCCCCCAAAGATAGACAGCCCATACTTCGATTTACCCCCGGGCAGCGCCGGGTACCTCAGCTAGTATATTATAACAAGCTATGTTTACCTAATCAATTACATGAATATTTAATAATTTATCAGGGTTGGCCAGCTAATAATAATAATAAGAAAATAAATAGAAACTAAGAAATTATATAATCGTACAAATAATACTAAGCCAATAACTTCACCAGCATATGTTTTCTACTTTACCAATACTGTTCCCGAGTACTTTATAGATTGTAGTTTAGAGCAAGGTCCATGGTTTAGACTGTACGAGTGTAGTGTGTGACGTGGTACCCTGGGTCGCTGCAATACATCACGTACTAGGTAGTCATCAGTAGCTCGGTGTATATACTGCCCCCTTGTGGTCAATAAGATATTACCATTACCAATGATTACCACACACGCTCAATTACTTATAATAGTAGGAGTGGTAGTGTAGAGAGAGTGGTGGCAGTAGTAGTAGCGGTGGAAAGAGTTGTAGCAGTAGTTGTAATAGTGGTAGTTGAGATAATTGTGGTAGTAGTAGTTGAGAGAGTGATAACAACAGTAGTAGTAGTAGTAGTAGTGGAGAGACAGTGGTAACAATAGCAGTAGTAGTAGTAGTAGTAGTGGAGACGAAGCGTTGTAGTAGTGGGTGCTTTTAAATATACTTTAATTTTCGTAATTACTCAAACAAATATCAATCCTTGCATTCTCTATAATCAATGATGTAGTTATAACTATGCAACTATATTTGTGGTATCAGACTGTGTATGATTGGTGTTTATGTGAACGATAGGAAGAGAGACTATCTACATATTAATAGTTGAGAAAGAACAGTAAGAGGGAATGTAAATATTGCAAGAATTAGGGAAATATTCAGTACCTTTATCTATAAGATATAGATAGAGAGAGGGGGGGGGGTAGCAGCTAGAGTTGGCGAGTATAAGAATTCAAGAGAGAATATTTGTATATATATATATTTTTTTTTTTTCTATATTCCAACTACTCCCTCTCGGGCAAATATTTAGCTATAAAAGAGAGAGATGGAGGGTTGCATTCAGATAATTGATGCAAGGAACACGCCATTTGAATCTGTTCATGATTTTATTACATAATGCTAAGCGACTATGCAAAGGAAAGAGTGATCGCAAAAGTCATCACAAAAATTATAGTACTGAATATCCATAATTTGCATGAATATCACCACGGCGTGATAAAAAATAGTTAAAGCATGGACTTTTGTCATGATTGTCAGTGGTTCGATCCTGGGTGAGGATAAAAACATAAATTCGTGAACTCACATGTATCCCGAGTTGCATGGGAATAGTTGTAAAAATCCCTTGTATGTGTAGGCTAGTCTGGAAAATGGATCTTACGACTTGGTAAGGAATGGAATATTTCCTCCAAAGATGGATTTCTCCGTCTCCTAAGTATACATAGGAAATGGTTAACTATTTTTGATCGTGCCGTGGGTTAAAGCATGGACTCTCTTCCTAACTGTCCGTGGTTCAATCCTGAATGTGTGGGCTGTCGCGCTCCCCCTTCCTCGCACTCGATTCTACAGGCTTTAAGAGGCTTTTAAAGCCTGTCAATTGCTGTAAATTGCCATGGCGTTCCTAAATGTCTCCCACAGCCAATGGGTTAATATTTGATTTATATATCTGTAAATTATCCACACTAGTCAATGTTTTCCCGATTAATTCTGACGGTTCAATGTGTACATCTACTATACCAACAACATTACATATGTCAATGTTTAGCTTACATGCCAGGGGAAAGTGATCATAGAGGGCCATATCATACCTTATAGTAATATCATCTATTATTTCTTTTAGACTCTCACTTAAACAGTAGGCTACCATAGTGCGGTTGGGAATATGAACATGATTAGATTAATATCCAGTATTCGAGAATGGATAATAAGTCGTAGGCATGTGCATAAACCTTTAACCGTCCTGGTGGTGTAATGGTTAAGGTGGCAAAAATATGTGTGTGATAACCCGGGTTCGAATCCCGGTGGATCATATATACTTTAATTAATTTCATTGGGGGTGTGGTGGTGAGATTAATAAAAATAATATTACTGCTATATGATCAAGCAAACTGGTTGTATTATCTGCAGGACATAAATATGTAAACGAATCATTCTGCATTGCCTCAACATCACTAAATATAAAGCACTTGATAATAAGTAAATTAATAATATCTTTCCAAAACCTTTAGTTGGACTAACATTAAAATCTCCTGCAATTAAGACATTGTTGCAGTGTTGTTCAGCTATAAAATTATTAAGAGTGGCTATTGTATTTCTAAATTCATCTAAGGAGTCCTCATCTTGCTTGTCACAAGGTAGGTATACATTCACTATAAATAGTTGTACATCTCTACAGTTCAATATAAATACCAATTTTAATGTCATTACAATACACAGAATCAATATTATTACTAAGTGAATTACTCCATAAAATAGAAACACCTATGCCTTCGTTACTCCTATCTTCCACACGTTATTGCATCAACTGAATCATTGATTGTTTTGAAAGCATTTAAGTCTTTCAATAACAGCATTTCTTGTAAAAGAATAATATCGCATTCCATAGTCAATATCTGTATTGTCTCAATATTATTTGTTATAGAATTACAGTGATAGATAGATAGATAGATAGATAGATAGATAGATAGATAGATAGAGAGAGAGAGAGAGAGAGAGAGAGAGAGAGAGAGAGAGAGAGAGAGAGAGAGAGAGAGAGAGAGAGAGAGAGAGAGAGAGAGAGAGAGAGAGAGAGAGAGAGAGAGAGAGAGAGAGAGAGAGAGAGAGAGAGAGAGAGAGAGAGAGAGAGAGAGATAGATAGATAGATAGATAGATAGATAGATAGATAGATAGATAGATAGATAGATAGATAGATAGATAGATAGATAGATAGATAGATAGATATATGAAACTGGTTTAAATAAGAGTCCCTGCTCGGGATATAATTATTGAAGAATAAAATCAATTGGATACTGTATAAAGTAAGTTTTTCCCCTGGCCCGCGCTCCCCTGGTGATGACGCAAGAGCTCCACAGAAAACGTTAGTTCATTACAATGCCACGTGTTGGGGCGGCGCGGCAGGGTTGGCAGGCCTGATCCAGGTCCCCGTGTTCGGTTCGCTGCCTGACATTCTGACTGTGGCTTTAAGGGTGGGTGGGCCGGTTTTCTTGACCACTTTCTCCCTCATGTTTAACCCCATTAGTTTTCAGATGTTAGGATGTTTGCCCCATTAGTTAGTCGATTTTAAGACCTTTCGCCCCATTTCTTCGTCAATATATAGACCTTTCGTGCTATTTAGGTGTCGATTTTTTCCCTGGCGAACGATAGTGAGCCTGTAATGATGGAAGAATCGGCCTCCGGCCGGGATTTTTTTTAACCAAAAAATGTACAAATTAATCTAGAAGGGGGATCTAATGGATTTTTTTTTTTAAATTTGATGGAGGTCTAGGGAGGACACTAGAAAAATAATGAATACATGCAAAAATCGCCCAAAAAGTGAACCATCCCCCCTTATAACTCCTATCCAGTAGTGTCATTTGATGTGTCTGGCTAAAACTTGACGATTCTCCTCAACTTTAAGAATGAACCTCAATGAATAAAATAAGAACAAACTTACAATAACTATCGTAATAAAATAAGAACAAACTTACAATAACTATCGTAATAAAATAAGAACAAACAATAACTATCGTAATAAAATAAGAACAAACTTACAATAACTATCGTAATAAAGGGATTCATAATGTCGGTCATGTCTTTATAATTGCGTTTATGATAAAAAATATATATATATATATATTGTAAAAATTCAGAAAAACATTATAATATTGTTTTAGAAAGACATACGACAAATTACCGACTTGCGAGTTTCGTTCTATAAGGAAGTTGGAGCTGTAGACAACGATATTAAACAGATTTTACAGGTAAAATACGGTCGTAGTACATTTATAAATACATAAAACCCAATTCAACATACCATTTATCCATCAGAAACATACATTGTTATTACGTTTCTGTTTAATATCGATGTTCAAGACTCCAACTTCCTTATAGCCTGAAACTCGCAAGGGGTCAACACAATGACACCAAGCACAAGCACACACACACACACACACACACACACACACACACACACACACACACACACACACACACACACACACACATTACGAATTATAAAATTATATGTGGGAGCGATTGGGGTCTAACGTTTACTAAACATAACATGTGCTCACATTAAGGGGAGTCACCGTTTTTTTTTTTTTTTTTTTTTCTTTCTCTCCTTTTCTCTCTTTCCCCGGATTGTATCCATTCGGCCCCATTCAGCCAACTGTTTTAAGCCGTTTATCCCCATCCAGGTGACGATATCTTCCTGGCGAGCGATAGCGAGCCAGCATTGTATGGAGAAATCCGGCTTCGCCGGAGAAATTTTTCTATGTACAAATTTACAAATTTACAAATTTACAATTTTCTATGAGAAATCCGGCTTCGCCGGAGAAATTTTTCTATGTACAAATTTAGCTTGCTGGCAAAACAAAAATATATATATGCTGGCTCACTACCGTTCGCCAGGAAAATATTGACACACGGATGGGGGTAAACGTTTTAAACAGTAGGCTGAATGGGGTCGAATGGATACAAGCCTAAGAGAGAGGGAGAGAAAGAGAAAAAAGCGAGGTGGGCTCTCTTAAAGCAAATCAATGCAAGAACAAAACCTCTTACGAACCTGAGGCAATGTAAGGTGTACAATTATGCCTGTATGTTCAAGGTCACACCCTCTTGTCACACCGCAACATACAGGTCACACCCTCATGTCACACCGCAACATACAGGTCACACCCTCTTGTCACACCACAACATACAGGTCACACCCTCTTGTCACGCCGCAACATACAGGTCACACTCTTGTCACACCGCAACACACAGGTCACACCGAAACATACAGGTCACACACTCTTGTCACACCACAACATACAGGTCACACACTCTTGTCACACCACAACATACAGGTCACACACTCTTGTCACACCACAACATACAGGTCACACACTCTTGTCACACCACAACATACAGGTCACACACTCTTGTCACACCACAACATACAGGTCACACACTCTTGTCACACCACAACATACAGGTCACACACTCTTGTCACACCACAACATACAGGTCACACACTCTTGTCACACCGCAACATACAGGTCACACACTCTTGTCACACCACAACATACAGGTCACACACTCTTGTCACACCACAACATACAGGTCACACACTCTTGTCACACCACAACATACAGGTCACACACTCTTGTCACACCTCAACATACAGGTCACACCTCAACATACAGGTCACACACACTTGTCACACCTCAACATACAGGTCACACACACTTGTCACACCGAAACATACAGGTCACACACTCTTGTCACAGCTCACCATACAGGTCACACACTCTTGTCACACCTCAACATACAGGTCACACTCTTGTCACACCTCACCATACAGGTCACACACTCTTGTCACACCTCAACATACAGGTCACACACTCTTATCACACCTCAACATACAGGTCACACACTCTTGTCACACCTCAACATACAGGTCACACACTCTTGTCACACCTCAACATACAGGTCACACACTCTTGTCACACCACAACATACAGGTCACACACTCTTGTCACACCACAACATACAGGTCACACACTCTTGTCACACCACAACATACAGGTCACACTCTTGCCACACCGCAACATACAGGTCACACCCTCTTGTCACACTGCAACATACAGGTCACACCCTCTTGTCACACCACAACATACAGGTCACACACTCTTGTCACACCACAACATACAGGTCACACACTCTTGTCACACCTCAACATACAGGTCACACACACTTGTCACACCTCAACATACAGGTCACACACACTTGTCACACCGAAACATACAGGTCACACACTCTTGTCACACCTCACCATACAGGTCACACACTCTTGTCACACCTCAACATACAGGTCACACACTCTTGTCACACCTCACCATACAGGTCACACACTCTTGTTACACCTCAACATACAGGTCATACACTCCTCTTGTCACACCTCAACATACAGGTCACACACTCTGTCACACCACAACATACAGGTCACACTCTTGTCACACCACAACATACAGGTCACACACTCTTGTCACCACAACATACAGGTCACACCGCAACATACAGGTCACACCCTCTTGTCACACTGCAACATACAGGTCACACACTCTTGTCACACCTCAACATACAGGTCACACACTCTTGCCACACCTCAACATACAGGTCACACACTCTTGCCACACCTCAACATACAGGTCACACACTCTTGTCACACCACAACATACAGGTCACACTCTCTTGTCACACCGCAACATACAGGTCACACACTCTTGTCACACCGCAACATACAGGTCACAGTCTTGTCACACCTCAACATACAGGTCACACACTCTTGCCACACCTCAACATACAGGTCACAGTCTTGTCACACCTCAACATACAGGTCACACACTCTTGTCACACCTCAACATACAGGTCACACACTCTTGCCACACCTCAACATACAGGTCACACACTCTTGTCACACCTCAACATACAGGTCACACACTCTTGTCACACATACAACACCAATAAGTAACACCCCGTTCTTTACATTAATCATCAATTACAAACCCCAAAATACTTGAATAAACTAATGAAAGTATATGGTCCTCCCGGGATTCGAACTCAGGACACCACACCCAGAACATAAGTATCTACACCATTACACCACTAACAAAGTTAATACCGAACTCGACACCGGTAACTCTAAAGCCGGTATCACACGAGCACTTTTTCCCTCAACATTTATCCTCAACACTGGTCTGGCAGCTTGTGAGGGCAACATTTAAAATATTTCGGTTACCTCAATAAGTTCATCTACCATCAATCTAGTTTCCGATACCTGTGCAAAATATTAAATAAATGTTGCTAGAAATATTTTTATCATCGAATGTTGACTATAAAAGCTCTCGTGTGATACCGTCTTAACCCCTTTAGTACCGAGTTGTCCTTGTCATTATAATCTGGATATTATTAGACGATTATATCCAGCTTTGGGAGGACGTGTAGAAATTAAAAGGATTCAAACTATCTCGTTTATTCATTGTAACTACCACGGTTTCCTCCTAAGTGGCATACAATTGTCTAAATATAGCTGGAGTAACACAAAATACATCCTCGGTAAGGGAGGGGTTAAAGGTGGAAATACACGGGAGCTTTTATCCTCAACATTCGATGATCAACATTTGCTGGCAAGTCTTTTACATTGGTATGAAAAGCTAGACTAAACATCGACACATTTTGGTAAGAAAATTAGTTAACATTTCTGCCAGTAGGATTCACCTATACAGTATATGAATTTAGGTTATAATAAGCCAAAAGCTCTATATATGTTTAGGTTATAATAAGCCAAAAGCTCTATGTATGTTTAGGTTATAATAAGCCAAAAGCTCTATATATGTTTAGGTTATAATAAGCCAAAAGCTCTATGTATGTTTAGGTTATAATAAGCCAAAAGCTCTATATATGTTTAGGTTATAATAAGCCAAAAGCTCTATATATGTTTAGGTTATAATAAGCCAAAAGCTCTATATATGTTTAGGTTATAATAAGCCAAAAGCTCTATATATGTTTAGGTTATAATAAGCCAAAAGCTCTATATATGTTTAGGTTATAATAAGCCAAAAGCTCTATATATGTTTAGGTTATAATAAGCCAAAAGCTCTATATATGTTTAGAGAAACTGATCTGGGAGTAACAATATCGAGTAACCTAAAACCGAGTCAACAATGTTCAGAAGTTGTTAAGAAGGCAAACAAAATAATTGGCTTTATAGGCAGGTCATTTGAGCATAAATCCAAAGAAGTTATCCTAACCCTTTACAATTCCTTAGTCCGCCCTCTTCTGGAATACTGCGTTCAATCCTGGTGCCCTTATTACCAAAAAGATATAAACAAGCTAGAACGAGTTCAACGTAGAGTTACCAAAATGATACCTAGCCTAAAGAACAAACCATACGAAGAGCGTCTTAGAGAATTAAATCTATTTCCTTTAACCCAGCGCAGATTAAGAGGCGACTTAATTCAAGTGTTCAAAATCATCAAAGGCATCGACAATATGAACTGTAGTAAGTACTTCACTATCGACCAATCTAATTACACGCGGGGAAACGGTTGCAAAATTATTGGTAAATCTTTTAACTCGCACGAATCTAAGAATTTCTTCTTCAATCGAGTTGTCAACTTGTGGAATGGGCTTCCCCGAGACGTTATAGACTGCAGCACCGTTGATTCATTTAAATTCCGCCTAGACAAATATCTCGCATCAAACCCGCGACTGACTGCGTTTGTAAATGAATAACTTTATCCTCCCCTCAGTTACTAACCCATATGTCCCCTACTAACTTCCTAGTCCTGCCACGTTAGTGGCAGGGCAGTAGTTTCCTTTCCAATGTTCCCTTACCCACTCTAAACCACTGTTTGGACACTTGATCCTCAGTGTTTTGGAGGACAAGCAACCTAGAAGGGTCACTAGACCTGTTGTTGCTTGATTTCCTTTGTACTCCTTTGTACTCCTTTGTTATAATAAGCCAAAAGCTCTATATATGTTCTACAAAATTATAAAGCTACATTATTTAGACTTCAACCTTGAGTATTTTACACATTGGCCCCGCCAATTCTGCTAAGTGATACGATTTAAGGGGGGATGGGCCGGTTTTCTGGATCACTTTCTCCCTCATGTTTAGCCCCATTAGTTTTCAGATGCTAAGATGTTTGCCCCATTAGTTAGTCGATCTTAAGACCTTTCTGGTGGTGGTGGTGGAGGGGGCGGGGGGGAGTAAAATAGTCATGGTTGAAGTCTACAACATTAAGCTACTGAGAGTTGAATTTTCTGTCGGCTGATCAATAACAAAAACTATAGTAATGGAATATATCGTCAATAACATGAAAACAACTATTAATGTCAAGTAGGCTATAGAATGGCATGACGAAGTTTCGCATTCTGCAATTATATGTTAGGAGATTGACTATCTATCAGTACTAGGAGATTGACTATCTATCAGTACTAGGAGATTGACTATCTATCAGTACTAGGAGATTGACTATCTATCAGTACTAGGAGATTGACTATCTATCAGTACTAGGAGATTGACTATCTATCAGTACTAGGAGATTGACTATCTATCAGTACTAGGAGATTGACTATCTATCAGTACTAGGGATTGACTATCTATCAGTACTAGGGATTGACTATCTATCAGTACTAGGAGATTGACTATCTATCAGTACTAGGAGATTGACTATCTATCAGTACTAGGAGATTGACTATCTATCAGTACTAGGAGATTGACTATCTATCAGTACTAGGAGATTGACTATCTATCAGTAGGGATTGACTATCTATCAGTACTAGGGATTGACTATCTATCAGTACTAGGGATTGACTATATCTATCAGTACTAGGGATTGACTATCTATCAGTACTAGGGATTGACTATCTATCAGTACTAGGGATTGACTATCTATCAGTACTAGGGATTGACTATCTATCAGTACTAGGGATTGACTATCTATCAGTACTAGGGATTGACTATCTATCAGTACTAGGGATTGACTATCTATCAGTACTAGGGATTGACTATCTATCAGTACTAGGGATTGACTATCTATCAGTACTAGGGATTGACTATCTATCAGTACTAGGAGATTGACTATCTATCAGTACTAGGGATTGACTATCTATCAGTACTAGGAAATCAAATGTTTCGCTTAGTAAAGAACTAGTGATTAAAATAATATAGCAGCTTAAAATCCAGAGTTATCAGCTAGAAACAACTTAAGGGGAAATGGGTCACTTTTCTGGTCCCCTTTCTCCCTCGTGCTTAGCCCCATTTATTTTGAGATTATAAGACGTTCGGTCCATTAGTTTGGCGATTTTAACACCTTTCGCCCCATTTCGTTGTCAATTTGAAGACCTTGTGTGCCATTTAGGTGTCGATTATTTACTGGCGAGTGATAGCCAGCCTGAAATTTTAAGAGGAACCGGCATTCGGTCGGGACATATTTCTATCGACAAATGTACAAATATATCTTGAAGGGGGGTCTAAGGGGGGTCTAGGGGGTGCTTTTCTAAGCTTGATGGAGGTCTAGGGAGGAAACTAAGAAATAAAGGAATAACTTAATTAATTGACCAAAAAACCCCGGCCCATCTCCCCTTAATGTTCGAGGCCTTTGATCAATATAATTATTGTAGCCTACATCATACCTTGCTTCACGACACACACAATCCCTCTCTTTATCATATATACTATATATATGGACAGTTAATTAAGGGGAGGTTTTTAGTTTGTTTCCTACTCCTCCAGCAACCTTAAAATTTCACCCCCTTGACCCCCTTTCAAGATAAATTTGTACATTTTTCGGTAGAAAAATGTCCCGGCCGAAGGCCGATTACTCTTAAATTACAGGCTCGCTATCGCTCGCCAGGATAAAATCGACACCTAAATGGCACGAAAGGTCTTAAAATTGAAAGAATGGGGCGAAAATGCTCAAAATCACCAAAAACTAATGGGGCAAACCTCTTAAAATCTCAAAAGCAATGGGGCTAGACATGAGGGAGAAAGGGGTCAAGAAAAAAGACCCTTAAGTGGAATTCTCCCCTTACGTAGCCTGAAAACCCATGGTGGCACGAAACAAAGCTGTGCAGTAGGCCGCCGTGCCATTATTAATACTTTCCTCAATATCTGAGCCTACAATCTAATCAGGGACGCCCTATACCATCGATCCTTATCACCTAGGCAACCAACCACCCCTGTAGCCTACCCTATATACGGCTATAGTCTATTCGCTGTAAGTGCCGGTAAGCGAGAAATCATGACCTCTAACCTCTGTAACTAAAACTCGACTGGAGGAATCAAGCTAATATTTCTATCATTTGGGTAGAACTAGGACAGCTGAGAGCGCCCATGAATTTACACGTTCTCCTCCACAATACAGAACTTCTGCTTATCAGAATTCATTTATCCCCAGAGCTACTACTCTTTGGAATTCACTTCCCTCGAATTGCTTTCCACAAACTTACAATCTACAAATGTTTAAATCCAGTTGTTACAAATATTTTATGAATGGAGGATGCCTTTAGGCACATGGACCTTTTTGTTTTATCTGTGTTTTTCCTTCCTCCGTTCATTGTCTCTTTAAAAAAAAAAAAAAAAAAAAAAAAAATCAATCAAGGAATAGATGTGGAAATTGACAGCCAATTTGCTCTAGCCATTTTTTAGTTACAGAAGATAAAGGTAATGATTGTTCGCCTACTTACAGCGAATAGACTATATACCAGAGCCCTGTAGATCACAAACAGTCTACTTCCGTATTATAATAGTTCCCCCATACACTTGATAACTTATACATTAAGGGAGCCCACCTCGCTTTTTGTTTCTCTTTCTCTCCTTATCTCTTTGGCTTGTATCCATTCGGCCCCATTCAGCCTACTGTGCTCAAGACGTTTACCCCCATTCAGGTGTCAATATTTTCCTGGCGAGCGGTAGCAAGCCAGAACATATATATTTTTGTTTTGACAGCAAGCTAAATTTGTAAATTTTTTCGATAGAAAAATGTCTGCGACGAAGCCGGATTTTTCCATACAATGCTGGCTCGCTATCGCTCGCCAGGAAGAAATCGACACCTGGATGGGGATAAACGTCTTAAAACAGTTGGCTTAATAGGGCCGAATGGATACAAGCCAGGGAAAGAGAAAAAAGGAGAGAAAGATAAAAAAAAAAAGCCGGTGACCCCCCTTAATATACAAATTAATCACTTTTGAGTTAGGCAAGGGGAGGGGGGAGGGAGTGAGTCAGGCAAGGGGAGGGGGGAGGGAGTGATTCAGGCGAGGCGAGCGGGGAGTGAGTCAGGCGAGGGGAGGGGGGAGTGAGTCAGGCGAGGGGAGGAGGGAGTGAGAGAGGCGGGGGGAGGAGGGAGAGAGTCAGGCGAGGGGAGGGGGGAGTGAGTCAGGCGAGGGGAGGGGGGAGTGAGTCAGGTGAGGGGAGGGGGGAGTGAGTCAGGCGAGGCGAGGGGAGGGGGGAGTGAGTCAGGCGAGGGGAGGGGGGAGTGAGACAATGGGAGGGGGGGGGGGGGGGATGAATGAGTTAGGCAAGGGGGTGAGAGAGACAGGGGCAAAGAGTACAGGTTTAACCTAACTTCTACACACACACACACTATACTCCCCCACCCCCTTATCTCACACACACACTCATATTCTCTCTCTCTCTCTCTCTCTCTCTCTCTCTCTCTCTCTCTCTCTCTCTCTCTCACTGATAAAAGACTAGGAGTGCTTATCAAAGAAAATCTAAAATCTACAAGCCAATGCACCGCAGCATCTAACAAAGCAAATAGAGCACTAGGATTCATTAACAAAAAATGTGTTGTCTTAGTAGAGACATAATAAGTACCTTTATATAAAAGTATTGTGAGGCCACATCTGGAGTATGCTGTGCAGTTTTGGTCCCCCTACTTAATAAAAGACAGAGTAACTTGACTCCGTTCAGTGTAGAGCAACAAAGTTAATCCCTTCCCTTAGAAATAAACCATACATTGAGAGATTAAGATAACTTGATCTGTTTTCGCTTAAGAAACGGAGAAAAAGAGGACAGCTGATAGAATAAGATACTAAAAGGATTTAGTAACATATATTTAAATAATCTATTTAACCCTTTCGCTGCGGGTGACGTTCTGGAACGTCCTGGCAATTTACAGCAATTTCCAGGTTTTAAAAGCCTGTAAAAACCGTAAAAATCGAGTGTCAGTGGGCGGGAGCGTGAGGAGCCCACCTCCGATCCTCAGAGCAGCCAGCGGCCCACTGAGGTAGACTGTGTCTCGCGCGGGTCTCTCACTGCCTCTTACAACAGTGTTACCAAGCAAGCGAGTGCTAACAAATAGCGGGTTTCCCGCGTTTCTATGGCACCGCTGCGGGTGAACCAGGCCACCTACGAGGCCCGTTCTGGTCTCATTTTGAAGCTATTTTCGCCTAGTTTTCGGCAGAATACATTTCATTTAATGCAGATGCTTGATTTATCATTCAGGAGTGCCTGAATATGCCCTAAATAGCCCAAAACACCCTGCAGAGAAAGGGGTAAGATAGCCAAAGAAGGTTCCACATGAGGATTTTTTTTTTTTTTTTTTTTTTTTAAGAGACAATGAATGGAGGAAGGAAAAACACAGATAAAACGAAAAAGGTCCATGAGCCTAAAGGCATCCTCCATTCATAAAATGTTTGTAACAACTGGATTTAAACTGTTGTAGATTGTAAGTTTGTGGAAAACAACTCGAGGGAAGTGAATTCTAAAGAGTAGTAGTTCTGGGGATAAATGAATTTTGATAAGCAGAAGTTCTGCATTGTGGAGGAGAAAGTGTAAATTCATGGGCGCTTCCAGCTGCCCTAGTTCTACGGGGAAAGATGTGAAGAGGCGGCACAATTGAAGCAAGTTCCTCGGAACAATTGCTGTGAAAATATCTGTAGAATAATGCAAGGGATGCAACGTTTCTTCGTATGGATAATGTAGGAAGGTCCTGTGTGATTGCAGGGTTATTGATTAATCTAATAGCTTTATTTTGAATTTTGTCCAACTGCCTCAATGCAACCACTCCCACTTCCACTCCACAGAGGTGGAGTGAGAACGCACATGATTTTTATATATTACGGCCAACTGCTCGTCAGTGAAGAATTCTCGAACTCTGTACAGGAGTCCCAGTTTTTTAGAGGCATTCTTAGCAATGCTTCTAACATAATGTGTCCAGCTCAGGTTAGTAGTTAATGTTACACCGAGAATGTCAATACTAGGGGAAGTGGGAATATTTACATCATTAAAAAATATATGGGAGTCAGTGAGATTCTGTCGGTTAGAAAATTGAATGTACTTGGTTTTCTGTGCATTAAAGGAAACTAGATTCTTTTGTCCCCATTCATTAATTCATTAATTAAAACTAACGGGCAGGAAAGCGAACCTAGACACAACTAAACCTTTCTTCACCCACAGTATTATTAGTGAGTGGAATAAGCTCCCTAATGAAGTTATAGACAGTGACTCAATATACATATTTATAAAAAGGTTACTCATATCACAGAGAAGTTGGTCTGCAGTAGAAACTGATCACTGACAAGAGAACCTGGCAGAAATTAACACGTTTTCAGTTGAAGAGAGCAGAACAAAAAAGTGAAGGTGTGTATGCCCTTTCCTTTCCATTTCTAACTAAACTATAAATTCTTTCAGGCGATTTACAAGCCCTACAAGGTTTTTCACTTCTAAATGTTTTCATGTACGGCATATTGCCAGAGGGAGCGGAGGGTGGGGAGAGAGAGCCTTCATCTTTGCTGTCCTTCCTTTCCACTTTCTCTTAGGGTTGCTACCTTTACTAGGATTAAGTCCTGGCCACCTCGCAGGGATCGTAAGATTTGTGTGGCCAGTGTATCTATGTAAATCTCTCTTGCTCTCTGCTGCGGCAAATATAGCTAACAAAGCCTTGGGATTTATCAAAATATATTTTAACTTTAAAAACGAAAACATTATTTTGCCGTTATTCAAAAGCATTGTTAGACCCCATCTTGAATATGGCGTTCAGTTCTGGTCCCTGTATCCCAAGAAAGACATTGAAAAACTCGAATCAGTGCAGCATGGAGCAACTAAACTAATTCCCTCTCTGAAAAACAAGCTATATTATGAAAGATTAAAGAAATAAAATTAGTTCTCGCTAAAGAAAAGGAGGTTACAAGGCCAACTTATTGAGTGTTTTAAGATACTTAAAGGATTTGACAGAGTAGATATCAGAGCAATGTTCACGATTAATAACAATGCTGCAACCCGAGGTAATGGAACTAAATTAATTAGAAAGAAGGCATGCCTAGATGTGATACAAAATGTCTTCACATACACTGTGGTTAAAGAGTGGAATAGTTAACCATGGGAGGTGGTCGACAGTAATTCAATTGATGCGTTTAAGAAAAGACTAAACGACCATCTGATGAAGATTAGATAAATATGAATTAATCAGTAGGTATGTGTCAGTAGGTATGTGTAATTAATCAGTAGGTATGTGTAATTAATCAGTAGGTATGTGTAATTAATCAGTAGGTATGTGTAATTAATCAGTAGGTATGTGTAATTTCCCTTTCAAACTATTTTGCTTCTATCCTCTATAAAAACTTTCCTTGTGGGCATTTTCCTGACTCATAAGGTTACACTACATCCTACTTTCCGGTACGGTGTTTTAGCCGGAGGGAGCGGAGGTTGGGGAGAGAGCCTTCTACTTTGCTGTCCTATTCTTCTACTATAAACTGTCCCTGTCTAGTAGTATTAAGACCGGACCACCCAGTAGGGACCGCAAGGTCTCTGTGGTCGGTCTGAGTATATGTGTAACTCTGTGTAACTCTCTCTCTCTCTCTCTCTCTCTCAAAAGACGCCCAGGAGGTCTAAATCACCGTAGAACATAAACTATTCAATGTGTAATATAAAATATGACTCTTCTACTGAAATGTATAGAATCTTCACAACATGTGGAAGGTTGTTTTATGAGTATCGGGAAATAATTATATTCAACGGTCACGGATACAGAGTAGCAATATAGATATTCATATTATCAATATTCATAGTAGTAGTAGTAGTAGTAGTAGTAGTAGTAGTAGTATGTCGATTAGCATTATCTCCATCACCAACATACTCATCATTATCAACATCATTTTAATAGAGTATAACCATTATATTCATGAGAATTCAGATAAGAATTCTTATATGGACAGGAAGAGAGGAAGAAGGATGAAGATGTACGAATGGCAAGAAATACAAGAAGAAGGCAAGAAATGGGATAGGGGCGGTGAATAGGAAGGAAGAAGAAAGGTGAAGGAGCCAGGAATGAAGGGAATAGATGGAAAGGAAAAGGAGAGAGGAAAAGGATGGACAGGGTGAAGGCATGCAGGAAGAGACAGAAAGGCAAAGGAGAAAAGGATGGGTGAATAATGAGTAAGGAAGAGGTGATGCAATTGAAGGAAAAAAGTGATGGGAAGGGAAGAGAATATGTGAGAAAGCAGGTGCTCCAGGACCCTAAAAAAACTCTTGTCCAGACAACATACGCCCGCACCCGCACTCGTTGAAAAGTTGTGTCAAATAACTCGCTGCACCTGTCACCACAAGTGGAAAACATGCTATCCATCTCTCCCTTCTCTGAAATCTCCATATTAGAAGATTTCAATGTTCACCACCACCAATGGCTCTCCTCTCATTTCACTGATCAACCAGATGAACATCCCTACATCTGTTCTATCCTAAATGACCTAGAGCAGTTAGTTCAGCGCCCCACCCGTATCTCGGACCACTCTGGAGATCGACCCAACATTCTTTGACTTATTTTTAATCACTAATCCTTCTGCTTACACTGTAAGGTTTCTCCCTCCGTTGGGCTCCTCCGATCATAATTTACCTCTGTTACCTGTCCTGTCTCTCCAGTACGGCCTTCTGACTCCCTCAGCCGTGGTACTTGTGGCATTTTGACACCCCCGATCTGGAGGCTCTTCAGCAGTACTTCTTTGATTTCCCATGGAATTATTTTTGCCGGGGGAGCCGGGGACCCTCACAGTGTCGAGCGCAATACCGAGGTAATCCTTTCAGGCATGGAAACATACATCCCATATTCTTTCTCTCAAACAAACTCACAAAAATCTTAGTTTACTCACGCCTGCTTGACTGCTGTCCGCAATAAGGAAGCATTCAAACAGTACCGTTGCCTTGAAACTCAAGAATATCGTGCTTTTCATGTTTCTGCCCAGAATCAAGCCAAATCTGTTCTTCGACTAGCCAAAAACTTTTTCACCAATAATAAATGTTATGAACTTTCCAATTTTAGCACTTCCCAAGCATTCTGGCATCTAGCCAAAAATCTCTCCAACAATATTATTTCCTCGTGTTTCCCTCCTCTTTTCCACTCTGATGGCATCACCATCACCATCACGTCTTCCTCTGACAAAGTGCTAACTCCCTTCCAGCATGCAATCACGTCAAAAGTCATGTGACAAGGCCATAGCACGTCTATCCCTATGTTTTAGAGAATCTAAAACACAGCAAGTCCACAGAGCAGACAGAGCCTAGACGAGTGGTACTTATAAGCTAAGACGTTAGTCTATTGGTTGGATTTAAGGGGAGGCAGTTGGCTTTTCGAGTCCTCCTCCTCCCTAATGTCTAGCCCTATTAGTTTTGACATTTTAAGACATTCGTCCCATTAGTTTGGCGATTTTCAGACCTTTTGCCCCATTTCTTTGCCAATATTAAGACCTTTCGTGCCATTTAGGTAACAATTTTTTTCCTGGCGAGCGATAGCGAGCCTGTATTGGAAGAAAAATCGGCCTTAGGCCGGATACAAATTTATATCTTGTGGGTGTTTTTTAAAGTTTGATAAGAGGTTTAGAGAGCAAACTAAGCCCCTTCCTTAAACCATTGAGCCGAACCAGTAAATTATGCTGCACAATACCGTCTGGGCTCCCTTAAGCCGGTATCACACGAAAGCGGTTTTAGTCAAAATTCGATGGTCAACAATTTTCAGGCAACATTTCTGGAATATTTTACACTGGTATCGGAAACTAGACTGACGATAGATGAATTTAGGTGAACGAAATATACAAAATGTTGACCTCATAAGCTGCCAGAACAGTGTTAAGGATAAATACCGAGGGAAAACGTGCTCGTGTGATACCGGCTCTATACTACCACAAGAACCTCGTAACATAGCATCATAAAGCCGCTGTCACACGAGCGCTTTTTCCGTCAATTTTCCATGAGCAAGTTTTGTCTCGTATTACTTCGGGACTTTTTCACACCGGTATCGGCAACTAGACTGAATGTTGAGTTTGTGAGGCGGATGAATTCTGATAAAGTGTAATTTTTTAAGTTTCCAGACCATAATTGCCTGTAAAAATGGCTCGTGTGACACCAGCTTAATCCATTGCCCACCTACTAAACAAATGACAACACCATAATCCCTTAAGGGGGGTGACCTGTTTTTGTTCTGTCCCTTTCTATCTTTCTCTGGCTTGTATCCATTTGGCTCCATTCAGCCTACTGTTTTAAGACGTTTATCCCCATCCAGGTCTCATTTTTTTACTGGTGAGCGGTAGCGAGCCAGCATATTTTTTATTTTTGTTTGAGAGCAGGCTAAATTTGTACATTTTTCGATAGAAAAATTTGCCGGATTTCTTCATATAATGCTGGCTCGCTATCGCTCGCCAGGAAGAAACCGACACCTAGATGGGGATAAACGTCTTAAAATAGTTGGCTGAATGGGGCCGAATGGATACAAGCCAAAGAAAGAGAAAAGGACAGAAATAACAAAAAGCAGGTCACTCCTCTTAAGAGATAATGTGTGGATGTAAAAAAAATATAAGATAAGCAACAAACTATGATAAATTATAATGTGTGGGAGTAAATAAATATAATGTGTGGGAGTAAATAAATATAATGTGTGGGAGTAAATAAATATAATGTGTGGGAGTAAATAAATATAATGTGTGGGAGTAAATACATATAATGTGTGGGAGTAAATAAATATAATGTGTGGGAGTAAATAAATATAATGTGTGGGAGTAAATAAATATAATGTGTGGGAGTAAATAAAGAAATAAGTAAAAAACTATGATAAAGGAAGGGGAGACATGAAGCAAATGGAAGGCAGGAACGAAGTAGTAGACAGAAAAAGGAGAAGGAGAGATACGGAGACAATAGAAGGAGAAGGAGAGAGATACGGAAACTATAAATACATACCCAACTAGATGGAAATACAAGATAGACATGAACGATTAGAATTACATAACAGAAGGAGAATGAGAGAGATACGGAAACTATAAATACATACCCAACTAGATGGAAATACAAGATAGACATGAACGATTAGAATGACATAACAGAAGGAGAATGAGAGAGATACGGAGACTATAAACAGAAGGAGAATGAGAGAGATACGGAGACTATAAACAGAAGGAGAAGGAGAGAGATACGGAGACTATAAACAGAAGGAGAATGAGAGAGATACGGAGACTATAAACAGAAGGAGAATGAGAGAGATACGGAGACTATAAACAGAAGGAGAATGAGAGAGATACGGAGACTATAAACAGAAGGAGAAGGAGAGAGATACGGAGACTATAAACAGAAGGAGAATGAGAGATATACGGAGACTATAAACAGAAGGAGAATGAGAGAGATACGGAGACTATAAATAGAAGGAGAATGAGAGAGATACGGAGACTATAAATAGAAGGAGAATGAGAGAGATACGGAGACTATAAATACATACCCAACTAGATGGCAATACAAGATAGACATGGAAGGATAGAATGACATAACAGAGGGAGGAGGAGGAGGAAGATACGGAGACTATAAATACATACCCAACTAAGATGCTTCAAGGGGGGGATGGTTCACTTTTGGGGCGTTTTTTTGCATGTATTCACTATTGTTCTAGTTTCCTCCCTAGACCTACATAAAAAAAAAAAAAAAAAAAATCCATTAGATCCCCCTTCTAGATTAATTTGTACATTTTTCGGAAGAAAAATTTCCCGGCCAAAGGCCGGTTCTTCCAACATTACAGGCTCACTATCGTTCGCCAGGGAAAAAATCGACACCTAAATAGCACGAAAGGTCTAAATATTGACGACGAAATGAGGCGAAAGGTCTTAAAATCGACTAACTAATGGGGCAAACATATTAACATCTGTAAACTAATGGGGCTAAACATGAGGGAGAAAGTTGTCCAGAAAACCGGCTTCCATCAATCTTTAAAACAAAAAAAAGTACCCCTAAGACCTCCCTTAGAGATCAATTTGTACATTTTTAGGGAGAAAAATTGTCCCCGGCCGAAATCGACACCTAAATGGCACAAAGGTCTATAGATTGGCAAAAAACTGGAGGGAAAGGTCAACATCGCCAAGTTAATGGAGCGAACGTTTTAAAATCTCAAAAACTAACTGGGCTAAACTTGCGGGAGAAGGAGGTCTATAAAAGCCTAAAACCTCCCCTTAATTGACCACTTGCGAGTTTCGATCTATAAGGAAGTTGGAGCTGTAGACATCGATAATTAACAGAATGATCACCTAAATTGCGGTTGTTGTGCTTATATAAAAAACAAAACACAAGTCAACATACTTTTTATCCATTAGAAACCTACATTATTATTGCATTTCTGTTTAATATCGATGCTTATGGCTCCAACTTCCTTATAACCTGAAACTCTCAAGTGGTCAATTAAAACATTATTATAGGAGATGTAAGACGTTGCACAAGCCGCTGCAAGGAACTACACTAGACATGTGAAGGGGTTACTAGGCTGTTTCTAAAGTTAATATTGAGGGATTGTATTGTTTTTGCAATTGTAAATGCACTTGTGGAGTAGTTGGAGTATAGAAAAAAAATAAAATAAATTACTCCCCCCCCCCCCCTCACAACACCTGATAGACAGATAGACAGTTCAGGAATTTAAAGCAGACCTTCTTATAAGAGACAGTATATGTATGTATGTATGTATATACTCTGGCAGTTACCCCAATTTATTTATGATTTTTTTTTTTTTTTTTATGGGGGTGGCCGACTCGAGACAGAACTCGAAGAAGGGCATCACAACACATCAGAAAAACTAAACAAAACAAAACACAAATTGACACACAGCTAGGGCGTCCAGGAGAAATACCCAGAGACCCAGGCCTATTTGGGGTCCCCAGCAAAAGATTCCCAGGTCCCAGATCTCCCGGGGAGGCTCCGATTTCCAGACAGTAAGGGTCTTGAAAGGTCCTGGCTGTAAGGGCTTAGGTAGACTCCGTGACTCAATATATGGGTTCATATATCGAGTCACGGAGTCTACCTAATTACAGCCAGGACCTTTCAAGACCCTTACAAGCCACCTTAACCAATGCAAGAGGCTCGAACCCGTGGCAGTGACCAGAAGAAGCCCCAAGATGTAGGGAGGCACCGACAGAGAGAGAGAGTGAGAGAGTGAGAGAGAGAGAGAGAAAGAGAGAGACGGACGAGTGACATTTAGGCCGTGTATAGCGTGAGAATATCGACTGGTCCCAGCACGACCACGACCTTCAAGGTGGGAAAAACAGGTGAGACTTGTTCCTCCTCATTCCCACCCTACCCTCCCCCCACTTACTCTAACTCACTCACACACACACTCTCTCTCTCCTTCTTCTTTGCTATCCTTTCCTTCCACAGTCCCTTACTTACTCTCGGGTTAGCTATCTCTACTAGAATTAAGTCCTGACCACCTCGCTGGGATCGAAAGGTCTGTGTGGTCAGTGTATCTATGTAAATCTGTGTACATCTCTCTCTCTAACTCACACTCTCTCTCTCTCTCTCTCGTATACACTGCCGCGAACTATTGCTATCCTCCCCCCACTCACTCTCTCACTCTCTCTCCTTCTTCTTTGCTATCCTTTCCTTCAACTGTCCCTTACTTACTCTCGGGTTAGCTATCTCTACTAGAATTAAGTTCTGACCACCTCGCTGGGATCTTAAGGTCTGTGTGGTCAGTGTATCTATGTAAATCTATGTACATTCTCTCTCTCTCTCTCTCATAAACTGCCGCGAACTATTGCTATCCTCCCCCCACTCACTCTAACTCTCTCTCTCTCTCCTTCTTCTTTGCTATCCTTTCCTTCCACGGTCCCTTACTTACTCTCGGGTTAGCTATCTCTACTAGAATTAAGTCCTGACCACCTCGCGGGGATCGTAAGGTCGGTGTGGTCAGTGTATCTATGTAAATATATGTAAATCTATCTCTCTCTCTCATATACACTGCCGCGAACTATTGCTACTATTATCTTGTGATTATGTACACGCCTTTCCTCAAAACCACTTTTACCAGCATTCCAGAACATGTTAAAGTTAGAATTCCTGCTATTAAAACGGTTTACTTTGATTGTATTACACAGCCCTAAGGTATTTCTACCAAGTATATATATGTGTCAATTATAACCACAATTTCAACAACTGTCACCACTTGCTGTAAACGCTATACTAACATAAATACGTGACTCATTATAGGTTTGATTCCCAAAGGGAAGTAGAGAAAACCTAATATTTAGTAGGGGCCCCGGAATCATGGACGATGTTGCCTAATAGTATAATAGTCTCCATTCAACATCCACGTCAGTCGTTTGAATCAACCGCCGCGAGGAAGAATAAGAGTCATCTTCATAAGTGCAACGCTACTTCTCTTATGGAATCGTCACAGATCGGGTACCCACTACGAAAAAACTTCGTAAAAAATAAGAGAACAAAAATAGGAAAAGAATTCCCATCTTAACACTGTTGATCACAAGCTTCCCACATTCGGTGGATTTTCTTGCGTTGTGGCTTCTTGCCGCCTCTCGCCAAGCGCAACGATTCGGCCTTCAATGATATATCAAGATAACTCAAAAATATCAACGAATGGGAAGGGGATGGCTGGGAGGGACGTCTTCGTCAATGATTCCGGGGCCCCTACTAAATATTAGGTTTTCTCTACTTCCCTTTGGGAATCAAACCTATAATTTAATAGTGGCCCCTCCATCATTGACGATGTTGCCTGAATTCCAAGACTGGAGGGGGACATTTGTAGTATTAAAAAAGTCCTCATAACCGTATGGTTAAGTCAAGAAACCTCATAACAGGAAAAGCTATTTGTATAATATATAGTTGTGCTTACAACAGTTAAAACATTATTGAAAGAGTGAGAGCAGCGCGTTGCTTCAAAGAAGCCTGCTCCAACAACAGAGTCCTCCTTCTTGAGGTGGTTGTTGTATTGGGTGAGAGAGCGTTGCTTCAAAGAAGCCTGCTCCAACAACAGAGTCCTCCTTCTTGAGGTGTTTGTTGTATTGGGCGAGAGTTAACAGCCTAACTCTTCATTCCCTTGAGCCGGAACCTTATGCTGAGCTCAGCTCGGTTCCCGGCGTAGTCATATTGACAATTATCAAGCCTACTGAAACTAGTGTAGCTAGCCAGTAACATACCTGAAAATTATATACACTGTAGAGCAAATAAATCTTTATTATTCATAAAAACAACATAAGTTGGGCAGTTTAGAATGGAAATATTTACAGAGTCCCTTCGGACCTATTGTAATCTAGTGCAACTAGTTTTGAAAACATAAAACTTTCTTTTATTAATCATCATAAAACCTAAGTTTAAATTAAGCAGTTTCTCAATCGAGCAAACTGAGTTTTATATCTCAATTTTGGGCATAGCCTGGTGTAAACAGCGTCCAGGTTTGTCCCTTAAACTTAAACATCCTGAGTTAAATTTAAGCAATCAAGCAAACTGAGCTTCTAAGCTCATAACTCATTCTGGGCACAGCCTGGCGTAAACCGCATCCAGGCTTGTCCCTAAACCTATTTGTAATCCTGTATCAGGGGGAGTTCTACTCTCATACTGGGATCCACATATCCCCCCCCCCCTTTTTTTCTCTGAAGCCTTTCCGGGCGTAACTATCACAGTACATAACACTAGGAATACAAGAACAACAAAAGTAGTGTGACCGCGGGCATACTTTTAACAAATGTGATTTTTTTTTTTTTTTAAGAAAAAGTGGTTTGTAGAAAAAACATGGGGAAGTAACTTTTGCCATGACAAGCTGTCTTGATGGCCCTTCCTTCGTTTAGTATCGAGCCCCGCTTTCGAGGATCAGCGAGTAACTGCGTCAGGCGACTAGGAACGATAGTCCTTCGTAGCCTTTATAATCCCGATTAGGCGGGTAACTAGGCATACACTCGGGGAACCTGAGCCGGAGGCCTTGACAGGCTTCCGCCGTGACCCCCGCCCTTATCGGGGTGACTTAACCGGCACATAGACATGGTGAAAGGTTGAACTTATATCTAAAACATAATTTGGCCTACCCGGCACCTGGACATTATGGTGAAGGTTGAACTTAATTCGAAAACCTACTAAATCCTATATCCCAACCGGCACCTAGACATTATGGTGAAGGTTGATCTTAACCCTAAAACATCATATACACCTGGGGCCAGAGAAGTCTCAGGGACAGCGCGGCTAGTCAATTAAGCGAGTAATGATCTGACTAATTGCAGGGTATTGTACGGCGGGTCATGAGGGATTTGAACGTGAAAAGGATGGGTTATAGAAAACTAAAATGGTCTCGTGACTAACTGGGCCGACAAAGGGTCGGTGAGTCCTGATCATCAGCCGCCGGGATTGCAGGTACCACTGCGTCCGTAAGATCAGTGTGGAATGCTAACAGCAAGGAGCAAATGAGTGCGGATATGATTCTATATGACAGATAAACTAGACCAGTGTCCTGAAGGGCTCCGTTTGCTGGAACTTCCAACTAGGTTGAAAATAAAAGACCCCGGCCGGCAGGTTTGAATTTTGTTTTGACTTGCCGCTGAGCCGACTCTGACCCTAGGAAACATCTTCCGCTAGTTTAAGTATAGAGAGACAGACCCCGGTCCATAGGAAAAGGACCCGCCGGGGTGATCGCCTATCCCCAACGGCGGGGTGCAATTGTAAAGTGACAGCCGGCAGTGAGCCTAGGAAAAAATGATGTGTTACACTGTAGCGATTTTATCAAGAGGGACCTGTTAGGGGACCGATATGTCTTAGCGTGGGTGAGAACTTTTCGCCCCGATAATGAAGAGTTAGTACTTTCATTTAAAGGAGGCAAGCTGGCGGAACGGGTGCCTCCGGCCATCATTTGTTCAATAAAAAGTGATATATATACTCCAGATGCAGTTCCACCGGGGTTGTTTAATGGTTTGTTTTCAGAACCGACCCTGTATGGCGGCCGTAGTCCAACGTCCCTGCATAATGAGTTAGTCGCCTTATCCCTTATGCAGAGGGAGGTTATCGGTCTGTTATGCACGCCATGTGAGGTAAAGTCGCTTGACTTTTGGCCGGGCGTGCTTATGTGTGGACCGGTTCCGGTCAGTCGGACCGAAGTCATCAGGGGGGGCGCTGCCCCCCCAGGAGAACTTAACACTTGGTTGAACCTCAAAAACCCTATTGCGCTAGCATGGCTGAGGGAGGGAGGAAGACCCAGGGAGGACTGGAGTATCATGGATAATAGTTCATGTGATTTTAACCATCAGAGCCAGAGGTGAATCCGTCCGCCTGCCGCCAGGGAGAGCTAACGGTGTTTCTTGTTCTTCAAGCGCAACATTACCCGAACATCACGTTCCGTCTGTTCATCTATTACTCTCGCAGTTAAGACAGGGGAGAACAATATTCTATAGTAAGCATTCATAGGTAACGTTTGAGCCATACCGAGTCTGAGGAGCTGACGTGACCGGACTGCCTCAAACAGGGCTGTTCGGATTTCCGTGAGAGTTCTAGCCGGGGCTGGGAGTAGGTACTGTTGGAAAACTTTAACTAATTCCTGGGTTCGTAGAGAGGGCTTCGGCAAAGGTTGAGCAATAGCCTGGGCCGTGTCTCTCGTTAATCAGGAAGCTAATAAAGGCTCTGTGGGCCTTATCTCTGACCAAAAATTTGCGTTGAAGTTCAATAGGTTCAGGAGTAATGAGTGGCAGGGGAAAATCCTCCGCCGTCAATTGAGGGGGTATGAGAAAATTAAACACAGAGAACGGAACTCCGCCCGGTTGTTGTGCTAGCCAGTCAAACTCGGTAGTGGGGGGAGGGGGAATTGGTGACAAGGCATTGGATGTAACATCTATAGCAAATTGTTGCAGTTCCTGCTCCCACGTTGTCCAAGGCCCATCACCCACCTCACTCAGATTCAACTCCCTTTGGTCTCTATGAGGACCACATCTATGAAACTTATGAGAAGGCTCCTGCCGTGTAGGCAGAGGACGACAGCCAGTAGGGCCACATCGCTTATTACAATCAGGGCAAATGGGAGTGTCTGGGTGAGAAGGATCCTGGACCGGGGAATCCGCCGGAAGAGGAACCAACTGACATGGGTCATACACAAAATATTTAAAATTTTCCGGGTCTGGTTTAGCATATATAGGAACCTTTAAGACTGTACCGTTAGCGTCTTTTGCCCTAATGACCTGTTTACGATTTACTTCAATAGCCCACTCCACCTGCACCGGGACTTTCCCTTGTATTGATTTATGCCCCTTACCCTGTGTTACTGCCGTAACCGGAAACCAGAGCCTGCCTGGCGCTTTAACTATTTGAGACGTTAACGGGACACCCGGCCGGGCCAGTGGGGCCCCGGAGCGAGAACTGGGGGCAGAAGAGGGACCCGGCAGGTTACTTGCCATATGGGTTCTGTCTATTGGGGGTGACAAGCAATGTTGGGTATCATCAGAACTAGTCAAACTTAGGTGCTCTTGGCTATGAACTGACTCAGAGTCCAGCCTAATCCAGGGTTGTCTAAGGCCAGGAGGCACAATTGCCCAAGGTTCCGCCGGAAGTTCCTGTTCGGGTCGACCGGCGGAAGGGGGAGTTATATTGTGGGACTTGAACCCACCCATGAACTCCAGGTCTCCTAAGCCTAGGAATTGCGTCGAGGGCCGGCCTAATGGGTCTGGCAACGAACTTTGGGGAACTGTGACGGCCTGCGGTTGCAACTCTTGCCCCGCAGGTCGAGGACGAATTGGTTCATTTAGTGGTGGGCCCGTGGGCTGCGGGTAGTCAATTGGACGGGTCGTTGCTGGCCCGGCGGAGGGGACTGCTAGAGAGGGAATGCCGACATTAATATGAGAGGGGGGCCTAGCTACATTGTGAAGTGGTCCCTGTGCCAGAGGAGGGGTTTGACCCTGATTAATAGCACATTGGTTTATTACTTGTCGTGACAATTCATTTAGTTGTACAGTTGTCAACCTTGCAGTAGTGGTTTGTGTCAGAGGCCTATCATGTTGGTCTGCTTGTATCAGAGTGGCAGCCCATGTGATAGGTGCCACTTGTGTCTTATTAGTGGTCATCAGCGACATACTGCTACTAGCCATAGCCGGGTGGGGCGCACCGCAAGCCGGTGACTTTTGGTCACGTGGCTGGGGTGTTAATGGGTTGTTCGCATTCTGCAAACCTATATCTTTGAGGGCGGCTGTTAAGCCGGGCTGGTCCTTAGAAGGAGCCAGGGTTGTCGCGTGAGACCTGATGGTCGTAACCGCGTCTGATGTACGTACACCCGGAGACTGAGTAGGGGTATGAGCCCTGACTTGGTGAGCCTGTTTATGTGACAAAATTAACCGAGAACCTTGAATCCTAACGTGTACAGATTGTCTTGGTCTAGTGGAAAGGTGAGGTGGGTCGGCGTCCGGCTCAGGGAGACCGGGACTAACCCCCTGCATCTCTGAGGAGGTCGCCGGACCCACTCCCGGTGATCCCGTGGGATTCACTTGTACAGAACTGGGAGTTTCATTAGCCAGTAACACACGTCGTGGTGGGCTCGAGAGCCGTCGGATCTTGTCAGGCAGGTATTCCGTACTGTCCATGCGCCTCAGGTTGCCCGCCGGGGGAGCCGGTTGGGTAAGGTGGAGGCGGTCCGGTGATATCAAGCGGCTTCTCTTTGTTGGGGGAGAGGAGCTCTGATCAGATGTCATGGAGGACGTAGGGGACCCAATGGTCAACAAGGGTATGGGGGAGTTCTGTGACTGGTGAGCTATAATTATGATCATCAAAAAAGTAAAGCTGAATGACCCTTAAAAGTTCCGGGTTATCACATGATAGTTCTTTGTTTGCTATCTGAAAAGCATAGGTTTTAAATTTAGTCTTTACTTCAATGAGCGTGAGTAAACATGACAAATCTTGGCCCGCCAGCCATTCTGCAAACAAATCGGAACAAACTGGACACGTACGAGATGCCCATTCGAAAGAGGTTTTGTTTAAACACTGAACGCATCTGATACATTTGTTATGGGCCGGTATTGGTAGGAAAAGACACGAGGGGGTCGAGCATACTGTAAACAAGGGCATAATGCAAAAGCTTCTCTCCCCGGCGGGAACGGCTCGGTATCCGGCTGTCCTGGGTGTCCACCTGGAAGAAAAATTTCCAGGAATCAATGCTCATAAGGACAAAAAGGAAGAGTCTCGCTTATCCTAACCTCCCGGCGTAATAAGAATAGAAGGCCAAGGCCTCCCCTTTCTTAGCACCCCTAAGAGGGTGTGAAGATCCTCCTCCCATGCCCCTGGGCAACATGAGGAGGGGATACTCTCAACTGAGGGCCCCTGCGATGGCGTATGCCGTAGCGCAGGGAGCCCTTTAACGGCGGACCGCTGTGTGCTCTGTAAAACACAAGCAGTCCCGGATTAGTTTACCTACTGAGCCACCGGTAAGGCGAGATAAAATTCATTTTAAGGTAAGCGTGCTAATCGATGGACACACATGCGGTGTCCGCCGGGGTCTATTACCCGCTAGACCGCTGGCACGGCGGGGTAAACGACCGTAGTATTCCCCCTTCAAGAACTGACCAGGCCGAAAACCGGGGAGGGGGCCCCTGACAGTGGGTAATCGTAAACGAAAAACATGACCCGCCGGAGGACTCGTAGCTCTCGTAAACGCCGGGAGGCGGGGCCAAGGTCCGAGGGGTTGAAAAGCACTACCAGATCTACATCGACGTCCGCCGGATTCCGGAGGAACCAGGGACCAGGGGATAGTGGCGATGCCACACCCACCGACGCAAAACCCCGGCGAGGAAGATTTGAGCTCGTGAACACGCCGGAACGGCGGACCGACCAACGGTTGGAACCGTAGGCCGGCGAGCCCAGCAAAGTGAGGGGGGGGAAACCCGAGCAAGGCACTGCTGAGAGTGAACACACCCTAAACGCACTCACTCCCACGCTAGGAACGCGTTGCCGGACTCCCGGCAAGTGGCACACTAACCACCGGGAGACCAACAACTCACAGGGGACATGATAATGATAAAAAACAATCATTGTAATAATAACACACCCCTAGAACTAGATAACCTATCGGCTTATCCGGGAAAAAAGCACAGACCACACGAAGAACTCGGAACCCTGCCACGAGGCGAAGAGAAAAAAAAAACACGAGGGGCCTCTCCTCAGGCTCCAATGCTGGAGGACGCCCCAACCACCTGGCGCGTCTGCAACAAAGACAGGATCCGTAGATCCTCAAGCCGTCCCTAGGGACAGCAAGAAACTTAAAGGAAAGCCACCTAACTAAGTCAAAAGCAAAAACTAAGGCGCCTAGCAACAATGAAAAAACACCACGAGGGGTGGCAAAAATTGAACACAAGGAGAAGCGCCTATCGTACCCTAATTTTAACACTTCCTGCGGGCCAAATATAACACAACCCGTGCTAGCTAGTCTAAACCCTGCTCACTATCTCCCAAATATATACAAATGAGCAAAGACTCACTAGAGGAGAGCGAGCGTCGAATGAAGCCGGAGCGCGGGGGCACTGGTGTTGACGTTAGGCCCGCGAGGAAGAGAAGGCCGAATCGTTGCGCTTGGCGAGAGGCGACAAGAAGCCACAACGCAAGAAAATCCACCGAATGTGGGAAGCTTGTGATTAACAGTGTTAAGATGGGAATTCTTTTCCCATTTTTGTTCTCTTATTTTTTACCAAGTTTTTTCGTAGTGGGTACCCGATCTGTGACGATTCCATAAGAGAAGTAGCGTTGCACTTATGAAGATGACTCTTATTCTTTCTCGCGGCGGTTGATTCAAACGACTGACGTGGATGTTGAATGGAGACTATTATTTCAAACATGAATGGTATATGTAACACCCCGTTCTTTAACATTAATATCAAATACAAACCCCAATGTACTTGACAAAACTAATAAAAGCATATGGTCCTCCTGGGATTCGAACTCGGGACATAACACCCAGAACATAAGCACCTAATTCTATTCTGGCTATCATTATGCGATTTTATTCAGCTATTATTAGGAGGATGAGGGAGTCAAAGGATAGCAGTTGTCTGTCAGGTTGCAACAACATTTTAAGGGGGGATGGTTGGTTTTTATGGCTTCCCTTCTCCCTCATGTTTAGCCCCATTAGTGTTCAGATGTTAAGCCTTTCGGCCCATTAGTTAGGTAATTTTAAGACTTTCATCCAATTACTTTGTCAGTACTAGGACCTTTCGCGCCACTTGGGTGACGATTTTTTTCCTGGCGAGCGATAGCGAGCCTGTAATTTAAGGAGGAATCAGCCTTCGGCCGGGACATTTTTCTACCGAAAAATGTACAAATTTATCTCGAAGGGGTGTTTTTTAAAGCTACTCGACAGGAAAAAATCGATACCTGGATGGGGATAAATGTCTTAAAACAGTAGGCTGAATATACAAATACAATAGGCCGTGGTGGTCGAGTGGTGAGCACGCTCACGTGTGCATCTGCAAGACCCGGGATCGAATCTCTGCCAAGGCGGACATTTAGTGGGTGTGGTAGTACGTCCTAGCATGTTTCACATGCTCGCACCCAGTCAGGAACATCCTGACGACGTATACAGACTAAAAACACCATAACAAAGCCACTCCAACAGCTTCCTCTCTCTCCAACACCCCTTCTCCCCTCTCTACACGCTTCAGAAATATAGGAAAAGTAGAATGTAAATACGAGGTGCCGTTGGAAAGGCTTATCCCTCAATACTTCATCTGATCTGATCTGACGCATCATGTATGGTGGTGGTGCCGTAACCCCCCCCCCCCCCTCCGCCTGTTGAGTAATTACCAGGAGTTACACGGAACTTTGTGAGTCATCGGTAATACGTGCCCCACCAGGGGAGAAAATCAGGCCATCGAACACCGTACTGTGAATATATATCTATCTATCTATCTATCTATATCTACATCTATATATATATATTCTTTATATATTCTTTATATACCTCACCATACAAGCCCCAACATTCTGAGACACATTGTGCCTGAGCCTGAGAGGCAATGATGGAGCAATGTGACATTATGCTAAGGACGGGGTACTAACACAAACATGACAACATTAACATTAAAAAACTTAAAAGCTTCAATTTAAATAAAAGAGACGAAAATATCATAAATGGGGTAAGATTTCCAAACTAAGCATACAATACTACCTCGAGTACGGTACGAGATTCCTAGCACTGTAGTCCGTTCATTCTAGGTTGGGCAGAAATCGTAACCTCTAACCCCTGTAACTCAAAGTGGGCTAGAGCAAATTGGCTGTACATTTCAACATCTATTCTTCGACTGACTCTTCCCAAATGGTAGACATATTATTAGCTCGATTAATCTAGTCGTCTTTTGAGTTACAGAGATTAGAGGTCATGATTTCTCGCCTTCTTACAGCGACTAGACTATAGCACCAAGGAGAATGAGGACAGTACACCAAGCAATTGACCCCTTCGTGTTCTTTCAGGCAGGATTATGAAACTTAAGCCGGTATCACACGAGACATTTTATAGTCAACATTCGATGATCAAAATTTTTCTGGCAACATTTCCGGAATATTTTGCACTGGTGGTATCGGACACTAGACTGATAGTAGATGAATTTAGGTGACAGCAAAATATTAAATGTTGGCCTCATAAGCTGCCTGACCAGTGTTGAGGATAAGTATTGAGTGAAAAAGCGCTCGTGTGATACCGGCTTTAAGGGGGTGGTGCTTGTTTTGTTGGTCTATATATTTGTGTATTTTTGAGTTTCTTCGCTAGACCCCATCAATCTTAAACAAAACACCCCCCTAGAACCCCTTTCAAGATAAAGTACCTTTTTCGGTAGAAAAATGTCCCGACCGAAGGCCGGTTTCTTCTAAAATTGCAGACTCGCTATCGTTCGTCAGGAAAGCATCGACACTTAAGTGGCACGAAGGGTCTTAATACTTAAAACGAAATGAGGCGAAAGGTCTCAAAATCATCAAACTAACGGAACGAACGTCCTAAATCCCTCACAACTAATATGCTAAACATGAGGGAGAAGTGGATCCAGAAAAAGCGAGTACTACCTCCTTAAAGCGAGTACTACCCCCTTAAAGCGAGTACTACCCCCTTAAAGCGAGTACTACCCCCTTAAAGCGAGTACTACCCCCTTAAAGCGAGTACTACCCCCTTAAAGCGAGTACTACCCCCTTAAAGCGAGTACTACCCCCTTAAAGCGAGTACTACCCCCTTAAAGGTAATGCTGCCGATGACCAGGAGGAGGAGGAGGAGGAGGAGGAGGAGGAGGAGGATGGGAAGAGAGGTTGATTAATAAGCTGGAGGTATGCGGAAATGGAAACTTGTTATATTAAGGGGACATGGGCCGCATTTTTGGGACCACTTTCTTCTCTCTCATGTTTAGCCCCATTAGTTTTCAGATGTTAAGATTTTTGCCCCATTAGTTAGTCGATCTTAAGACCTTTCACCCCATTTCTTCGTCGATATTTAGACCTTTTGTGCTAGTTAGGTGTCTATTTTTTCCCTGGCGAACGATAGTGAGCCTGTAATGTTAGAAGAACCGGCCTTCGGCCGGGACATTTGTCTACCGAAAAATGTACAAATTTATCTAGAAGAGAGATCTAATGGATATATTTTTAAGCTTGATGAGGTCTAGCAAAGAAACTAAGAAATAAATGAATAATTGAAATAATAGACCCCAAAAACGGGCCATCTGCCCTTAAGTAGCACTGTACTATAAGGCCTATTAAGAGTATAAAAGAGGAAGAAGCAATATAACAGTAGCAATAACAAATAATTACAATAGGAAAAGGGAAGAAATGGAGACCCCCCCCCCCCCCCGAACATATTACAATGCTGATTATGGTGTGTGTATAATTATGGCCTATAACTCAGCGACGGATTTCCAAATGATTCAACACTGCCTAAGAAACAAATGAAAGAGAAGACTATCCCTATACGATGGCGTTATTTGTACTTTATTATGGCTAATACTAAACGATCTTATTTATCTGTAGGGGGGATGGTTTATTTATCTTAAGGGGGGATGGTTTATTTATCTGTAGGGGGGATGGTTATTTATCTTAAGGGGGATGGTTTATTTATCTAGGGGGGATGGTTTATTTATCTTAAGGGGGGATGGTTTATTTATCTTAAGGGGGGATGGTTTATTTATCTTAAGGGGGGATGGTTTATTTATCTTAAGGGGGATGGTTTATTTATCTTAAGGGGGGATGGTTTATTTATCTTAAAGGGGGATGGTTTATTTATCTTAAGGGGGGATGGTTTATTCATCTTAAAGGGGGATGGTTTATTTATCTTAAGGGGGGATGGTTTATTTATTTATCTTATATATTTTATGGGGGGATGGTTCACTTTTTGGGCGATTTTTGCATGTATTCATTATTTTTCTAGTTTCCTCCCTAGACCTCCATCAAATTTAAAAAATACATCCATTAGATCCCCCTTCTAGATTAATTTGTACATTTTTCGGTAGAAAAATTTCCCGGCCGAAGGCCGGTTCTACCAACATCACAGGCTCACTACCGTTCGCCAGGGGAAAAATCGACACCTAAATAGCACGAAAGGTCTAAATATTGACAAAGAAATGGGGCAAAAGGTCTTAAAATTAACTAACTAATGGGGCAAACATCTTAACATCTGAAAACTAATGGGGCTAAACATGAGGGAGAAAGTGGTCCAGAAAACCGGCCCATCCCCCCTTATGAATTATTTACATAATTCGAAAGGGTCAGACCTATCACTTTTTTAGCCCTTTGCCCCCCCCCCCCCCCTGACCTTTCCTAAACTAAATACAATCGTCTAACACCAGCCAGAATAAAGTGAAAGAATGGACCCTAGTAAACTGGAATGGTTCATTTGTGGGAGTGGGTCGGTGTTGACAAAGGTGGAGGTGGAAGGAGGAGCTGAGGCGGTGGCTGGGGGTAGGTCGAATCTGATACAGCCACACACACATCCACCCACCCACCCATATATACACACACCCACAGCTGAGACGGTGGGGGAGGTGTAGGTCGGATCTGCTGCACCCCCTCTTCCCCCCCCCCCCCCCCACACACACACACACAGCAGAGACTGTGGCTGGGGGGCAGGTCGGATCTGCTACAGAGATAGACAAACATATTGTTTTGCCAACAATAAAAATAGCTTCCCTCCCCACAGCACCAACTACCAGACCAGAAGGGCACAGAAGCTGTCATGAGAGAGGCCCAGAGTGACTTTCATGTGCGGAACAGCTCCTACACCAGTTACCACCAAAGCATCATGCCTTCAACCACTACCATAATCACAGAATGAGAGCCAGCCATTCTAGCTCTCAACACCTGCAAACTGAACAATACAGAAGGACGAGACGCTATGAACATCAAACAAGACACCAACATCAATTATATCTCTTACGATATTTGGTCACTGCTAGGTGTGATACTAGAGTTTCTAAGTTTGATACCAGCACGGTCAGGTCCACGACTAACTCCCCCTGCTAGGTTTGATACTAGCCTTGCTAAGTGTGATACTAGCCCTGTTAAGTTTGATACTAGCCCTGTTAAGTTTGATACTAGCCCTGTTAAGTGTGATACTAGCCCTGTTAAGTTTGATACTAGCCCTGTTAAGTTTGATACTAGCCCTGCTAAGTGTGGAACTAGCTCTGTTGGGTTCAAGACTGACCCTACAAAGTGTGCTGTCAATAGGTCGTGTGTGACATTGTCAAACGTGTTACCTGTGGTACCATTGAGGCAATTAGCTCACACACCGGGTCATAGATCGGCCATACCGCAGCAGAGATTCACTTCTACGCCCTCTTCAGCCTGTGCCTTGATACCTGGCGTGAAGACTAAGAGCAGCGTTGAGGGAAGAAAAACATCTGACGACTTCCAAGTCCGTACTTTGAGGCCTGTCATAAATATATCTTATGAGAAACAAAGACCGAAGACCTCATCACCAACACGAAGCAAAAAATCATTAAGGTCCCCATCGACGCCAGGAAAGTCAATAAAATAATTATCATGTAGTGTGTCTCTAATTTTTAGAGTTCATTCCTTGACATAAGTATTTATCCCTTCAGAAATACACAACACACGTACTGTCCTTACTATTTAATATGCTATTTAATATTTTATGCTTACGATTGGACACTCTGGTACCAATGTAAATCAAGATATTAAACATAATTAATTAACTTTGACAAATACAACACCCACTGTGTACACCTTATATTATACTGACTTCCTTATAGATCAATAATATTATTATTGTTCCTCACGAATATAATAACTATAATCGAGTGATTAGAGAAAACGTGCTTAAATATATAGCGGGTAGGCTAACTATTATAGAATCACATGCTTTCATTAATTTCATTTGGAGTGTTATTGGTGTTAAGAACGATGTTACAAATAATGTCAATAGGTTCAAGAATGTTTCGTAGCGAGGTCGGTCCTATGTGATCTGTGCCCCATAAAATGTTCTTTCCTCTCTCTTAAGCATTAGGTTATTCATAGTGCAGTTGGGTACAGTACACGATTAGGTTGTTCATAGTGCAGTTGGGTACAGTACATGATTAGGTTATTCATAGTGCAGTTGGGTACAGTACACGATTAGGTTGTTCATAGTGCAGTTGGGTACAGTACATGATTAGGTTATTCATAGTGCAGTTGGGTACAGTACATGATTAGATCAATATCCAGTACCGTACCGGTATTCGATGTAATGTTGAAAGAACCGGCCTTCGGCCGGGATTTTTTTACCGAAAAATGTACAAATTAATCTAGAAGGGGGATATAATGGAAGTTTGTTTTTAATTTGATGGAGGTCTAGGGAGGAAACTAGCAAAATAATGAATACATGTCTCTGCCTTCCTCCCTTCCTTCCTCGGTAGACAGAGGTGAATGTCGTGCGTACTGTGGTAGTGGTATACCCTATTCCAAATAAGCGGGCTGAAACTCTTGACCATTAACCTCTATAACTGAAAAACCCTAGAGTAATCATGCTATTATTCCTATCATTTGAGACGAGTTAGCCAGGGAACAGATGTGGTAATATAGAACCCATTTGCTCTAGCCTGTTTGAGTTATAGAAGTTAGGGCTCACGATGAATGGCCTACTTATAAGAAACAGAGTATAATACAAGGCATGCCAATGGTGGAATGGAAGTGGAGGAGAATAAATGCTGGAGAGATAACAAATGGTGGAGATAATAAATGGTGGAAGTGGAGATAATAAATGGTGGAGAGAATAAATGGTGGAGAGAATTAATGGGAGATAATAAATGGTGGAGATAATAAATGGTGGAGATAATAAATGGTGGAGGAGAATAAATGGTGGAGATAATAAATGGTGGAGAGAATTAATGGTGGAGATAATAAATGGTGGAGAAAATTAATGGAGAATAAATGGTGGAGGAGAATAAATGGTGGTGGAGATAATAAATGGTGGAGCAGAATAAATGGTGGAGATAATAAATGGTGGATGAGAATAAATGGTGGAGAGAATAAATGGTGGAGAATAAATGGTGGAGATAATAAATGGTGGAGATAATAAATGGTGGAGGAGAATAAATGGTGGTGGAGGTGGTGGAGTGTGGCATTATAATGTCACGCAAAGGTAAGAAACAGGTGAGAGAGAGAGAGAGAGAGAGAGGGGGGGGGAGGGGGGGGGAGCACGGACATAGAGGAGAGGCACGTACCATTCCCCCCCCGGCCTTTATAAGTTCAATATGTCAATAAGTGGCTGACTGTTTATTAAGGGGGTAGTGCTTGCTTTTTGCTCTATATATTTATTTATTTATTATTTATTATTTATTATTTATTATTTATTGATTATTATTTATTATTGATTATTATTCATTATTCATTATTATTTATTATTATTTATTATTTGTTATTATTTATTATTAATTATTATTTGTTATTTATTTATTATTATTAATTATTTATTATTATTTATTATTTGTTAATTGTTATTATTTATTATTTGTTATTATTTATTATTTATTTATTATTATTAATTATTTATTTATTATTATTATTTATTATTTATTATTATTTATTATTTATTATTTGTTATTATTTATTTATTATTATTTATTTATTTATTATTTATTATTTATTATTTGTTATTATTTATTATTTATTTATTATTATATATTATTTATTTATTATTTATTTATTATTTATTATTTATTTATTATTATTTATTTATTATTTATTATTATTTATTATTTGTTATTATTTATTATTTTATCTTTGAGTTTCTTCGCTAGACCTCCATCAAGCTTAGAAAAACACCCCTAGACCCCCTTTCAAGATAAATTTGTACATTTTTCGGTAGAAAAATGTCCTGGCCGAAGGCCGCTTCCTTCTAAAATTAGAGGCTCGCTTTCGCTCGCCAGGAAAAAATCAACACCTAAAGGTTTTAATATTGACAAACAAATGAGGCGAAAGGTTTCAAAATAGCCAAACTAGCGGAACGAACGAACGTCTTAAAATCTCAAAACTAATATGCTAAACATGAGGGAGAAGGGGGTCCAGAAAAAGCGAGTAGTACCCCCTTAAACTTAAACCCGGAGCAACAGGTAAGCTACTCATACCGAACACCTACTTTCTACAACTCAGTCCTATACACTCTTCTCTACAACTCTTATACACTCTTGTCTATAACTCCTATACACTCTTGTCTATAACTCCTATAGCCTACACTCCTGTCTATAACTCCTATACACTCTTGTCTATAACTCCTATACACACTCTTTTCTATAACTCCTATATACTCGTCTACAACCCATTCCTATACACTCTTTTCTACAACCCAGTCCTATACACTCTTTTCTACAACCCAGTCCTATACACTCTTTTCTACAACCCAGTCCTATACACTCTTTTCTACAACCCAGTCCTATACACTCTTTTCTACAACCCATTCCTATACACTCTTTTCTACAACCCAGTCCTATACACTCTTTTCTACAACCCAGTCTTATGCACTCTTTTCTACAACCCAGTCCTATACACTCTTTTCTACAACCCAGTCCTATACACTCTTTTCTACAACCCAGTCCTATACACTCTTTTCTACAACCCAGTCCTATACACTCTTTTCTACAACCCATTCCTATACACTCTTTTCTACAACCCAGTCCTATACACTCTTTTCTACAACCCAGTCTTATGCACTCTTTTCTACAACCCAGTCCTATACACTCTTTTCTACAACCCAGTCCTATACACTCTTTTCTACAACCCAGTCCTATACACTCTTTTCTACAACCCAGTCCTATACACTCTTTTCTACAACCAGTCCTATACACTCTTTTCTACAACCCAGTCCTATACACTCTTTTCTACAACCCATTCCTATACACTCTTTTCTACAACCCATTCCTATACACTCTTTTCTACAACCCAGTCCTATACACTCTTTTCTACAACCCAGTCCTATACACTCTTTTCTACAACCCATTCCTATACACTCTTTTCTACAACCCAGTCCTATACACTCTTTTCTACAACCCATTCCTATACACTCTTTTCTACAACCCAGTCCTATACACTCTTTTCTACAACTCAGTCCTATACACTCTTTTCTACAACCCAGTCCTATACACTCTTTTCTACAACTCAGTCCTATACACTCTTTTCTACAACCCAGTCCTATACACTCTTTTCTACAACTCAGTCCTACACACTCTTTTCTACAACCCAGTCCTATACACTCTTTTCTACAACTCAGTCCTACACACTCTTTTCTACAACCCAGTCCTACACACTCTTTTCTACAACCCAGTCCTACACACTCTTTTCTACAACCCAGTCCTACACACTCTTTTCTACAACCCAGTCCTATACACTCTTTTCTACAACTCAGTCCTACACACTCTTTTCTACAACCCAGTCCTATACACTCTTTTCTACAACTCAGTCCTACACACTCTTTTCTACAACTCAGTCCTACACACTCTTTTCTACAACCCAGTCCTACACTGTAAAGCCGGTAACACACGAGCGTTTTCCTTCCCTCAGCCTTTATCTTCAACACTATGGCCTTACTGCTTGCTTTTTGGTAGATACCATATATTTATTTATTTATTTATTTTCTAGTTTCCTCGCTAGACCTCCATCAAGCTTAGAAAAACACTCCATAGACTCGTTTTCAAGATAAATTTGTACATTTTTCGATAGAAAAATGTCCCGGCCGAAGGCCGATTCCTTCTAATAATAGAGGCTTGCTAGAAAGAAAATATATCAGCATGGATGTTATATACCGTATATATATTATATATATACGGTATATATATATTTATATATATATATACTGTATATATATATATATATATATACAGAGAGAGAGAGAACAAAAAAGTAAATAAAGAAATGAATAGATAGATAGATAGATATAGACATTGAATCAGACGAGACACAGTAGTGGGTTATATATAAACCTCGTAGACCATGTGTAGGACAGTAGGAGCATATATCAATATAACGCACACGAGACCTGACCATCGGTACAGTGTAAAACATGCAAACAATGGACTGGGGGGGGGGGGCTGTATAGTTCAAGCACGCACGTATTATATCAACACCAACCCTTCCGTACACCACACACATACACACCCACACACACATACATACACGAACCCACACACACACACACACCACACCCACCCACATACATACATACATACACACACACACACACACACACACCACACACAAACACTACTATCCACTTCACTACACTAAACATGCACATTGCACACCACACTTCATTCCTCCACACCAAAATTAAAAAAAAAAAAAATATGAATTCTAGCCCAGCCTCGGAGTCCCCAGGGGGGGGGGGGGGGGGACGACCATAAATGCCCCCTCACCCGACCGACCATCCCCTGACGACCCCACACAATTACCTGGACCTCGGCCTGTTACTCTTTCTATTAATTTCTGCAACATTCGCGGACTTTCCTCTAACTTTCACTCTGTTGAGCACCATCTCTCCTCCTACAAACCTGATCTTCTCTTCCTCACCGAAACTCAGGTGTCTGTAGCAACATCCAGCAACCCCTTCTCTGTATCCTCCTACTTTCTCTATCCTAGTTTCAAAGCCAAAGGCGGATGTTGTGTATATGTGCACAACAAACTCACTTGCTCTCGTGTTCCCGATTTCGACTCCTCTGAATTCTCAACTTTATGGCTCAAACTTTCCTGTCATTCTCTTACTAAATATTTCTGTGCTGTCTATCTTTCCCCTAACTCTACCAACTTTCCCAAATTCTTTGACTATCTAAACTCTACAGTGGAACACATTCTATCCATTTCTCCTTTCTCAGAAATCTCCATCTTAGGAGATTTCAACGTTCACCACCGCCAATAGCTCTCCTCTCACACTACTGATCCACCTGGTGAACAAGCCTACGTCTTTTCTATCCTAAATGACCTAGAGCAGTTAGTTCAGCAACCCACCCGTATCCCGGATCGCATCGGAGATCGGCCCAACATTCTTGACCGGTTTCTAACTTCTAACCCTTCTTCTTATACTGTCGATCTCTTCTCTCCTTTGGGTTCCTTTGACCATAAACTTATCTCTGTCACCTGTCCTATCTCTCCAGTACGGCCACCCGATCCTCCTAGCCGGCGGCGCTTGTGGCACTTTGGCGCTGCAGACTGGGAGGCTCTTCGGCAGTACTTCTTTGATTTCCCATGGAATGATTTCTGCTTCCGTGGCCGAGGACCCTCGGAGAGTGCTGAACGCATTACCGAGGTAATCCTATCGGGCATGGAAGCATACATTCCATTCTCTTTCTCTCAGACTAATGCTAAAAAATATTGGTTTACTCACGCCTGTTCTACTGCTGTCCGCAATAAGGAGGAAGCATTCAAACGGTACCGACGCCTTAAAACTCAAAACTCTCATTCTTCATATGTTTCTGCCCGGAATCAAGCCAAATCTGTTCTTCGACTTGCCAAACACTCTTTCATCAATAATAAATGCACTGAACTATCCAACTCTAGCTCTTCCCAAGCTTTCTGGCATCTAGCCAAAAACCTCTCCAAGAATTTCTCTTCCTCTTCTTTCCCTCCCCTTTCCCACTCTGATGGCACAACCATCACTTCTTCCTCTGACAAAGCTAAACTCTTCGCTCAAACTTTTGCTAGAAACTCCACCTTGGATGATTCCGGTGCTATTCCTCCCTCTCCGCCCTCCTCTCTCTTACTTATGCCTAATATCCTAATCTCTTCTAAAGATGTACTTTCTACCCTCTCTGGGCTTAACACTAATAAGGCGTACGGTCTGGACGGTGTTCCTCCTGTTGTTCTCAAAAACTGTGCTTCCGTGCTGACTCCCTGCCTAGGCAAACTCTTTCGTCTCTGTCTATCCTCTAACGTCTTCCCTTCATGCTGGAAGTTTGCTCACATTCAACCTGTCCCAAAGAAGGGTGACCGCTCTCAACCCTCCAACTATCGTCCAATTACTCTCATCTCTTGTCTTTCTAAAGTTTTTGAAACTATTCTTGCTTCCAAATTTCTTAAGCATTTCTCTTCTCATAATCTGCTCTCAGATCGCCAGTATGGCTTCCTTAACCTGCTCTACTGGTGATCTTCTTTCATATCTTACTAACTCTTGGTCATCCTCCTTTCGGGACTTCGGTGAGACTTTTTCTATTGCACTAGACATATCGAAAGCCTTCGATAGAGTCTGGCATAAATCTTTAATTTCTAAACTACCCTCCTTCGGTTTCTATCCCTCCATCTGTGCCTTTGTCTCTAATTTCCTTTCCGGCCGTTCCATATCCGCGGTTGTGGACGGCCATTGTTCACTTCCTCACCCTATAAACTCCGGTGTTCCTCAGGGCTCTGTCCTATCTCCTATTCTCTTTCTAATTTTTATAAATGATCTCCTTAACTGTACCTTAATTCCCATCCATTCATACGCAGACGACTCAACCTTACAGTACTCCATTAGTTTTTCAGAACGCCCCAGCCAGCAATCCCTCAACGACAAACGTAATGAAGCCATAGAACTCTTAAATTCTGATCTAAATACTATTTCCAATTGGGACAGAGAAAACCTTGTTAACTTTAATGCTTCCAAAACCCAATTTCTCCATCTATCTACCCGTCAGGATCTCCCAGCGGACTATCCCTATTCTTCAACAATACAAAAATCAACCCTTCATCTTCTCTCAATATTCTTGGTGTCTCTTTTTCTTCTGCTCTCATTTGGAAGGACCATATTACCAGTCTTGCTAAGGCAGCCTCCCAGAAGCTGGGTGTGCTCAACCGCCTTAGGGGGTTCTTTTCCCCTGCACAGCTTCTTGCTCTGTACAGGGGCATAGTGCGCCCTTGTATTGAGTATTGTTCACATGTGTGGGGAGGTTCCTCTCACACCGCTCTCCTAGACAAAGTTGAAAGGAAGGCCTTTCGTATCATTAACTCCCGTCCACTCACCAACTCTCTACAATCTCTCTCTCTCCGCCGCAATGTTGCATCTCTCTCGCTATTCTATCGCTACTATAATAATCAGTGTTCCTCAGAGCTATCCCAGTGCATACCACCTCCTTTACATAGGGCACGTGGTACCCGTCTTGCAACTCAATCCCACCCCTACTCTGTGCAACTCTCCAACCCAAGAGTGAAACATTACTCTCAAACTTTCTTCTACTCAACAGTTGAGCTCTGGAACTCTGTCCCAGAATCAGTCTTTCCCTCTTCCTATGACTTAAATTGCTTCAAACTCCGTGTGTCCAGGCATTTTGGCTCGAACGTCCCTTCATTTTGGCCCTGTCACACTTTCAACTATGGGGGAGGCACTCGCTATAGGCAGTTCTGCCTTTTGCCTCCCTCAATCACATAGAAAAAAAAAAAAACACACATACACACACACACACACACACACACACACACACACGTACATACACATACACATACACACACACACACCACATACATACACACACACATACACACACACACACACACACACACACCACACACACACACCACACACATACACACACACACACCACACACACACACCATACACACACACACACACACACATACACACACACACTCTATCTATCTATCTTTTCCTATTATGTATTTTATCTAATTTATTTATTTTTTTTCTCTTTTTTTTTTTGGGGGGGGGGTGGCCGACTCAAGACAGAGCAAGAACAGGGACAACACAAAACACAACAGAAAACAACGAACACACACAAACAAAACACAAATTCACACACATCTAGGTCACACACACACACCAATATACAGTACCGGTATATCTAAAATAACTCTGCGGACCAATTTTTCGAGCAAGATTTAATTTACAAAATGTCAAAAACGTATTTCCCAGTAAGTATATCACACTGGACGTGGGTAGATTATTTATAGGCAGTTGGAATAGTTTGAAATATAAAACAAAAGTACAGTCGTGAGCATATATATGACTACACCAATTCAAGTCTTTGAACCTTTAAATCCAAGTACGGTCGAGGTTGATAAGTGTTGTCAGATATTTCACAAATGTTCGGACACTGACTAATACTTTGAGGGATAAGCACTTTTCCCAGTTACTATAAAGATACCAATAACACTTTTTGAGCGAAAACCAGTGGAATCTATGACAACACTTAATACCCCCGATTGTACACTAACAAAATTAAGTCAATTGTATACATTATTGATTACCACACATTATACCTCATACCTTATATCTCACAACTTATACCTCATACCATATATCTCACAACTTATACCTCATACCTTATATCACAACTTATACCTCATACCTTATAATTATCTCACAACTTATACCTCACACCTTATTAATTTATCACACATATATTACTACCTCATACCTTATATCTCACAACTTATACCTCATACCTTATATCTCACAACTTACACCTCACACCTTATTAATTTATCACACATATATTACTACCTCATACCTTATATCTCACAACTTATACCTCATACCTTATATATCACAACTTATACCTCACACCTTATTAATTTATCTAACATATATTACTACCTCATACCTTATATCTCACAACTTAGAGTACTACCTCATACCTTATATCTCACAACTTATACCTCATACCTTATATCTCACAACTTATACCTCATACCTTATATCTCACAACTTATACCTCACACCTTATATCTCACAACTTATATCTCATACCTGATATCTCACAACATATACCTCACACCTTATTAATTACCACACATATAGTACTACCTCATACCTCATATCTTACATCTTATACCTCATACCTCATATCTCACAACTTATACCTCACACCGTATTAATTACCACACATATAGTACTACCTCATACCTCATATCTTACATCTTATATCTCATACCTCATATCTCAAAACTTATACCTCACACCGTATTAATTACCACACATATAGTACTACCTCATACCTCATATCTTACAACTTATATCTCATACCTCACAACTTATACCTCATACCTTATATCTCACAACTTATACCTCACACCTTATTAATTACCACACATATAGTACTACCTCATACCTCATATCTTACAACTTATACCTCACACCGTATTAATTACCACACATATAGTAATACTCATACCTCATACCTCATCTTCACAACTATACCTCACACCGTCTATAATTACCACACATAGAGGTACTACACCTCATATCTCATACCAACTGAACTTTAAATAACCTCACACCGTATTAATTACCACACACATATAGTACTACCTCAGATCTCACAAAACTTATACCTCCACCCCGTACATTAATTACCTCACACATATAGTTAACTACCTCTACCTCATCTCACAAACTTATACCTCACACCGTTATTAATTAATTACCACAGATAGTCCTACCTCATACCTCATATCTCTTACCAACTTATACCTCACACCGTATTAATTACCACACATATAGTACTACCTCATATCTTACAACTTATACCTCACACCGTATTAATTACCACACATATAGTACTACCTCGTACCTCATATCTTACAACTTATTAGTACATTTGTCTACAAAATGTCTACAAAATTATATGCTCGCTGTCTCTCGCCAGGATAAAATTGACACTATCCCCGATACATGTTAGCGCGTTCAGTCTACCCAAACGCGCAAACGGGATAGCTCTACTGAACGTGATCGCCTCTGATTCGACGAATCACGTTTGTGATTGTTTGCAATCAGACGGCGATCACGCTAGCACTCCGTGGAGGTGATTAGCGAAGCTATCATAACAGTAAGCCTAAATCTCACCTCGACATTATATTATCATAATTAAGCTTAATTAGCCTCCCTCCATGTTATATATGTGTCGCAATATAAATTATAAGGTTGCACACCTATAAAAATCATAGTTATCATGACAATGTTGCTATATATAACATAAAACAAGCAACTTGGAGCGCAACCCTCGCAGCTACTTCGTCTAGACTTCAGTGCAGTGCAGACTTCAGTGCATAGCCTAGCCGGTAACGACTTCGCCTTTAAATCCGTAAGCCTACTCGCAAGGGGTCGAGGCTCGACGAGTTAATGTTTTTTTTTTTTTGCGGTTTTTATCTAATTTGTATCGTTATATATTGGTAATGTTACTATGCCAATGATGTATTGTAATGGGTTATAACTTGCTGTACAGGTTTTTGAGCGTTTGTCTATATTATTGATTAATTATTATGTTTTGTATGCGGTTTGTATTTAATTGTTATAGTTATATATTAGTAATGTTACTATGCCAATGATAGCCTATATTTTACGGGTTATAGCCTAACTTGATGTACAGGTTTTTCGGCGCTTGTCTATATTATTGATTGATTACTCTATTTACTTTCTTAAAAACAATTTCTGAGGCATAATTGCATCGAAGTATGTTAGGTCAGTTAAGCTATGTCTAGTAGGGTAGCCTAACCACGCTATAGTTCAATTTTCAAATGTGATCTAATGGTTAACAAATAATATTAATGAACCTTCCATAAATATAGGCTTGCAAATAGCCTATATACACATAGATCGTCAGAAAAAGAAAGTATGCCTATACATACATTGCCAGGAAGAGATAATATAGCCTATATAGGCTACTATTTAATTCAGCCTGGCTACATAGCCAATATATATAAACTATAGGCCTATAGTTTAGCATATTCATAGTCCTACATCGCCAGGAAAAGAACATCTACTTTTTATTTCCCCAATAGACTAACGGAGAATTGTTTGAAAATTACACGGGGAAGAAAGAGCTACCTTTGCCAGATAAGGACCGTAATAACTTTGTCAACATTTCTTAATAAGATTACAAGATATAATAAGCCTGATGGTAGCCTAGCCTACCGTCTGTCTTGAGCTTGAACAAGGCTGCTAACTGTAGCTAACAGTGTGACTACCTTAGCCAATAGTCTATATTGATGGATAATAATATCCAATAATAAAATGCATTGATTGAAATTAATAGACCGAAAAAGCATATATTACAGGCCTAAAACCTTGGTAGACATCGCCAACAAGATTTGAATTTCGTGCTCATAGCCACTGACCAATAAGCGACGAGAATCAATGTTTGGCTATCAATGTCGTTCAGTCTGCGCGATCATAAACAGGATTGCCCAAACAGAAACAGGATTGCCTGATAGGGTAGACTGAACGCGCAGATTTCTTCCTGGCGAGCGATAGCGAGCCAGCATTGTATGGAGAAATTTTTCTATCGAAACGTGTGCCAATTTAGCTTGCTGTCAAAACAAAATTATATATATATGCTGGCTCGCTAGCGCTCTCCAGGAAAATGTTGACACCTGGATGGGGGTAAACGTCTTAAAGCAGTAGGCTGAATGGGGCCGAATGGATACAAGCCAAAGAGAGAGAGAGAGAGAAAGAAAAAAAAGCGAGGTGGGCTCCCTTAAGAATGTGGTATACAGTGTTGCTATACCTGACGCGGGAATACAGAGAGAGCCGGCTTTGACAATCAGATGACTTTGACAATCAATCAGGTTACTTTGACAATCAGAGGACTTTGACAATCAATCAGATTACTTTGACAATCAGATGACTTTGACAATCAATCAGATTACTTTGACAATCAGATGACTTTGACAATCAATCAGATGACTTTGACAATCAGATGACTTTGACAATCAGATGACTTTGAACTGAGAGAGGGTGTACAGTCGCTTGCTAAATGACATGGCCCATCATTATTTCCACTGTGCGTATATTACTTAAGGGGGGATGGGCCGGTTTTCTGGACCACTTTCTCCCTCATGTTTAGCCCCATTTAGTTTTTCAGATGTCAAGATGTTTGCCCCATTAGTTAGTCGATTTTAAGACCTTTCGCCCCATTTATTCGTCAATATTTAGACCATTCGTGCTATTTAGGTGTCTATGTTTTCCCTGGCGAACGATAGTGAGCCTGTAATGTTGCAAGAACCGGTCTTCGGCTGGGACCCGAAACATTTACAAATTAATCTAGGAGGGGGATCTAATGGATGTGTTTTTTAATTTGATGGAGGTCTAAGGAGGAAACTAGAAAAATAATGAATACACGCAAATATCGCCCCAAAAGTTAACCTTCTCCCCTTAAAGCCAATATGGGAGAAGTATTAATGTTTCTATAATTATACTGTACATGCTTAAGTATAACGTGTAATACGCCTCCTCTTAAATTACTTGCTTCCACTCCAAGTAAATAAAAATGAAGAACCGTGTAAGTGATAAGAAATGGCTAAATAAATGGATTAATTGGTTCGTAGGTTAGTGGCATGGTTTTTAAATTATTTGTACTATCAGATATATAAACATCAACATGTACAGTCGCGCTAATAAGTGATGTCTCGGCACCAAGTATGTTTTGATCAATAATTGGTATCAGCAATATCTAAGCTTCATTTCTTCATATCGAGTGAAATATACAAACATGTTCCTACACTTACCCACCCTATTCAACATCTGACAGACATTAATACAGCACAGAGCAAGCCAAACGTAATAACAGCTGGGACATGACTTATTAGCGCGACTGTACATACAAAATGGAATAAATATATACAATAATTATTATAAAAAATAAAGTACAACACCAAACAAACATACAAAAACATGTTAAAAAAAATGCAATGCAAAAGAAAAGCAAATGCAAAAAGTAGCATTACTAAAAATCAATGTTAACTATTACTATGTCAACTTTAAAATGTCCTCATGTGTCTATCAAATAGTATGTCTCTGTTACCAAATATAGAGTATTTAATACCCAAACCTCGTCAGCTTCCTCGGTAAAATAATGTTTATTATTCATCTGGTTAATATAATTATAAAACAATGTTGTTATAAATGTAATCACTCTATACCATTTCCTAGTATTTGCAAGATGAACTTGTTCATGTAGTAATGTACATGTGGTGGATTGTGTTCTTTTATTTCATAAATTTTATATTTTAGTAAGCGTTGTTTCCACATAGCGATTTTAATAAGTTACTTTGCCTTTATATTGTCTTTGTCAAAGTGTTGGTTTGTTTACATTGCAAGTTTTACATTTTAATCCTAACCATATCCGTTATGTGTTAAAAACCTTTATGCGTGAAATACCTTGTGCATCTGTCGTATACCTTTATCAAACTAATTTCGTATATATTCCATTTAAAATACTTGAGTTATGCAGGAATGTCGGTACCAGGATCATTTCTAAATATTCCAGAACAAATCCATCATTCTTTTCTCACGGCTATATATTACGTAACATACAGTACATTATATATATTACGTAACATACAGTACATTATATATATTACGTAACATACAGTACATTATATATATTACGTAACATACAGTACATTATATATATTACGTAACATACAGTACATTATATATATTACGTAACATACAGTACATTATATATATTACGTAACATACAGTACAGTACATTATATCACTTATTCACACAGGTATCGCCGTTAACAATTCACCAGTACGTAACCATTGCCATAACTATTTTACAAATTATTTTCAAAAACCCGCACATCATGTAAACGACGGGCATAAGTTATATACACACATACATACTGTGTATATATATATATATATATATATATATATATATATATATATATATATATATATATATATAGAGAGAGAGAGAGAGAGAGAGAGAGACAGAGAGAGAGAGAGAGAGAGAGAGAGGTAGAGAGCCACAATCTAATCACCCCCTGGCTGCCATGGAAGGGTGACCGCTTTAAGTCGATTCACACCAATTTGCATGACGCCCGTTTTCCGCCGGTAGTCTCAGAAGTCTCCATAGGTCACCTGCCAACCGTACCTATATCACAAGGCTCCATAGGTCACCTGCCAACCGTACCTATATCACAAGTCTCCATAGGTCACCTGCCAACCGTACCTATATCTCAAGTCTCCATAGGTCACCTGCCAACCGTACCTATATCACAAGGCTCCATAGGTCACCTGCCAACCGTACCTATATCACAAGTCTCCATAGGTCACCTGCCAACCGTACCTATATCACAAGGCTCCATAGGTCACCTGCCAACCGTACCTATATCACAAGGCTCCATAGGTCACCTGCCAACCGTACCTATATCTCAAGTCTCCATAGGTCACCTGCCAACCGTACCTATATCACAAGTCTTCATAGGTCACCTGCCAACCGTACCTATATCACAAGTCTTCATAGGTCACCTGCCAACCGTACCTATATCACAAGTCTTCATAGGTCACCTGGCAACCGTACCTATATCACAAGTCTCCATAGGTCACCTGCCAACCGTACCTATATCACAAGTCTTCATAGGTCACCTGGCAACCGTACCTATATCACAAGTCTCCATAGGTCACCTGCCAACCGTACCTATATCACAAGTCTTCATAGGTCACCTGCCAACCGTACCTATATCACAAGTCTTCATAGGTCACCTGGCAACCGTACCTATATCACAAGTCTTCATAGGTCACCTGCCAACCGTACCTATATCACAAGTCTTCATAGGTCACCTGCCAACCGTACCTATATCACAAGTCTTCATAGGTCACCTGGCAACCGTACCTATATCACAAGTTTCCATAGGTCACCTGCCAACCGTACCTATATCACAAGTCTTCATAGGTCACCTGCCAACCTTACCTATATCACAAGTCTTCATAGGTCACCTGCCAACCGTACCTATATCACAAGTCTTCATAGGTCACCTGCCAACCGTACCTATATCACAAGTCTCCATAGGTCACCTGCCAACCGTACCTATATCACAAGTCTCCATAGGTCACCTGCCAACCGTACCTATATCTCAAGTCTCCATAGGTCACCTGCCAACCGTACCTATATCACAAGTCTCCATAGGTCACCTGCCAACCGTACCTATATCACAAGTCTTCATAGGTCACCTGCCAACCGTACCTATATCACAAGTCTTCATAGGTCACCTGCCAACCGTACCTATATCACAAGTCTTCATAGGTCACCTGGCAACCGTACCTATATCACAAGTCTCCATAGGTCACCTGCCAACCGTACCTATATCACAAGTCTTCATAGGTCACCTGGCAACCGTACCTATATCACAAGTCTCCATAGGTCACCTGCCAACCGTACCTATATCTCAAGTCTCCATAGGTCACCTGCCAACCGTACCTATATCACAAGTCTCCATAGGTCACCTGCCAACCGTACCTATATCACAAGTCTCCATAGGTCACCTGCCAACCGTACCTATATCTCAAGTCTCCATAGGTCACCTGCCAACCGTACCTATATCACAAGTCTCCATAGGTCACCTGCCAACCGTACCTATATCACAAGGCTCCATAGGTCACCTGCCAACCGTACCTATATCACAAGTCTCCATAGGTCACCTGCCAACCGTACCTATATCTCAAGTCTCCATAGGTCACCTGCCAACCGTACCTATATCACAAGTCTCCATAGGTCACCTGCCAACCGTACCTATATCACAAGTCTTCATAGGTCACCTGCCAACCTTACCTATATCACAAGTCTCCATAGGTCACCTGCCAACCGTACCTATATCTCAAGCCACGCTCCACATTTAGATTTAACCCTTTCAGTTTACGTGTTTCCACATTTCCTGCTGGCTATGATTGAGGGGGTGGTGCTTGGTTTTTGGTCTATGTATATGTTTATTATAGTCATGTTTGAGTTTACTTGCTAGACCTCCATCAAGCTTTAAAAAAAAAAACCTAGACCCCCTTGCAAGATAAATTTGTAAACATTTTCGGTAGAATAATGTCCCAGCCGGTTCCTTCGCTCGCTAGGAAAAAATCGACACTTAATGGCACGAAAGGTCTTAAAATTCACAAAGAAATGGGGCGAAAGGTCTCAAAATCCCCAAATTAACGGAACGAGCGTCTTAAAATGTCAAAACTATTATACTAAACATGAGGGAGAAGGGGATCCAGAAAGAGCGACTACCTCCCCCTTAAATATAATTATTATTCAGTTTAGGAGGAAATGTTGGAAGTCAGAGGGTAAACTGAGATATATATACTTTACCTCTTTGATTCCTAGAGGGCCTTCCAAAGCCGAATTATATTGTCTATTGATAGGTAAAACATAACTGTCTTGATAGCGTAATGCGCGGAATTTCGATGTGAGTATCCTAGGTTCGAGTCCTTGGAGTGCCACATGTATTTGTTGATTTCATTAATTGAGTTTAGAGGTGAAGTTGGTTGGTGGAAGATAAAAGAAAAACCCATAATACTACGCGCTATAAACCTCAAGGGGATAGATTTTCTCGTGCCGGTTTTATCATTCTTTCCCGTCCAATTCATCAATCCATTTAAGGGGGCATGGACCGGTTTTTTGGACCACTTTCTCCCTCATATTTAGCCCCATTAGTTTTCAGATGTTAAGATGTTTTCCCAATTAGTTAGTCGATTTTAAGACCTTTTGCCCCATTTCTTCGTCAATATTTAGACCTTTCGTGCTATTTAGGTGTTGATTTTTTCCTGGCGAACGATAGTGAGCCTGTAATGTTGGAAGAACCGGCCTTCGGCCGGGACATTTTTCTACCGAATACAAAACAAGCTGGAACTTAAAAGTTCGTCCAAAATATCTAACTACACCACAACTAATCTTACAGTTTACGCATAAGTTTACTATCACTATACTCTGCCGTTTACGCATAAGTTTACTATCACTATACTCTGCCGTTTTTAAGGGGAGGAATTTCTAACTATATTTGTTTTCCTTTCAAGAGCTCCACCTAGCTTTAAAGCAATATCCCCAATTCGAGATAAAATGGTGCATTTTTCGGTAGAAAAATAACCTAGTCAGTTTCTCAAAAAAATCAACACCTAAATAGCACGAAAGGTATTAAAATTGACAAAGAAATGGGGAGAAAGGTCTTAACCCATTGGCTGCAGGGACCGTTCTGGAACGCCATGGCAATTTAAAGCAATTTACAGACTCTTAAAGCCTCTTAAAGCCTCTGCAGACGAGTGTTAGTGAGAGGGAGCGCGGCAGTCCCTTGTCCGCTCTCCAGCACGGCGGCCGGGGCACTGAGACTCGCACCTCATATCTCGCGAGATAATGCAGCGCTGCCAAAGGCAAATGTAGCGCGACGGTACTCATAATTAGCAAATATTTGCCGATGTCTATGCTAGCGCTGTGGATTAAACCCGCGCGCTACAAAGCTTGTTCTCGTGTCATTTTGAAGCTATATTCTTCTAGTTTTGGGCTGAATATATTTCATTTCATTCAGACACTTGCTTAAACATTCAGAAATATGCCCACATCGAAAGTGTTAAAAAAGCCAAACTAATGGGGCAAACGTCTTAAAATATCAAAACTAATGGGGCTAGGCATGAGGGAGAAAAGGATAAAAAAAAAAAATGCCCCCTTCACCTGGCGAACAGTGTACTCCTTTCCCAGCCGATTTCTCGATGAATAATGGAAAATACGAAACTGCTGTGTACCGTACATGTATAATATTTATGCCAAGTTTTCCTACTAAACAACCTATTTAGCGGTGAAAACATTGTTATAGCTGAGTAATTCTTATGAGGACAAGACAGTTTTCCCAGCTTAACAAACAACTGTATTCAGAGGTAAAAACCTTTCGGTACACCAATACACATTCCTCCCAGTTATGTTGGGTAGTATTAACCCTCAAAGAGCGGCTGACGACTTAAGTTGGCTTAGAGAACCTAGGCCCAAACAGCGGGACTCGACTTAAGTAGCAAGGGATGTTGCGCACATTATCGGCATTATGAGAGAGTCCACGGGGTGGGAGGACCGCAGGCGGGCTCTGACCGTTCAGCGTGGACCTAGTCCCGCCACTGATATCACCACTACATGTGTACATATCCCTCGTCTCGCTAGATAGGGTAAAATCTCAGGAAATTACCGTATTTTAGGGTTTTTGTACTCGCGTTGCAACATAGTTGCAAGCGAACCCGTTGTCGTACAAGGATGATTCAGGTGTCATTGGAAAGCTCAATTATCGCCCTTTCACGGATACATAATTGTATTACGCTCTGGCTCTTGTTTATGCATGAAAAAGAGCATGGAATTATGCTCGTTTAGGGTAAATCTGCCTGCCACACAGGACGTAAAAGTAACAAATTTTCCGTCCGACAAGGGTTAAGGGGGGATGGGCGTATATATTTGTTCATTCATGTAATTTGGTATTATTATTGTAATTTCCTCCATAGACCTCCATCAAGCTTAACCCCCCCCCCCCCCCCAGACACTTCTTCAAGATATATTTGTACATTTTCCGATAGAAAAATATCCCAGCCGACGGCCGATTCCTCTTGAGTTACAGGCTCGCAATCACCCACTAGGAAAACATTCGACAGCTAAATTACATGAAAAGTCTTAATATTGACAAATAAATAAGGCGAAAGGATTTAAAATCGCCAAACTAATAGACCAAACGTCTTAAAATCTGAAAACAAATGGGGCTACACATGAGGAAAAAGGGAGACCAGAAAAACGACCCATTTCCCCTTAGTGAGTTCACTGCTCAATAGGTGGCGTTCTGAGAGTGAGGGTCTGAGTCTGGAGGGTGAGACGGTGAAGCACTTGAGCGAAGCAACCGGCCGCTTCAGAGATGGAGCTGCTTCGAGCCATGATGGATGCTTCGCATGTCTCACTCCCCAGACTGGAACAAGACCTCACGGGCTTCACCGTGTTGGGCGGTGGAATGTACAGGCTCTCAGCCTATGCCCGAGAGGGAGTAGTTGGAATATAGAAAAAAAAAAAAAAACAAAAAAAACAAAAAAAAAAAAACGATTATATTACAGTGAGGGAGGCTCTGTTGAAATATATTGGGATACCGTTTAAATATAACCTTTCGATCTCTACAGGTCCTTCCTAAGCTAAATAAACTCGTCTAAGGTTATCCCGAATATCATAAAAAAGGAATCCAAGGTTTCCCTACCCATAAAGTTAACTAAAGAGGGGAGTAGGAAAACATATTATGGTAGATATTATAAGACTGGGGAATGAACATGAAAAGAACGGGGAGAGAGAGAGAGAGAGAGAGAGAGTGTGTGTGTATGTGTGTGTGAGAGAGCGACAGAGAGAGTGTGAGAGAGAGAGAGAGAGGAGGAACTGTATGATGGACATTAAAAGGAAAGAGGCAAAGGGACATAGCGAGAACAAAGACGTAGGCACAAAGGCACAGAAGAAGAGAAGAACAAAGGAGACAAACTTGGATTACAAAAAGATCATAATTACTAAAAAAGAATGTAAAGGCATGAAGGCACTGGAGAGAGAGAGAGAGAGAGAGAGAGAGAGAGAGAGAGAGAGAGAGAGAGAGAGATATGTGTGGGAGGGTAGGGGGAGGGTTGCAGGGAAGAAGAAAGTAAAATTAGAGTAAGATCAGTGTTATACCAGGGTTTTTACCAGGTTTAGATTGGATTTTGGTAGGTTCTACTTAACTGGAGAAGTCAAAGTCACACAACACATGTACAGAAGAAATAAAGGGTAACATATAACACTGTGTACATTTGATGAACAACTTTATTTATGTAATCGCCAAGTTTAACAATACTAATATTTATGCGTGAATAAATGGTTATAACATATACAGTATGTGCCGAGCACGGTCGAGGATCCGCAATGGAACTAGGAATCTCTTAGCTATCTCTCTCTTTCACTATGCTTCTACAAATATAGAAAATCTCACAACTCCAAGAAATAATCAAAGTCCAAATAGTTGACTCTGTCTTGGTAATAGTCCCCGTTCGCACTAGGGAAATAAACAGTCTCAATGGACTGGTGGACTCTTTTATCTCGATTGACCCATCGCACTGGTGTGAATTAAACAGTCTAAATTTTGGGACTCTGTCGTTCTAACTAATTCACCTTGTCGCACTGGTGATGAAATAAACAGAGTATTATTTGTGGACTCTGTTTTTATCTTGATTCACCCGTCGCACTGGTCTAATTTGGGGACTTTGTCGTTATAACTAATTCACCTTGTTGCACTGGTGTCTTAGTGGGAGTGGATTTTCAACATTTACTCCTAGGCAAACACTTGAAGTTTGGAGTGACGAATGTAGTGCGAGTTGTCTGGTCTTCTAGTTCTCCGTTGGGCCGTTTAGGTGGTCCTGCCATGTGGATGGGTAGTTTGGGATACAGATGGATTAGCTGGTTTTGTGTCTTAAATGTTAGTTCCTTGATGTCATGATATTGGGCACTTTCACCGGACTAACGCGAGTAATAAGCTAGGACATGTCCTGGGGCTAGAGTTACTCGTCTATCCTGACCGTTATGCTAATCGGTGGTGAAGTTCCGTTTCGGTACTCTTGACTTAGGGTCCTTAATACAATGTCTCTAGTGTCATGACACAGTGACAATGTATCGTTTCGGTACTCTTGACTTAGGGTCTTTAATACAATGTCTCTTATGGTTAATTTAGATAAGTGGACTGTATATTATTAATTTCGAAGAAACATTAACCATATAGAATAATTACCCTTAGATGAACTCAGCTGGTGATTGGAGGATGGCGGAAAATAGGCTAGATGACTTGAAGTGGTTAGTAAGGTAAACAAGCGTATGAAAAGAGGCTACAATAGGCTAGGATAGGCTAGATATTTACATTAAATTTGTGACAAAGATGATGATGTAGTGACTATATGAAATATGAGATGAAAGTGAAGCGAAAACACCTGATTATGAAACTATAGGAAGAAGGAATAGCGTGTGTAGCTGGGACGGAGGTTGGTTGGAGAGTCAGCAAGCGCGTTGGGTTTGTCTCTGTTGTGACCTACCGTGCACGCGCATAACATATGGAAAATGTATCCCATCTTTTTTACAATGAGATACTTATGAACAATCTTAAATAATACAAATATATATATATATATATATATGGGAATTATAATCCTACAATAATTTCCCATATACAACTACAGAATAATATATTCTACCCAATCATGGAACGTTCGACCAAGGTTATGGAAGCGTTCAACTTAAGACTACGGAAAGATACGTAACGCTACATCAACCCAGATTACGTAACATCGAGACTGTTCATACTAGTTAGAGTATACTAAGTATGGACATATTCCCACCAACAGAAAATATACCAAATTTACATGATTAGATTTGCCCGGAGGCAATCTTATCCCGCCAAGCTTGGGAGGATATCTGGACTGCCTGTCGACGTGGGCGTCCATCGGACGCGTCAACAGGCTGCGCCGAAGTAGAAGCCAGGGAGGGGACATCAATGGATAACTGATCCGAGGGGATGTCCTTGCGATCGAGGTCACCCTAAAGAGGATATAGTCGTACTGTTGGCCGTGTGATTACTCCAGTCCTGGTGCGAACCTTCACTACCCGAACCTCACCATCACGACCTGGTAACAACTCCTCTATCCGACCCAATTTCCAGAATGCGCACGGACCGTCTTCATGGATGGTTACCACGTCCCCTACCCTAGGCCAATGACCTTTTAATGGCGTTAGTTTATTTTGTTGCGCTTCCCTTAACACCTTATTAGCGGGCTAGGCGGTCTAGCGGACTGTAGCGCCCAGCGGGGTGTTTTTACCCTAAATAGGGTTGTTTACGTGATCATTTTCATGCCTAAATAAGACCCAGAGTGTAAAACAAGTATCTATCCCTGAAAGGGCGTAAACAGAGCTTTCCAATGACACCCGAACCATCCTTGTACGACCACTAGTTCTCTTGCAACGATCGTGCAACACGAGTGCAAAAACCCTGTAATTAGGTAATTTCCCTACATAATTCCCTGTGTAGCGAGTGAGAGAGGGGAGGGAAGGGTGGGAGGCACCTCAGTTGGTCCACCGCGGTGGTCGTGAGCGGTCATAGGGTTGCTAGGCTCGTCACACCGCTCAACTCTCTCTCTCTCAGCAACATTACGTGCTGAAAATGGCGCACGACATAAGTTGTGAACCGCCACTTAGTCCAAATTTATTTCACACGACATCAGTTGCGCGCCGCCAATTAAGGGTTAAAGTCACCAGATATTCTGTTGACCAGCGATGCCAAATATCTCGCGATAATTTACGAATATATTTGTAGCGGGCCGATATCACGTCCTTACTTATGTAGTCTGGATCTTCCACAGTATCCTCATCATGCTCTCAGGAAGATCCCGCAGTCTGTATCCACGTACCAGTACTGAGGGTGTAATTGGGGTAAGGTCTTCCAAATCACCAGAAGCATAGTATAGAGGGCGATCATTTACGGTGGCTTCAATCTCCAAGAGTATGGTGTTGAGTTCCTCAATCGAGATGAGAGCTCTACCCAACACCTTCTTCAGACCCGCCTTCACGATACCTATGGCGCTCTCCCATATGGCGCCAAACCAAAGCGCTCTGGCGGGAATGAAACGCCATTCGCATTTTACATCCGCTAGGCAGGTCTGAATCTTACGATTGTTGCTCACTTCTTTGAGATATGTAGATGCCCCTATGAAAGTCTTTGCATTGTCACTCGGCATGATACGAGGATTTCCCTGTCTACTGCAGAATCTTCGGAAGGCATGTAGGAAGCTATCACAAGTGAGGTTGGTGACCAGTTCCAGGTGAATTGACCTGGTAACAGCACAGGTGAAAAGTATCATATACACCTTAAGATTGGGTGAATCTTTCACAGGGATTGCTCCACTGTAGTCAACCCCGGCAACTTTGTAAGGGTCACCTAGGGTGGTTCGCAGGATTGGTAAGGGAGGAATTCCGACGGGATCATAATGTGTTCCCTGTACTCTTCTACACTTTAAGCATTTGCGTAGGACTTTCTTGACCACCAGCCTGATTCTAGGCACCCACCATCGTTGTCTTACATAGGTGACTATATGACCAACCCCATAATGACAACAGAGTCGGTGACACCTATCGATGATAAGATGGGTGAAGGGATGATTGGGGGGCAGTAGTATTGGATACTTACTTACCTCAGAGAGGGCTGCCAATCGTAATCTGCCTCCACAATGTATCAAGTCCCCCTTCAAGTGTAAGCCCAACTGGTTGATCAGGTTATTCCTAGACTTTGTTCCCTTAACCAGTAATTTATATTCCTGCGTATATATTTCTTGTTGACAGAGCTTATGTAATAATTTATCTGCAATTCTGATCTTCACATTGAGGTAAGCACTACCTGTGGGCGGTGTGCCTTTAATTTTTGCTTTTACATTGTCTACAAATCGTATCACCCATGCTGTAACACGTACGTTGTAACTTCTCATAGCTGCTGAATCTATCCCAGTCCCATAACCGTGTGTCTTCGTCAGGCACCGAGTCAATTACCGGTGCCACAATAGCAGTGTGCTGCTCGCTCAAATCTATATTTTCTGGCCATTCGTTGGGATTATTAATTAAGCCAGCATGGGCCATTCCACCACAACGCAGAAGATTTGAGAAATTTAGCAGACACCACGAGTAATGCAGTCACTTGGATTCTCTTTGGTAGACACATACCGGAACTGTGCGGTTGGGAGCAGGGTATGAATTTCGTCGACACAGTTGGTGACGTACACTGGTAGCTTCTTTCGGCTATGTAACCAGTAGAGCGTAATTTGGCTGTCACTCCATATAACTGTCTCCGAGATATTTAGCAAATTTTTAAAAGTTTCCTCTATAAAGTGAACGAGTCTAGCAGCCAACAGAACTGCAGTCAGCTCTAATTTTGGGATGGAAAGGGATTTGATCGGGGCGACTTTCGCCTTCGCCATGACTAGACGGCTGCCACTTGTGTCAACAAAGTATATGGCGGTGCCGTACGCGACCTTGCTAGCGTCTGAGAAGGCATGAATGGAAACAGGATGGTCCATGACAACTCTCCGAGGAAAATTAAAACCCTTACAGAGACGAAGATCCGAAATAATGTCTTCCCACTCCTGAACCAGATCGCCAGTCAAAACCTCATCCCAACCTAATTTTATCCTCCATAATTGCTGAAGGAATAATCTTGATTTGATCGACACCGGTAGAACTATCCCCAAGGGGTCAAAAAGTTTAGCCGTCATACTCAAGCAAATCCGTTTTGTAATCTGCGAATATTGCGCGTACTGAACGCCGAACGAGAGGGTATCGGTGTTCGTTTCCCAAAACAACCCTAGCACTCTAACATGTTCCTGCTGTACAGCCGCCACACCATCCCGTTGCAGTACAGTCCGCAAAACAGAATTATTTGTCGCCCATTCGCGCAAATGTAGATGGGCGTCTTTCATAATTTCTCGGACCACGCCATACTGTAGGTATCAATCAGGAAATCTTCATCATTACCTGTACCCAGTAAATTGTCGATGTAAAGCCCTGACCGAATCTGATGAAGAACCTGCGGATCTGCACTGACATTCCACAAATGTTTTAAAATGGTGGCGTTTAAAAGAAATTGGGAACACGTCGCGCCAAATAAAACTGCCCGGAACCGGTAACAAATGAGGGGGGAATCTAGCTGCCTTGGAAATTTAGGCCACATAAACCGCGTATAGTCCTGGTCGTCTTCATGGAGTCTTAACATCAGAAATGCCTTCTCAATATCAGACACTCAGGCATACTTACCGAGTCTAAACCGGAGCAAAACCTGCGCTAAGTCTGGCACCAGTGAAGGTCCAGTATACAGGCAGTCATTAAGACTAGGTTGACGATCACTCATCTTGGCGGAACAGTCGAAGACGATACGCACTGGCGTAGTTTTGCTCTCCTTGACTACTCCATGATGAGCCAAGTAATGTCCGGTATCTGATTTATCAAAAGGCACCTCTTCTATAAAACCCCGGGACACCTGCTCCTTTATGACTTTTGAGTATTCCTCGCAAAAGTCAGGCTCTTTGATGAATCTTCTCTGAAGACCCCGAAGACGGCCTATGGCCAAACCCTTGTTAGTTGGCAGCTGATCCTTGGAATTGTTCCAGGGCAGTCTCACTTTATACTGTTGGCTGTCGGGATCGTAGGTAACGGTATCCTCATACGACGATAGTGCTTGACGCTCAACCTGTGAGTATTCCTTAGGGGTTATCCCGATGTGATCTAATTCCCACAAAACGTTTAAGTCATTTTTGCATGGTGGAATATTACCAGTGGACATGTATTCGTCCATTGGGTTTACTGCTACTTTCAATACAGTAATTACTTCTGTGCTGGAGCTGGTAGGTTGTGCCACATATGAACCACTGATGGCGTACTCGTACTTGGTAGGAAGCAGAATTAGGCTACCTGACCTTTTATGCCCAGGTCGCACTATATTGTAGTAGTGATCTGCACCGATGAGCAGCTCCAGCTGATCTGTGTCCGTTGCGTGAGGATCGGCTAATTTTATGCCTTTACTTTGTAAACTAACCAGTTTAGACTTTAGGTTAAGTTCACCTTTATGTTCTGGCAATTCATCAACCACTATTGCGTCTAGATGATGAAATTTACCTCTGTGTTTGTATTGCAGTGCCACAACATTATATTCCCTAGAGGCTTGGTTTCCGGTAAATCCGTGAAGACATAACTCCTCAGTTCCTTTAGAAATGTAGGAAAGGGAGGATAGAACAGAAGACTTCACAAAGGTCCTCTGAGAACATTGGTCAAGTAGCGATCTGATTTTAACACAATTATTATCCTTACCCTTTACCTGCAGCTGTACGGTGGGCAAGATTACTGTATTTTTACCTGTAGCAACGGACATTGTAGTTGAAGTAGCAGCAATATGCTCTCTCTTGGTGTTATCCTCCGCTGGTCTACTTTCCTTCCCTTGTTTTTGTGTACACAGGGAATGAAAGTGTTTGCCCTTACAAAACTTGCAACTTCTTATGTTAGGATTAGTACAACCCGAATGGCTATGCTCTTTTGACAAGCACCCAGTGCAGAGACGTAGTTGACGGGCTCTTTTAACTTTAAGAGGCCCTGTCTTATACTTCATACACTTGTACCATAAATGATTGGTGCCACTACACAGAACACAGTTGAATTTCCTGTACTCACTTTGGGCGGTAAATGTTGCCGTAGCCATGGGTGTACCCCCTACTCTGTCTTGACCCGACATATTGTACACTTCAGCCTGGAAGCAATGGGTGAATTTCTTATAATCCAGGCACGAGTCTCCCATTTCCCGTTTTATGGTTTCTTTTAGTGGTGATGGCAATTTATTGACAAGAGTCACCACACAAAATTCCTCCAAACAAATTCCATGGCTAATGATAGACCTCATCACACTCTCTGTATTGGCATAGAAGTCCTTCAGGTCAGCTGTTTGGTGTTTGGGTGACACTAATTGATTGAATTTGGTAACATAAGCTGCCTTGATTTGATCTGGATGCCCATATGTCTCTTGCAGGAGCTCTATTGCTGGGACATAACTTGCACTTTCGATAATGAATCCTTCGACTAGCTTATGTGCATCACCCAGAAGCTGACCCTTTAGATAGGTGAAGCGTTGTATATCTGTGAGGTCGGGATTGTCACTTGAACATCTTCCAAAATCCCGACCACAATGTGGCATCACCCTCAAATTTTGGAAGAGCAAGATGTGGTAATTTGACTGCGGATTTCTTTGGCTCCTTCTTGACCTCCTTCTTGACCTCTGGAATCAAGATCCCCTTCAGTGTGGCAACGATTACTTGTATGCCCTCCATATATAGGGTATCCTCTCTTAACTCCTCGATATACTCGGCGTCCGTCTCGTAAGTGTCGGCCAGGTCCTCCTGTGTGACCTCATACTTGTCAAGTTGCTTTTGAATACTGAGCAACCTGGCCTCCATCTCCACTCTAGATGCCGAATCAAGGAATTCGTTGATGTCAGAGGTCAATACCGTCAAAGAGCCCTTAAGCCCAGCCCGACGCCTTTGTACACTTTTAGCCATGATTATACGGGAAGGAAATCTATTGACGTTAAATCAAACTATCAATGCCAGACCGAATAAGTTGCGGACAACAATACAGTACTCCGAGAAATCAAATTAAATCGCGAGCTGAAAATAAAACACCCTCACGAAATGCGGAATAAGAATTGTGCGCAATGTAGACTAGCCATCTGGAGTCCTTCAATTTAACTCCTTATATAACAGTTATGATCTAGATCCATAAATCACAGAATCATTACACCCTAATTCAAGAAAAGCCGGGAGGGAAATTTAGTACAATACAGTATAGGCCAAAAGTCTCTAGACGTCAAAAAAGAGGTACCGTTTTAAAGTTATAATAAATTCAAGAATTTTAAGAGAGAGAGAGCCTATAGAGTAATTTAAACAGGCTAAAATAAACTCAATGGGTACCGCTAATTTTATATTATTAAATTTAATAAATGTGAAAATTGTACACAAGAAAAGTTCATATCAGGAAGTCACAAGGAAAAAGTTTTGAGTTGGATTAACACACACTCAGCCTATCAGCTATCATATTACCCCGCCTCCAGGGCACACGACGTGAGTAGAATTTAGAAAGACATGTGAATCAATAAAGAAGTTATTTGACAGTATAAATTTGACATAGATTGAATAACCTTAACTTTTGAAATTATTATACAGTACAGTATGGATGATTTTAATCTTAGTGCCAATCAATTGTTATATAATTTGGGCCTAAAGGATTTGCAATCAAAATTTAATTAATATACTGTACCGACTTTGAGGTTTATTAATCTAGGCTATACTGATTTTGTTGATCAACTCTAACGTCATGGTGGGCAAACATCTCGTCGTATGACCTGGCGAACAATGCATACTCGTCCTGCCCAAAGCACCGACGACAGGTGGCTAGGATCTCCGAAAAGAGACGCTTTGATGCCTCGTGCGTGAGGTGTACTCCGTCGGGACCGAAGTCAGCCTCAGAGGTATTCATAGACTGATAGCGCTCCTGGGTGAATGGGATATGGCGCTTTAGCCAACGGTTAACCGCATTTCTAATGCGGTTAAACTCGTCCGTAGAGACCCCTCGTGGAGCCTGCCGCTTCTCTACCCCAATCACCCGGACTTCTCCCCCCGAGAGACGCACCACCTCCTCAGCTAGGACCTCGATCCCCTCCGCTATCTCTCTCGGACTGACCCCGCTCCTTATCTCGTTCCCTCCTATCACCAAGAAGGTCAAGTCGGGCTTCAGCTCTAAAAACTGACCCCAGGCTTCTGTTGACCTCAAGGTGCTGACGCGGGCACCTGGGGCGGCCAGAGGAGTCACGAAAAAGAAACAATCAACAATCGCAGGATAATCCTCCCCTACCCCACCACCCGCGGCACCATGACGTCAAAAGCCCTGGGCCATGAGGGACAGACGAAGTATGGCACAAAAAAATGAACCACGAAGGCTAGGCCACCACCAACCACAAAAAAAAAAAAGGGGGGGGGGGGGCAAACTAGTGAAAGGTTCGAAGGACCAATTATATGGTTAATTTAGATAAGTGGACTGTATATAATTAATTTCGAAGAAGCATTAACCATATAAAATAATTACCCTTAGATGAACTCAGCTGGTGATTGGAGGATGGCGGAAAATAGGCTAGATGACTTGAAGTGGTTAGTAAGGTAAACAAGCGTATGAAAAGAGGCTACAATAGGCTAGGATAGGCTAGATATTTACGTTAAATTTGTGATAACTACCTGTAACAAAGATGATTATGTAGTGACTATATGAAATATGAGATGAAAGTGAAGCAAAAACACCTGATTATGAAACTATAGGAAGAAGGCTTAGCGTGTGTAGCTGGGACAGAGGTTGGTTGGAGAGTCAGCAAGCGGCCAAGCGCGTTGTGTTTGTCTCTGCCGTGACCTACCGCGCACGCGCATAACATATGGAAAATGTATCCCATCTTTTTTACAATGAGATACTTATGAACAATCTTAAATAATACAAATATATATATATATATGGGAATTATAATCCTACAATATTTTCCCATATACAACTACAGAATAATATATTCTACCCAATCATGGAACGTTCGACCAAGGTTATGGAAGCGTTCAACTTAAGACTACGGAAAGATACGTAACGCTACATCAACCAAGATTACGTAACATAGAGACTGTTCATACTAGTTAGAGTATACTAAGTATGGACATCTCTAGTGTCATGACAAAGCGACAAAGTATCGTTTCGGTACTCTTGACTTAGGGTCTTTAATACAATGTCTCTAGTGTCATGACACAGCATCAATGTATCGTTTCGGTACTCTTGACTTAGGGTCTTTAATACATTGTCTCTAGTGTCATGACACAGCGACAATGTATCGTTTCGGTACTCTTGACTTAGGGTCTTTAATACAATGTCTCTAGTGTCATGACACAGCATCAATGTATCGTTTCGGTACTCTTGACTTAGGGTCTTTAATACATTGTCTCTAGTGTCATGACACAGCGACAATGTATCGTTTCGGTACTCTTGACTTAGGGTCTTTAATACAATGTCTCTAGTGTCATGACACAGCGACAATGTATCGTTTCGGTACTCTTGACTTAGGGTCTTTAATACAATGTCTCTAGTGTCATGACACAGCGACAATGTATCGTTTCGGTACTCTTGACTTAGGGTCTTTAATACAATGTCTCTAGTGTCATGACACAGCGACAATGTATCGTTTCGGTACTCTTGACTTAGGGTCTTTAATACAATGTCTCTAGTGTCATGACACAGCGACAATGTATCGTTTCGGTACTCTTGACTTAGGGTCTTTAATACAATGTCTCTAGTGTCATGACACAGCGACAATGTATCGTTTCGGTACTCTTGACTTAGGGTCTTTAATACAATGTCTCTAGTGTCATGACACAGCGACAATGTATCGTTTCGGTACTCTTGACTTAGGGTCTTTAATACAATGTCTCTAGTGTCATGACACAGCGACAATGTATCGTTTCGGTACTCTTGACTTAGGGTCTTTAATACAATGTCTCTAGTGTCATGACACAGCGACAATGTATCGTTTCGGTACTCTTGACTTAGGGTCTTTAATACAATGTCTCTAGTGTCATGACACAGCGACAATGTATCGTTTCGGTACTCTTGACTTAGGGTCTTTAATACAATGTCTCTAGTGTCATGACACAGCGACAATGTATCGTTTCGGTACTCTTGACTTAGGGTCTTTAATACAATGTCTCTAGTGTCATGACACAGCGACAATGTATCGTTTCGGTACTCTTGACTTAGGGTCTTTAATACAATGTCTCTAGTGTCATGACACAGCGACAATGTATCGTTTCGGTACTCTGACTTAGGGTCTTTAATACAATGTCTCTAGTGTCATGACACAGCGACAATGTATCGTTTCGGTACTCTTGACTTAGGGTCTTTAATACAATGTCTCTAGTGTCATGACACAGCGACAATGTATCGTTTCGGTACTCTTGACTTAGGGTCTTTAATACAATGTCTCTAGTGTCATGACACAGCGACAATGTATCGTTTCGGTACTCTTGACTTAGGGTCTTTAATACAATGTCTCTAGTGTCATGACACAGCGACAATGTATCGTTTCGGTACTCTTGACTTAGGGTCTTTAATACAATGTCTCTAGTGTCATGACACAGCGACAATGTATCGTTTCGGTACTCTTGACTTAGGGTCTTTAATACAATGTCTCTAGTGTCATGACACAGCGACAATGTATCGTTTCGGTACTCTTGACTTAGGGTCTTTAATACAATGTCTCTAGTGTCATGACACAGCGACAATGTATCGTTTCGGTACTCTTGACTTAGGGCAGGGGTCGGCAACATGCGGCTCAGCTTTCAGGACACTTGTGTGGCTCCTGAAGCTTCCAAAATAATAAAGATTCCTTCAAAACGAAGGCATCATATATTACGGTACATGCGAGGCAACATTAAATTTTGTTTTTATTCAACTTCGAAAACATCTATAGGCATCAATCGTTATGATTTCGAGAAAGCGAGACATATGTCTTCCTAAAGCTATGTGAATACAAGTAAATTGAACAATATCACTATAATTTATTTTGTTCAGAAGTAGGGAATATTCTCTTATCTCTGAAGTACGGTACTGTAGATTTCGTTTCATGTGACCTAATTTTTTGTATTGCGGTTCCGACAATACAACATTTGTATGGAACTTTAAAAAAATGGCTCTTCTAGCTTCAAGGGTTGCTGACCACTGACTTAGGGTCTTTAATACAATGTCTCTAGTGTCATGACACAGCGCCAATGTATCGTTTCGGTACTCTTGACTTAGGGTCTTTAATACAATGTCTCTAGTGTCATGACACAGCGACAATGTATCGGGCTAACGCAAGGAGATAGTAAGATCATGAACTTACTGATTTCGCTCGATCTGCCACTGACCGTTATAAGAGGTTCAAAGAACTCAGGGGCAGTGTTTAAATCTTTTAATTGTAAATGTCATCGACCATGGTGTCGGATAGATACAATAAGGACTTTTATATGTAGAGTGCCGTTGTTAGCGGTATCTCACAAAGCCCTAAACTAGTCGAATGACCTTTACCACAGCAAGTATCTTTCTATAGTTTTAGAGTGCGTTTTTGGCAAAAAAAGTAAGGTGGGGACATGTCCTACGGTTATGCTTCTAATACCAAAGGTGCAGCCTATTAGGGATCTTATTATTAAGCACTATACCATGGCATGTGATAATATTAATTCATCAATAGGTAAAATAACTCCTCAGACCTCGAAAAACATTCAACATGGTTTCAGTACAATCCTTGAATGGGAGGGTAACTTTAGGGCTAGATTGTGTACATGTACATTGAACCAAGCCCCATAATTGCTTGCCTTATCCAGGTTTTCGTTGGGGTAGTGACGACTTTGGCTGAAATGTACCAGGTCAGGTGTGCGGGGGTCAGAAGGTCATAAGTCCAGGGGGGCGTATTTGGGGGGGGGGGGGGGATTAGGAGGACCCCTTAGAAGTTTACGGGCAGTGTCCCTGGCTAGTGCGTCTATGTTGGTCCTTTTGTCCCTGACTGAACACTATTTTCTTCTTGTGGCTTTGTGGTGTTGGTGTGAAGTTGCAATGGTTTTGCCTGGTGTGGTTGGTACATCAGGTTTGATCGTGGCAATTCTGGCGTCTCGTTTGATAAAATGTAGTGATGCACAGGTGGTTTTTGGGCGGCTAGGTGTGGTGGGCTTTGTCTTGGGTTTTATTTCCCACACATGGTTTTACTGGCGCGTTGGTCTTCTGTGATCGAGGTGAGTTTTCCTTCTCGGTGTAGATATTCTGCTTCTGGTTTCTGCTGTGGTCTTCTTTGTTGATGATGTGGGGAAGTTTGGGTATTCTGGGCATCTTCGTTGTTTTGTTCTTATTACTTCTTTCCTTCGCTTTTGTTAACCCTTTCACGCATTCATGACGCAGAGGTTGCCAGATTAGTAATAAGAAATAGTGTTCTCTCACTCTTATAATTACCTCTCCAAAATTAGTTTTCGGCCCACAGCTAACTCAATTGAAGACAACTGCAGAGGTTGAAGTAACTAACCTAAAGGTTTCTAAATACCCCTGATGGTAACAAAGGCTTTAAAGTATCCCCAATAGGCTCAAAATCGCGTCATATGTCGGAGAGGGTTAATTCTCTTTGAGTTGCTCCTTCGTCCATCCTATTCCGTTTTCCTTGTTTTTGTTGTCTGCTGGTGCTGGTTACGATGGTCTCCCCTTCATCGGTTTGTTTCCTTTGTTGTGGTATGGTGGTATTCGTTAATCTGGTTATTTTAATAAGAGTAAGATAGAGCAAGATACAGTAAGAAAGAGCCAAGATAGAGTCAGAAGAAGCAGTAAACAGGAAGAGCGAGCCCCACATATTAATCCCATCATAAGATTACCGACCATGGGTAATGTACCACCAAAATTATCAGACCAGTGGAGAGGAGGAAGGGGGGGGGGGGGGTAAAGCAGTGGGGGTTGGTGGTGGTGGTGGGGGGCGGTGGTGGGGGGCGGGGGGAGGACTGGGGTTAGAGGTAGTGGTGGAGGTTAGAGACTTTGGTAGAGATGATGGGGGTCAGAGATAGTGGTGGTGGTTAGAGGTAGTGGTGGAGGGTAGAGGTAATGGTGGAGATGATGGGGTTAGAGGTAGTGGTGAAGATGATGGGAGTTAGAGGTAGTGGTGGAGGGTAGAGGTAATGGTGGAGATGATGGGGTTAGAGGTAGTGGTGGAGATGATGGTGGTTAGAGGTAGTGGTGGAGATGATGGGGGTTAGAGGTAGTCGTGGAGATGATGGGAGTTAGAGGTAGTGGTGGAGATGATGGGGGTAGTGGTGATGATTGGGGTTAGAGATAGTGGTGGAGATGATGGTGGTTAGATAGTGGTGGAGATGATAGAGGTAGTGGTGGAGATGATGGAGGTTAGAGGTAGTGGTGGAGATGATGGGGGTTAGAGGTAGTGGTGATGATGGTAGTTAGAGGTAGTGGTGGAGATGATGGGAGTTAGAGGTAGTGGTGGAGATGATGGAGGTTAGAGGTAGTGGTGGAGATGATGGGGGTTAGACGTAGTGGTGATGATGGGGGTTAGAGGTAGTGGTGATGATGATGGGGGTTAGAGGTAGTGGTGATGATGGGAGTTAGAGGTAGTGGTGGAGATGATGGAGGTTAGAGGTAGTGGTGGAGATGATGGAGGTTAGAGGTAGTGGTGGAGATGATGGGAGTTAGAGGTAGTGGTGGAGATGATGGGGTTTAGAGGTAGTGGTGGAAATGATGGGGTTAGAGGTAGTGGTGGAGATAGTGGGAGTTAGAGGTAGTGGTGGAGATGATGGGGGTTAGAGGTAGTGGTGGAAATGATGGGGTTAGAGGTAGTGGTGGAGATAGTGGGAGTTAGAGGTAGTGGTGGAGATGATGGGGGTGATGGGGTTAGAGGTAGTGGTGGAGATAGTGGGAGTTAGAGGTAGTGGTGGAGATGATGGGGGTTAGAGGTAGTGGTGGAGGTGATGGGGGTTAGAGGTAGTGGTGGAGATGATGGGAGTTAGAAGTAGTGGTGGAGATGATGGGAGTTAGAGGTAGTGGTGGAGATGATGGGGGTTAGAGGTAGTGGTGGAGATAGTGGGAGTTAGAGGTAGTGGTGGAGATAGTGGGAGTTAGAGGTAGTGGTGGAGATAGTGGGAGTTAGAGGTAGTGGTGGAGATGATGGGGGTTAGAGGTAGTGGTGGAGATAGTGGGAGTTAGAGGTAGTGGTGGAGGTGATGGGGGTTAGAGGTAGTGGTGGAGATGATGGGAGTTAGAGGTAGTGGTGGAGATGATGGGAGTTAGAGGTAGTGGTGGAGATGATGGGAGTTAGAGGTAGTGGTGGAGATGATGGGAGTTAGAGGTAGTGGTGGAGATGATGGGGGTTAGAGGTAGTGGTGGAGATGATGGGAGTTAGAGGTAGTGGTGGAGATGATGGGAGTTAGAGGTAGTGGTGGAGATGATGGGAGTTAGAGGTAGTGGTGGAGATGATGGGAGTTAGAGGTAGTGGTGGAGATGAAAGATAAAAAAAAAAACGGTAACCCCCTTAATAATAATGACAATATTTGTAATAGTAAACATATATTACTATTATTATCAGTGTTCATCTATATCCCATTTGTATTTGTTGATTTCCTTAATTGAGTTTAGAGGTGAAGTTGTTTGGTGGAAAAAACATAATAATTGACCACTTGCGAGTTTCGGTCTATAAGGAAGTTGGAGCTGTCGACATCGATATTTAGCAGAATTACCAGCTAAAATATGATTGCATTACATTTATAAAAACATAAAACCCAACTCAACTTACTCTTTAACCATCAGAAACCCACATTATTATTGCATTTCTATTTACTATCGATGTCTACAGCTCCAACTTCCTTACAGCCTGAAACTCGCAAGTGGTCAATTCTCCGTTATCTTGTAGACTTGCTAGAACTGAGAACCAGAGGGGCGCGGTGTATCGATCCTAATGGAACAGTTGGTGGAAGTACCTTGGAACTCCATTAGGAAGGCATAGTTTAAAATACATAGATATACTGGATATATACAGTGTATATATATATATATACCGGTATATATATATATATATATATATATATATATATATATATATATAAAGAGATATATATATATATATATATAGAGAGAGAAGGGGGGGGGGGGTAGACAATGCATAGTTCATTATGTTTCCAAATAGACCTGGCAAATATCCAACTGACAGATAACTTGGAGTTTTTTGGTAAAATGATAACGTTCCACATGTCACTATGTTTAGTATCTTAAGGGGGTTCACCTGCTCTTTTTTATCTTTCTCTCTTGCTCTGCCTTGTATCCATTCAGCCCCATTCAGCCAACTGTTTTAAGACGTTTATCCCCATCCAGGTGTCGATTTCTTCCTGGCGAGTGATAGCGAGCCAGCATTGTATGGAGAAATCCGGCTTCGTCGGACATTTTTCTGTCGAAAAATTTACAAATTTAGCTTGCTGTCAAAGAAATATATATATATATATATAGGCTATGCTGGCTCGCTACCGCTCGCCAGGAAAAATGTGTCACCTGGATGGGGTAAACGTCTTAAAACAGTAGGCTAAATGGGGCCGATTGGATGCAAGCCAAAGAGAGAGGGAGAGAAAGAGAAAAAAAAAAGCGAGGTGGGCTCCCTTAATGCTTCGGGATATATGGCAAAAAATAAACACCTATTTCATGGCAATTGCATGAAGTAGCAAACTGATGCATACGTACATAGTGTTGCAATGACAACACATATATATATAGACACAGTGTTGATGTTTGTATATAACGAACATATATATATAGACACAGTGTTGATGTTTGTATATAACGAACACACATATATATATAGACACAGTGTTGATGTTTGTATATAACGAACACATATATATAGACACAGTGTTGATGTTTGTATATAACGAACACATATATATAGACACAGTGTTGATGTTTGTATATAACGAACACATATATATATAGACACAGTGTTGATGTTTGTATATAACGAACACATATATATATAGACAGTGTTGATGTTTGTATATAATGAACACATATATATATATAAACACAGTGTTGATGTTTGTGTATAACGAACACATATATATATAGACACAGTGTTGATGTTTGTGTATAACGAACACATATATATATAGACACAGTGTTGATGTTTGTATATAACGAACACATATATATATAGACACAGTGTTGATGTTTGTGTATAACGAACACAGACATAATGTTAACGAGGCTATGACAGACGTATACAGACACATTGTTTGTATATAACGAACACATACAGACATAATGTTAACGAGGCTATGACAGACGTATACAGACACATTGTTTGTATATAACGAACACATACAGACATAATGTTAACGAGGCTATGACAGACGTATACAGACACATTGTTTGTCATGTATCATCACATAATATTATCCCCTTGAAACTCTGACGAGTTTTAGCAGTTTATTTTGGCTATCATTAGACGATTTTACGCAGCTTAGGAAGTATCGGGTATTAAAAGGGTATAGACTATCTCCATCAACCCCCTGACTTCCATAAACCTTTCCTAATCTGAATAAAATCGTCTAATAATTACCAGAAAACAGAAAAGAAATGCGTATTGGATCTTGAAAGGGTTAATATACTGTACTGTTGATGAAGCTAAGCAGGCACAATGTTGGTGTAACTATAACAGACACATTTTTTAACAATAGCAAAGGATTACATAGGAAAGCAAGCAGCAACAGACCAACTGTCCTCACTAGGCCACTTGTTGAAAGGTGTGTATTGGTTACTTGTGGGAAAATAAATACAAAGTCTGCTATTCGAACACAAGCATTGCCAGTCGGGGATTTGATAGTTTAAACTGTCAACGACATCACTCAGCAAGTTGGTCCACAAGTTAACTACTCTGTTGATTTTTGTTTTGTTTTAATGTTGAACCTATAACGGACTCCATGTTCGAGAAAAACTATAACAGACACACAGATATTATGTTGGTGAACCTTTAACAGACAAATTCTCTCTCATGCTTCCATACACACACACACACGGTCATGTGAAGGCTAGGTCGGGACAGATCAGTCTCTAGGGACCCACAAAGTCTCCTGCCCACGTCCTACTCTATCGGGTGTATGTAGGGGCACTTGTCAGAAGCATGGATCACTCTGTTGATCCGTTAGGATGTGCATTTTCAGCCTCATTGGGTGCTGGCTCGAGATAAACCGATTATTTGCCTAGGCAAGCTCTTTCATCTCTGTCTTTCCTTCTTGCTGGAAGTTTGCTTTGACTCAACCTGTCCCAAAGAAGGGTGACCACTCTCAACCTTCCAACTATTGTCCAATTGTTCTTATTTCTTGCATCTCTAAAATTTTCTAAACTATTCATAGTTTAAAATCTCTTAAGCATTATCTTACAATAATCTACTCTCAGATCGCAAGTATGGTTTCCTTAAGGGCCGCTCTACTGGTAATTATGTTCTCAATCTTACTAACTCTTGATCATCCTCCCTTTCGGTTTCTATCCCTCTATCTGTGCCTTTGTCTCTTATTTCCTTACTGACCATACCATAGCTGCAGTTGTGGATGGCCATCGCTCACTTCCTCAACCTATCAACTCCGGTGTTCCTCAGGGTTCTGTCCTGTCTCCAGTTCTCTTTCTAATATTCATTAATGATCTCCTCAAGTGTACCTCTAGTCCTATTCACTCATATACTGATGACTCTAACTTAAACTATTCAACTAGATTTTCACAGCAACCCAGCATTTAATCACTCCAAAAGTCACATGACGAGGCCGTGGAACGCCTGTCTTCTGATCTATCACTTATTTATGATTGGGGCACAGAAAATCTAGTTACTTTCAATGCCTCCAAGACCCAATTTCTCCCTCTATCTAACCGTCACAATCTTCCACAACTCTATCAATAACTCTTCAACAATACATAAATAAACCCTTCATCTTCTCTTAATATTCTTGGTGTGTCTTTTTCATCCAACCATACTTGGATGGATCATATTACCACTCTTGCCAAAATGGCTTCCCAGAAGTTAGGTGTGCTCAACCGCGTCCGTGGGTTCTTCACCCTCGCACAGCTTCATGCTCTGTATAGGAGCACAGTACGCCCATGTATCGAGTATTGTTCACATGTGTGGAGAAGCTCCACCCATACCGCACTTTTCGAAAGAGTCGAGTCAAAAGCATTTCACCTATCAACTCACTTCCTCTTACTAGTTCCCTACAATATCAACTCACTTCCTCTTACTAGTTCCCTACAATATCAACTCACTTCCCCTTACTAGTTCCCTACAATATCAACTCACTTCCTCTTACTAGTTCCCTACAATATCAACTCACTTCCCCTTACTAGTTCCCTACAATATCAACTCACTTCCTCTTACTAGTTCCCTACAATATCAACTCACTTCCTCTTACTAGTTCCCTACAATATCAACTCACTTCCTCTTACTAGTTCCCTACATATCAACTCACTTCCTCTTACTAGTTCCCTACAATATCAACTCACTTCCCCTTACTAGTTCCCTACAATATCAACTCACTTCCTCTTACTAGTTCCCTACAATATCAACTCACTTCCTCTTACTAGTTCCCTACAATATCAACTCACTTCCCCTTACTAGTTCCCTACAATATCAACTCACTTCCTCTTACTAGTTCCCTACAATATCAACTCACTTCCTCTTACTAGTTCCCTACAATATCAACTCACTTCCCCTTACTAGTTCCCTACAATATCAACTCACTTCCTCTTACTAGTTCCCTACAATATCAACTCACTTCCCCTTACTAGTTCCCTACAATATCAACTCACTTCCTCTTACTAGTTCCCTACAATATCAACTCACTTCCTCTTACTAGTTCCCTACAATATCAACTCACTTCCCCTTACTAGTTCCCTACAATATCAACTCACTTCCTCTTACTAGTTCCCTACAATATCAACTCACTTCCTCTTACTAGTTCCCTACAATATCAACTCACTTCCCCTTACTAGTTCCCTACAATATCAACTCACTTCCTCTTACTAGTTCCCTACAATATCAACTCACTTCCTCTTACTAGTTCCCTACAATATCAACTCACCTCCTCTTACTAGTTCCCTACAATCTCTTATAAACTCACCTCCTCTTACTAGTTCCCTACAATCTCTTATAAACTCACCTCCTCTTACTAGTTCCCTACAATATCAACTCACTTCCCCTTACTAGTTCCCTACAATATCAACTCACTTCCCCTTACTAGTTCCCTACAATATCAACTCACTTCCTCTTACTAGTTCCCTACAATATCAACTCACTTCCTCTTACTAGTTCCCTACAATTTATTTCTACATGTCGCAATGTTGCATCTCTTTCACTCTGCCATCGTTATTACAACAATCAGTGTTCTTCAGAGCTCTCTCAGTGCGGCAAGTGCGAGGCACACTCCTATTCTGTCCTACTCTCCAGTCCTAGAGTTAGCAAACTTTCTTAGTCTTTCTTCTACTCAACTAGTGAACTTTGGAACTCTCTCCCTCAATCAATCCTTCCTTCATCCTATGACTTAAACTGCTTAAAACTTCGTGTGTCCAGGCATTTTAACCACAACGTCCCTTGTTTTTTACTTTGTGTAACTCTTTTGGCATTGGAGGAGACACTCGTTACAGGCAACCTGCATTTTGTCTCCTTCAAACACATCGAAAACACACATACACACACACACACACACACATACGGTAATAAAATCTTATGAATATAATACAGAAGTTGACAGAAGCCATAAGTAATACGATAATATTAACCCTTTGAAGCTCGTGACGCATTTTGACAGTTCATTCTGGCTCTCATTAGACGATTTTATGCAATACAAGAAGGATCTGTGGGAATGATATGGGTAAACACTATCTCATTTAACCCTCCGATTTCCATATACCCTTCCTAATCTGAATAACATCGTCTAATAATAGCCGGAAAACAAAAAAGAAATGCGTATTGGAGCTTCAAAGGGTTATTAAGCATACGGTACAGCATGCAGGCCACTAACTAATTGAATGTCAATATATAACGAAGTGAAATGTTGCTACTATGTAAATAAAGTTAAACGCCCCTCCTCCTCCCTCGTAACTCTAACTCTTTCTCTTTCTCTCTCTCTCTCTCTCTCTCTCTCTCTCTCTCTCTCTCTCTCTCTCTCTCTCTCTCTCTCTCTCTCTCTCTCTCTCTCTCTCTCTCTCCTCTCTCTCTCTCTCTCTCTCTCTCTCTCTCTCTCTCTCTCTCTCTCTCTCTCTCTCTCTCTCTCTCTCTCTCTCTCTCTCTCCAAGCTAGGGCTACAAAGCTTATTCCATCGATTACAAGATTGAGCTATGAGTACCGGTTGAAAACTCTTGATTTCTTTTCGTTGGAAACACGCAGACTACGAGGTCATTGATGTTTTTGTAATACTTAACCCCTTGAAGCTCTGACGCGTTTTAGCAGTTTATTTTGGCTATCATTAGACGATTTTATGCAGCTTAGGAAGGATCTGTGGGTATTAAAAGGGTAAATACTATCTCAATCAACCCTTTGACATCCATATACCGTTACTAATCTAAATCAATTCCTCTAATAATAGCCAGAAGACCGAACAGAAACGCGTATTGGAGCTTGAAAGGGTTAATAGGCTTGATAATGTGGATTATACCAAAATGTTTAGCTTCAATAAAAATACAACACGCAACCATGGCTGGAAGTTAGAATAAAGGTTCAGTACTAGCATTTGTGGAACTTTTTCACATACAAGATATCTAGTCTACCTGGAACAAACTTCTCTCAGAAGTTATAAACAGTTCTTCAGTAGTGCAGTTCAGGAGGAGAGTACATAGTATTTAGCACACTCTGTAATAAGTGTAGTGCCCTACACAATCTCTCTCTTTCCACTTCGAATATCTCCCCGGAATGGACCGCAAGGTTTTTAAGACGCAAACTATTCATTATAACTCTCTCTCTCTCTCTCTCTCTCTCTCTCTCTCTCTCTCTCTCTCTCTCTCTCTCTCTCTCTCTCTCTCTCTCTCTCTCTCTCTCTTCTAAACTTTATGTTATATGGTGTTTTTACAGCTAAAATTCCAGTGATGAAACGTTGAATTCTCTCTCTCTCTCTCTCTCTCTCTCTCTCTCTCTCTCTCTCTCTCTCTCTCTCTCTCCCCCAGAAGGTTAGTGTAGAGCCTGTGGGTAGCAAATTGCGGGGTCTGGCAAGGAGGCTCATAATCAGCAAGGTTAAGAGATCTCTTAACCTTGATAATCAGGTGGGTGTGTTTTGAAGCCACGCCCCGGGAGATGAAATAGGCGGCAAATTAATCTATTAGGCTAAGGAGAGAGAGAGAGAGAGAGAGAGAGAGAGAGAGAGAGAGAGAGAGAGAGAGAGAGCTAGGTTGAGGCCGAGAGAGAGAGGGAGAGAGGGTGAGGGAGAGAGGTGGAGGAGGGCGAGAGATGAGGAGAGGAGAGAGGGGAGAGAGAGCATGAGAGAGAGAAGACGTATGAGTGAGAAAGAGAGAGAGAGAGAGAGAGAGTTACAGTTACATAGACACACAGACCGTACAGACCACTTGGTTCCAACAAGGAGATTCCGCCTTAAAATCTACTGGTAAACTAATTTCCATATACTATAACAGTGGAAGAAAAGGACAGCACAACAAAAAGGGTCTCTCCCCACCATCCACTCGTCCAGCGACTGGCCAAACTGGAGATTGGTTGGAAAAAATATCCTCGCATGATTGGAAATGTATGACAAAGTTGATAGAAAAATTAATAACTTATGATTTAAGTTTTGTTATCGAGACAAAGAGAGATGTACATAGATACACTGGCCACACAGACCTTACGATCCAAACGAGGTGGTCAGGACTTAATTCTAGTAGAGATGGCATATCCGATAGAAAAGGAAAGTTGAAGGAAAGGATAGACAAAAAAGGAGAGAGAGAGAGAGAGAGAGAGAGAGAGAGAGAGGAAAAGGGGGACTTGAGTAACACCGAAATGTCGCGAAAGAAGGGGAATAAGACAGAGCAAGAGAGGGAGGTTGAAGGGCGATGGATGGAAGGAGGGGTGACCAAAACAAGGGCTCAGAATACAAGAAGAGGGAGGTGGGAGAGAGAGAGATACAAGAAGAGGGAGGTGGGAGAGAGAGAGAGGAGAGAGAGATACAAGAAGAGGGAGGTGGGAGAGAGAGAGAGGAGAGAGAGAGAGAGAGAGGAGAGAGATATACAAGAAGAGGGAGGTGGGAGAGAGAGAGAGAGGGGAGAGAGAAATGTGGAGGCAGGGGAAGGAGAAGAGGCGTAAAGGGAGAGAGAGATGTGATAAAGGTCAGAGGCAAGAGAAGAATGGAGGGGAGGGGGGTGGTAGAGGGGAGGGGAAGGGGGGTGGTAGAGAAGGGAGAGGGATAGGTTGGGGATGGAGGGGAGGATGAGAGAAAGTAGGGGAAGGGGGGTAGAGAGGAGAGGGGGATGGAGGGGAGGATGAGAGAAAGCAGGGAAAGGGGGGTAGAGAGGAGAGGGGGAGGTAGGGGATGGAGGGGAGGATGAGAGAAAGTAGGGGAAGGGGGGGGGTTAGAGAGGAGAGGGGGAGGTAGGGGATGGAGGGGGATGAGAGAAAGTAGGGAAGGGGGGGTAGAGAGGAGAGGGGGAGGGAGGGGAGGATGAGAGAAAGTAGGGGAAGGGGGGGGGGTAGAGAGGAGAGGGGAGGTAGGGGATGGAGCTAGGGGAGGAAGAGAGAGAGAGGAGAGGAAGGGGTAGGGATGGAGAGGAGGGAGGTGGGGAGAAGAGAGGAAGAGGGGGAGGTAGGGGATGGAGGGGAGGATGGAAGAGGTGGGGGAAGGAGGGGGGTGAAGAGAAGAAAGGGGGGGGGGGGGAAAGAAAAGAAAAAAAGGGGGAGGTAGGGGAATACAAGGGGCGGTAGAGAAAGAGGAGGTGAATAATGGAGGGGGTAGGGAGGGAGGAGAAGGAGAGGGGATAGAGGAGGGAGCAGCGGGGAGGAGAGGGAGAGGGGAAGGTAGGGGATTGAGGGGGGGAGGGGTTGTGGGAAAGACAGGGAGGGGGGAGGCACGGAATGGAGGTGTGTGTGTGTAATAATAATAATAATAATAATAATAATAATAATAATAATAATAATAACACTAATAATAACTATACCTTAACGTTCTCTGCTTGTTTATCAGCAACCATGTCTGAAAAGATATACATATTATAAGATACATATTATAAGATACATATTATAAGATACATATTATAAGATACATATTATAAGATACATATTTAAAAATACAGATTACAAACATGATATGGGGATATCTTATAGAGACGATGCTTAAGGGGAAGTTTTTAGCGTGTTCCCTAGACCTCCATCAAGCTTAAAAATACACCCCTAGAACCCCTTTCAAGATACATTTGTACATTTTTCGGTGGAAAAATGTCCCGGCCGAAGGCCTGTTCCTCTTAAAATATAGGCTCGCTATCGCTCGCCAGGAAAAAATTAACACCTAAGTGGCACGAAAGGTCTTAAAATTGACAGAAATGGGGCAAAAGTTCTTAAAATTGCCAACCTAATGGGGCGAACGTCTTAAAATCTCAAAACCAATGGGGCTAAACAATGAGAGACAAAGGGGTCCAGAAAAATAGCCTTCAAGCGGAAATCTCCCCTTAACACACAAACAAACACACGCAGGAACACACAGACAGACAGACAGACAGACAAATATGGATACATTTGGAAGAGCTGCTATCATATCAGTCATCTCAATAACCTGTCTTACTAAATTTATGGTGGCCCACCTCGTTTTTCTTTTTCTTTCTCTCCCTCTTTCTTTGGGTTGTATCCATTCGGCCCCATTCTGCCTACTGTTTTAAGACTTTTATCCCCATCCAGGTGTCGATTTTTTCCTGGCAAGCGGTAGCGAGCCGGCATATTATTTAGTATGTTTTTGACAGCAGGCTAAATTTTTACATTTTTCGATAGTTTTTCCATACAATGCTGGCTCGCTTTCGCTCGCCAGGAAGAAATCGTCACCTGGATGGGGATAAATGTCTTAAAACAGTAGGCTGAATGGGGACGAATTAATAATCTCTCACTCTCTCTCTCTTACCATCATAAACAGCTTCATACGCACTCCATGGTTTCAACAGCTCTCTCCCTTGCTCACCCACTTTCTCAAGTAAAAGATTGATATATTTTTTTCAGACACACAATTTCTGAATAGCCTATTATTAGCTCTGGTTTTCAGGACGTGGTGGAGTGAGTCAAAGCATGGACTCTCCTCCTGATTGTCCGTGGTTCGATTCTGAGTGAGGTTATAAACATTGATTCATGTAACTCACGTGTATTTGTACCTAAAAAATAAATAAAAACATAAAAATAAAAATAAATTCTAAAGCCTGAGTCACACGAGTAATTTAGCGGTGAATTACATAGGAGTCGGAATCCTCTACAGTTATTATAGTATTATTTAGGTATTTTTGTTGTTTACTCTTGTGTTCAAAACGAGTGTTTAACATAATGAAGTACACGATTCAACTTACAGTGATAATGGAGGTGAAACTAAAGGAAGCGCCAACGAACTTGACAATTTTATTTCGATCCCTTACCTCTTCGTAGCTCAAAAGGACCTTGAGCAAACTGGCTGTAAATGTCCAGACATATTTCCTGGTGGACTCTTCCATTTTATTTTTCAAAACAAAAAGTAGTTTACTCCCCATTGTTTTCTTTACAAAACAATACTGTCCAGACTTACTTTAGTATAAGGTATAGCATATAGCATTTACAATAGTATTTATCAAACCTTTAGTATAAGGTATAGCATATAGCATTTACAATAGTATTTATCAAACCTTTAGTATAAGGTATAGCATATAGCATATACAATAGTATTTATCAAACCTTTAGTATAAGGTATAGCATATAGCATATACAACAGTGTTTATCAAACCTTTAGTATAAGGTATAGCATATAGCATTTACAACAGTATTTATCAAACCTTTAGTATAAGGTATAGCATATAGCATTTACAATAGTATTTATCAAACCTTTAGTATAAGGTATAGCATATAGCATTTACAATAGTATTTATCAAACCTTTAGTATAAGGTATAGCATATAGCATTTACAATAGTATTTATCAAACCTTTAGTATAAGGTATAGCATATAGCATATACAACAGTGTTTATCAAACCTTTAGTATAAGGTATAGCATATAGCATTTACAATAGTATTTATCAAACCTTTAGTATAAGGTATAGCATATAGCATTTACAATAGTATTTATCAAACCTTTAGTATAAGGTATAGCATATAGCATTTACAATAGTATTTATCAAACCTTTAGTATAAGTATAGCATATAGCATTTACAATAGTATTTATCAAACCTTTAGTATAAGGTATAGCATATAGCATTTACAATAGTATTTATCAAACCTTTAGTATATAGTACAGCATATAGCATTTACAATAGTATTTATCAAACCTTTAGTATAAGGTATAGCATATAGCATTTACAATAGTATTTATCAAACCTTAGTATAAGGTTAGCATATAGCATTTACAATAGTATTTATCAAACCTTTAGTATAAGGTATAGCATATAGCATTTACAATAGTATTTATCAAACCTTTAGTATAAGGTATAGCATATAGCATTTACCATAGTATTTTATCAAACCTTTAGTATAAGGTATAGCATATAGCATTTACAATAGTATTTATCAAACCTTTAGTATAAGGTATAGCATATAGCATTTACAATAGTATTTATCAAACCTTTAGTATAAGGTATAGCATATAGCATTTACAATAGTATTTATCAAACCTTTAGTATAAGGTATAGCATATAGCATTACAATCGTATTTATCAAACCTTTAGTATAAGGTATAGCATATAGCATTTACAATAGTATTTATCAAACCTTTAGTATAAGGTATAGCATATAGCATATACAACAGTATTTATCAAACCTTTAGTATAAGGTATAGCATATAGCATTTACAATAGTATTTATCAAACCTTTAGTATAAGGTATAGCATATAGCATTTACAATAGTATTTATCAAACCTTTAGTATAAGGTATAGCATATAGGCTTAACAATAGTATCTGTCAAACCTTTAGTATATAGTACAGCATATAGCCTTAACCCCTTCTGTACCGGCATCGTCTTTGTAAGTTTATTCTAACTATATTTAAACGATTTTGTGCAGCTTAAGAAGGATCTGTGGTAGTAAGATGGTTAAGTGAGATAGTTCGAAGCCTGTTAATTGCTGGAGGCCCTTTTTAAACTGAATAAAATCGTCTAATAGTAGCCAGAATAAAGTAAACAAAACGTCGCCAGTACAGAAGGGGTTAACAATAGTATTTATTGAACTACTACTCCCCAACCCACTTTCCCCAGTCTAAGCCAATAAAGAATCCATGCTCCTACTAAATCCTTCACCCCCAGGCCCCTACACCAACTTGAGGTGCTCACAGCTGACGCCTTCCAGCAAAACAACCTCTTGATATGGATTTTTAATTTAAGGGGGGATGAGCCGGTTTTCTGGACCATTTTCTCCCTCATGTTTAGCCCCATTAGTTTTACGATGCTAAGATGTTTGCCCAATTAGTTAGTCGATTTTAAGACCTTTCGCCCCATTTCTTCGTCAATATTTAGACCTCTCGTACTATGTTGGTGTCGTTTTTTATCCCTGGCGAACGATAGTGAGCCTGTAATGTTGGACGAAGCGGCTTTTTCTACCAAAAAATTTACAAATTAATCTAGAAGAGGGATCTAATGGACGTTTTTTTTAATTTGATGGAGGTCTAGGGAGGAAACTAGAAAAATAATGAATACATGCAAAAATCGCCCAAAAAGTGAACCAGCTTAGGGGGAAGGGATGATTTTTGTTGTATTGTTATTTTTTCCGGTTGTTGTTGGTGGTGTGTGGGTGCATCTTGCTTTGTTTGTAGGGATTGTCTTTGATTTGTTTGTGCATTGGGTGTGATTGTTGGCTATTTGTGAATCTTTATGTACCGTATGTGTTTGTTGAATTGACCACTTGCGAGTTTCAGGCTATAAGGAAGTTGGAGCCGTGAACATCGATATTAAAGAGAAATGCAATAATAATGTGGGTTTCTGATGGATAAAAAGTGTGATCAATTTGGTTTTATGTATTTATATATGAATTATGACCATATTTTAGCTGATAATTCTGCTAAATATTGATGACCACAGCTCCAACTTACTTATAGCCTGAAACTCGCAAGTGGTCAATTGTGTAAGGTTATTGTCTGTTTGTGAATCGTTGCGTAGGTATGTGCTGGTCTGCTTTTGTTTTTGTTTTTCCGTGGATTGTACAGTGGCGCTAATAAGTCATGTCTCAGCTGTCATTACGTTTGGCTTGCTCTGTGCTGTATTAATGTCTGTCAGATGTTAAATAGGGTGGTTACGTGTAGGAATATGTTTGTATACCTCACTCGAAATTAAGAAATCCTGTTTAGATATTGCTGATACCAATTATAGAACAAAATATACTAAGTGCCGAGAGTTACTTATTAGCGCGACTGTACTACACGAGTGTGCTGGTCTATTAGTGGATCTGTCTGTAGGTCTTTGTTGATTTAGTTGTGGGTTTGTCCGTAATTATCGGTTGTATGGCTGTGTATCTTCCCATTCGGCTATATTGGTGTTTGTGTAAGAGTCTGTCTGTGAGTCTGTACTGTGGAGAGTCTTTGATGTCCTGGCTGTGGAGTAGTCTGTTGGTCATTTTATAACCGTCTGTGGCTCTGTACTATATGAGTCTTTATTGGTCTGTAAATACAGCTGCATTGCTTTATTCGTGTTCATTTGTCTGTGGATCTATCTCAATGTTTGTGTTGCTGTGTCAAAATTGTGTGTGATTGTAACATATCTGTAATGTTATGTTTTGGTATGGGAAACTAAACCGAAGACAGATTATACTATTAGGTAACGGATTCTTACATAACTTTTCTTTAGGAACTGCAAGGCCAGAATTGTCGTATAAAGTTGCAGAAAAAAGCGTTCATGAGATACCGGCCACTGATTGTAGTTCCATTTAGTATCGATAATTCAAATATATGTCAAACAAACCAGCCTTCCCATTCACCTATACAAACCAGCCTTCCCATTCACCTATACAAACCAGCCTTCCCATTCACCTATACAAACCAGCCTTCCCATTCACCTATACAAACCAGCCTTCCCATTCACCTATACAAACCAGCCTTCCCATTCACCTATACAAACCAGCCTTCCCATTCACCTATACAAACCAGCCTTCCCATTCACCTATACAAACCAGCCTTCCCATTCACCTATACAAACCAGCCTTCCCATTCACCTATACAAACCAGCCTTCCCATTCACCTATACAAACCAGCCTTCCCATTCACCTATACAAACCAGCCTTCCCATTTACCTATACAAACCAGCCTTCCCATTCACCTATACAAACCAGGCTTCCCATTCACCTATACAAACCAGCCTTCCCATTTACCTATACAAACCAGCCTTCCCATTCACCTATACAAACCAGCCTTCCCATTCACCTATACAAACCAGCCTTCCCATTCACCTATACAAACCAGCCTTCCCATTCACCTATACAAACCAGGCTTCCCATTCACCTATACAAACCAGCCTTCCCATTCACCTATACAAACCAGCCTTCCCATTTACCTATACAAACCAGCCTTCCCATTCACCTATACAAACCAGCCTTCCCATTCACCCATACAAACCAGCCTTCCCATTCACCTATACAAACTAGGCCGAGGATGCAAAACTCGAGAATCATGCAACAACTAATGTAGGTTAATATATAACGATAATAGGTTAAAAGATAGGATGATAATTATTGACAGTAAACCAGGAACATTATTTTTAAACCACAGGCCTTACACAATTAATACACATACAGTATACTGTATATATATATATATATATATGACTTCAGAGGCTATCAACCCTACTGGATTCTTAAACCAGCACACTGTAAGTCAAGAATAACGTCAGGACTGGAGCCCATCTGCGAGAAAAAAATGTCTTCTCAAGAACATGATCAACAGTAACCACAACAACAACCACTCAAAAACTGCAATGCCATTACATCCTCCGCCAGGATGACGCCAAGAAGGGGTCCCGCCCAAAGTATATATACACTAACAAGTAAACCCACCAGATACTCGAATTTATGGTAGCTCGCCGAAATGAGTAAGGTTCGCACAATTGTATGTATATAAACTTTGGTCCCGCCTATGAAGGATGTGACCTGGGGCTGTAATGATATGTTATCACCGTGGTAACGCCGGTAAGCGACAACAACCTTCATCAACCCTCACCAAAACAGGGATGCAAGTTTAATGATATTTCAAGATTTAGTCGAGTCTTCTCTATAATAACAGACATACTGTACAGTCGCGCTAATAAGTCATGTCTCAGCTGTCATTACGTTTGGCTTGCTCTGGGCTGTATTGATATCTGTCACATGTTGAATAGGGTGGGTAAGTGTAGGATCATGTTTGTATATTTCACTCGATATGAAGAAATCAAGCTTAGATATTGCTGATACCAATTATTGATCAAAACATACTTGGTGCCGAGACATCACTTATTAGCGCAACTGTACATTCATATAATTTCCGTTGGTGAAAAACACAATAATTGTTCTCCCCCTCCGTCCAGGCCTCTCTCCTCCGTGTAGATTTTTTGCTATCGTCACTCCCCCCCCCCCCATCCTCTTTTTCAACCTCGTTTCCCGCCCCATCTCTTCCGTCTCAGCTCATCTCCTCTAATAATTCTCATTTCCTCTTCTCTCCCCCTTGCCCTTATTCCTCCTTCCGTCACATTTCCTCGCCTCTCTCTCTCTCTCTCTCTCTCTCTCTCTTTAAGGTGAAGATTGCGTATGCACCTTCGCCCTTTTGAGATGATGTAACTATGATACTTGTGTAACATTCGTACTTTTCTCAATAAAACAATCAAATCAAATCTCTCTCTCTCTCTCTCTCTTCAAAATTAAAGATATCGCTCATGAATACCACATCGAACCATATAATTGTTTTCACAAAGATAATAATGGAAAAAAAAAAGAGGCAGCGTCGCTAAGTACCGTCCGTAGCCAAAACTATCTAAATCCAGTGGAAGTGGCGTTACCGGTGAGCAATGTAGAAATAACGATTGCCAAAATAAATACCTACGGGGAAACAGACCGTTTTTCTGGACCCCTTTCTCCCTAATGTTTAGCCCCACTAGTTTTGAGATTATAAGACGTTCGGCCCATTAGTTTGGCGATTTTAACGCTTTTCGCCCCATTTCGTTGTCAATTTTAAGACCTTTCGTGCCATTTAGGTGTTGATTATTTCCAGGCGAGCGATAGCGAGCCTGTAATTTCAAGAGGAACCGGCCTTCGGCCGAAACATTTTTCTACCGAAAAATTTACAAATTTATAGGGAGTGTTTTTCTAAGCTTGATGGAGGTCTAGCGAGGAAACTAAAAAAATACCGGTATATGAATAAATGAATTAATAGACCAAACAAACGGTCTGCCTTCCCTTAACCCCTTCACCACCAGTACGTAATTGTCATCATATTCTGGTTACCATTAGACAATTTTCGTTGGTTTATAATTATCTCCCTCTACGACTCAAAGGGGGAAAATGCGATCTCCACAAACCCTCTTAGTAGCATAAAGGTCTTACATCAACTGCCTAAAATCATCTAGTTTTAGCCAGGCTCAGTGGTAAAAAGGCGTCATGGTGCTGAAGGGGTTAAGGGGAGGAGGACCGGTTTGCGGGACCCCCTTCTCCCTAATGCTTAGCCCTGCACTAATTTTGAGAACATATGACGTTCGGCCCATTAGTTTGGCGATTTTAACACCTTTCGCCCCATTTCGCTGCCAATTTTAAGACCTTTCATGCCTTTTAGGTGTCGATTATTTCGTGGCGAGCGATAGCGAGCCTGCATTTTTAAGAGGAACCGGCCTTCGGCCGGGAAATTTTTCTACCGAAAAATGTACAAATTTATCTTGAAGGGGGGTCAAGGGGGTGTTTTTCTAAGCTTAATGGAAGTCTAGGGAGGAAACTAAAAAAACATATGAATACATTAATTAATGGACCAAACAAACGGTCAGTCTCCCCTTAACATTATTCATCAATTACAAACCCCAATGTACTTGAATAAACTAATAAAAGCATAGGGTCCTCCCGGGACACCACACCCAGAACATAAGCATTGGGTCCTCCCGGAACACCACGCCCAGAACCTAAACAGCTAAACCATTACACCACCAACACAGCCATATACTTTACCTAAGCAGCTAAACCATGACACCACCAACACAGCCATATAGACTAGAATATAATAACTGGCAATAAACCATTACAGCACTAACACAGCCATATACTGTACCTAAGCAGCTAAACCATTACACCACCAACACAGCCATATACTGTACCTAAGCAGCTAAACCATGACACCACCAACACAGCCATATAGAACCTAAGCAGCTAAACCATTACACCACTAACACAGCCATATACTGTACCTAAGCAGCTAAACCATGACACCACCAACACAGCCATATAGAACCTAAGCAGCTAAACCATGACACCACCAACACAGCCATATAGAACCTAAGCAGCTAAACCATGACACCACCAACACAGCCATATAGAACCTAAGCAGCTAAACCATTACACCACTAACACAGCCATATACTGTACCTAAGCAGCTAAACCATGACACCACCAACACAGCCATATAGAACCTAAGCAGCTAAACCATGACACCACTAACACAGCCATATAGAACACCTAAGCAGCTAAACCATGACACCACCAACACAGCCATATAGAACCTAAGCAGCTAAACCATGACACCACCAACACAGCCATATAGAACCTAAGCAGCTAAACCATGACACCACCAACACAGCCATATAGAACCTAAGCAGCTAAACCATGACACCACCAACACAGCCATATAGAACCTAAGCAGCTAAACCATTACACCACTAACACAGCCATATAGAACCTAAGCAGCTAAATCATTACACCACTAACACAGCCATATACTGTACCTAAGCAGCTAAACCATTACACCACCAACACAGCCATATACTGTACCTAAGCAGCTAAACCATGACACCACCAACACAGCCATATAGACTAGAATATAATAACTGGCAATAAACCATTACAGCACTAACACAGCCATATACTGTACCTAAGCAGCTAAACCATTACACCACCAACACAGCCATATAGAACCTAAGCAGCTAAACCATTACACCACTAACACAGCCATATATAACCTAAGCAGCTAAACCATTACACCACTAACACAGCCATATAGAACCTAAGCAGTTAAACCATTACACCACTAACACAGCCATATAGAAATTAAGCAGCTAAACCATTACACCACTAACACAGCCATATAGAACCTAAGCAGCTAAACCATTACACCACTAACACAGCCATATAGAACCTAAGCAGCTAAACCATTACACCACCAACACAGCCATATAGAAATTAAGCAGCTAAACCATTACACCACTAACACAGCCATATAGAACCTAAGCAGCTAAACCATTACACCACTAACACAGCCATATAGAACCTAAGCAGCTAAACCATTACACCACTAACACAGCCATATAGAACCTAAGCAGCTAAACCATTACACCACTAACACAGCCATATAGAACCTAAGCAGCTAAACCATTACACCACTAACACAGCCATATAGAACCTAAGCAGCTAAACCATTACACCACCAACACAGCCATATAGAACCTAAGCAGCTAAACCATGACACCACCAACACAGCCATATAGAACCTAAGCAGCTAAACCATTACACCACTAACACAGCCATATACTGTACCTAAGCAGCTAAACCATTACACCACCAACACAGCCATATAGAACCTAAGCAGCTAAACCATTACACCACTAACACAGCCATATAGAACCTAAGCAGCTAAACCATTACACCACTAACACAGCCATATAGAACCTAAGCAGCTAAACCATTACACCACTAACACAGCCATATAGAACCTAAGCAGCTAAACCATTACACCACTAACACAGCCATATAGAACCTAAGCAGCTAAACCATTACACCACTAACACAGCCATATAGAACCTAAGCAGCAGTTAAACCATTACACCACCAACACAGCCATATAGAACCTAAGCAGCTAAACCATTACACCACTAACACAGCCATATAGAACCTAAGCAGCTAAACCATTACACCACCAACACAGCCATAATTATAGAACCTAAGCAGCTAAACCATTACACCACTAACACAGCCATATAGAACCTAAGCAGCTAAACCATTACACCACTAACACAGCCATATAGAACCTAAGCAGCTAAACCATTACACCACCAACACAGCCATATAGAACATTAGCAGCTAAACCATTACACCACTAACACAGCCATATAGAACCTAAGCAGCTAAACCATTACACCACTAACACAGCCATATAGAACCTAAGCAGCTAAACCATTACACCACCAACACAGCCATATAGAACCTAAGCAGCTAAACCATTACACCACTAACACAGCCATATAGAACCTAAGCAGCTAAACCATTACACCACTAACACAGCCATATAGAACCTAAGCAGCTAAACCATTACACCACCAACACAGCCATATAGAACCTAAGCAGCTAAACCATTACACCACTAACACAGCCATATAGAACCTAAGCAGCTAAACCATTACACCACTAACACAGCCATATAGAACCTAAGCAGCTAACCATTACACCACTAACGCAGCCATATAGAACCTAAGCAGCTAAACCATTACACCACCAACACAGCCATATAGAAACCTAAGCAGCTAAACCATTACACCACTAACACAGCCATATAGAACCTAAGCAGCTAACCATTACACCACTAACACAGCCATATAGAACCTAAGCAGCTAAACCATTACACCACTAACACAGCCATATAGAACCTAAGCAGCTAAACCATTACACCACTAACACAGCCATATAGAACCTAAGCAGCTAAACCATTACACCACCAACACAGCCATATAGAACCTAAGCAGCTAAACCATTACACCACTAACACAGCCATATAGACTAGCATAAACCATTACATAACAGCCATATAAACCATTACACCATTACACCAACACAGCCATATAGAACCTAAGCAGCTAAACCATTACACCACTAACACAGCCATATAGAACCTAAGCAGCTAAACCATTACACCACTAACACAGCCATATAGAACCTAAGCAGCTAAACCATTACACCACTAACACAGCCATATAGCAGCTAAACCATTACACCACTAACACAGCCATATAGAACCTAAGCAGCTAAACCATTACACCACCAACACAGCCATATACTGTAGAACCTAAGCAGCTAAACCATTACACCACCAACACAGCCATATAGAAACCTAAGCAGCTAAACCATTACACCACTAACACAGCCATATAGAACCTAAGCAGCTAAACCATTACACCACTAACACAGCCATATAGAACCTAAGCAGCTAAACCATTACACCACTAACACAGCCATATAGAACCTAAGCAGCTAAACCATTACACCACACAACACAGCCATATAGAACCTAAGCAGCTAAACATTACACCACCAACACAGCCATATAGAACCTAAGCAGCTAAACCATTACACCACCAACACAGCCATATAGAACCTAAGCAGCTAAACCATTACACCACTAACACAGCCATATAGAACCTAAGCAGCTAAACCATTACACCACCAACACAGCCATATAGAACCTAAGCAGCTAAACCATTACACCACTAACACAGCCATATAGAACCTAAGCAGCTAAACCATTACACCACCAACACAGCCATATAGAACCACTAAACCATTACACCACTAACACAGCCATATAGAACATTAGCAGCTAAACCATTACACCACTAACAGCCATATAGAAACTAAGCAGCTAAACCATTACACCACCAACACAGCCATATAGACTAGAATATAATAACTGGCAATAAACTCGGACTCGGAAAAAATTATAAATGTCTTGCATGAATAGGCTACTATTTGATCCAAAATGTTAACACAATCTGGTGCAACGTCTCGGGTGTTATTATGGTATTTTGTTTAATTATTAATGAGGGTTTTAATTGTTTTAGCCATTTTCGAACAATGTGTATTTAGTTAACCTCTAGACTTGGAAAAACGCCTCTCCAAACTTCCTTCAAACTAAAAAAAGTTTCCCAGACCCCCTTCAAGCTAAATATGTACATTTTTCGGTAGAACAATTTCCCGGCCAAAGGCCGGTTTCTCCCAAATTGCAGGCGCGCTATCGCTCGCCCAGGAAAAATCGACACCTTATTGGGTTGAAGCGTCATATAATCACCAAACTAAAGAGGTGAAACGTCGTAAAATCTCCAAGCTAATGGAGTAAATCAGGGAGCTTCCAAATAGGCCCGCCCTGCACCTAATAGGGTTAAAGGGGGATGGGCGTATTTATTTGATCATTTATGTATCTTTTTATATTGTGTTTAGTTCCCTCCCTAGGCCTTCATCAAGCTTAAAAAAAACACCACCCAAGACCCTCCTTCAAGATTAATTAATACATTTCTCGATAGAATTTTGTTAATGTCCTCTTAAATTACAGGCTCGCTATCGGTCGCCAGGAAAAAAATTCGACACCTAAATCGCAGGAAGTCACAATATTGGGCGAAAGGTCTTAAATTAAAATCGCCAAACTAATTGGTCGAACTTTTTATATTCTGAAAACAAATAGGGCAAAAGATGAAGAGGGACCAGAAAAACGACCCCTCCCCCCACATGGTAACTTGGTATCAAACTTGGATGTACAGTCGAGGTAAATAAGTGTTGTCAGATATTTCACAAAGTTTCGGACACTGACTAATACTCTGAGGGATAAGCACTTTGCCCAGTAACTATAAAGATACCAATACCACTTGTTGAGCGAAAACCACTGAAATCTATGACAACACTTAATACCCCCAATTGTACAGTAGGTGAACACTTCTCAACATCCGATCACAAGATCGTTAGCATTGACTTAAACTGCAAACAAACCATTGAAAATAATAATATTCGGGTAGCCTAACAGACTTCAAAAATACAAGCTTCAATAGACGTAGAGAAGCCCCATATAACATGTACAGTCGCGCTAATAAGTGATGTGTCGGCACCAATTATGTTTTGATCAATAATTGGTATCTGCAATATCTAAGCTTCATGTTTTCATATCGAGTGAAATATACAAACATGTTCCTACACTTACCCACCCTATTCAATATCTGACAGACATTACTATAGCACAGAGCAAGCCAAACGTAATGACAGCTGGGACATGACTTGTGTTCCACTTCGTAACAACTATTAAGATTAGCAAATGGACAGACTATAGGTAGCGCCAACCAACTTGACAATTATCATGACCCCTTAAATGCTAATAACTCAAAATGAATTAATGCAATCGAGCTGAAATTCCTATCATTTGGGAAGAGTCCACTAGGTAATGGGTGTGTATATTTACAATCACTTTTCTTAAGTTCCTTTTGAGTTACGAAAAGGTCAGGGATCGATATTGTTGTCAAGTTCGTTGGCGCTACCTTATAGTAGGACCGAAAAGGCTGTGTGATCTGTTTGTATTTGTAACTCTGTGCAACTTTCACAAATCATTGAGCTCTCCCAGGCTGGTTGGAAAGCCATGGTAGAGTGCTGAGTCTCTCTGTCTGTCTCTCTGCAATGGGGTACAGAACACATGTATAATATACAGTATATATCTACATATCTATCTATCTACCTATCTATAAATATATATATATATATATATATATATATATATATATACACAGGGTGTATTTAAAAGATGCTTACAGACTTCAAATGCTAAGTACCGATTACAAAAACAAGTTCACTTTATTCTATAATTAAATACAAAATAATTAATAATTAATGACTTAAGAACATAAAGTAAAACATTCAGTGTCGTCCAAACATGTGCTATAATTCGAACACGGGCACTCGTCTACCCCTTCATCCTCCCCCATCCTCCCCCAAATCTCCTATTTTTTGCCAAGGAATGTTGAATTATAAACATAATTAGTTTTCAGGGTGTAATAATGCAAGTAGTGTTCCCTTTATAAACCGTTTACAACTCCAATTACTTTCTGTTAATACCAAACATTTTAGTATTTTTCTGTCAACATAGGAAAGACCGAAAGCATCTTGGATGAAGCAAATTACGATCCTCAAGCGGTCTGCAGATATTACTGTCATATGTTAGTAAATTGATTGACCGTTGATTGATAAATAAATGTTATTGCCTAGTGTTAATTATTTTATAGTACAGTAGTGAATATCAGTTCAGATACAAACTTATTCGAAGTGGTCTCGTGTTGAATTGAATCTCCTTACTAATTTTCACTGGGTATTTGCATTTCAGAGATGCGTTTCATCAGTTCGAGACTTCGAAATCAGAATTAATTACCACTATTGTACAATCGGGGGTATTAAAGGTGAACTACAGGGATGAACGAAAAAACGAAGATTAATGCAGGGTCATAACTTGGCATGAATATACTGTAATATGTATATGGGCAATATCGATATAATTCCATTAAACTCCAGAACAAAATACTAATATAATATTATATAGTCGTTGGTGACAAATTGGCATCTTCAGCCAGCTGGAGTGACTCCATTGTGCAGAGAAGCCGTTTGTAAACAAGATATGCGGTCCTGAACAGTGAGGTATATTTTTCGTAATTAATACCTTTCAATTCAATACTCAAGCTCTGCAAAAGATCTACCAACGTACTGATGATGTGGTGCACATCAAGAAATAATCCCAGCTCGCCAGCAATACATGCAGTGTTTATGCATGTTTAGCCTGGTCCAGAGTTGAGGGAACTCGGTTCTAAGGCCTATTTCGTAATGATAATATCGTTGTCTGTTCAATTTATATATCGCGGTCCCTTGACCAGACAGTGATGAAGCCAAATGTTGAGCTGTAAACATGCATACAAATTATAAGTTTCTCAAATACAAAAAAAACACAGATTCACCCATTTCCCATGTCGATAGTTCCCGCCATTGGCTACAGTTACGTCATGGTAAACACGCCAGTTCGCGCCACATAAAATAACTTAGATAAGCTATATTTCTATATTGTTAAAAAAAATTGATGAAAGTTCTTCAGTATCATGTACTTAAAACCAAGCAGATCCCAATGGACATTGTAGTTTGAATAAGTTTCATCCCTGGAATTCACCTTTAAGTGTTGTCATAGATTCCAGTGGGTTTCGCTCAACAAGTGTTATTGGTATCTTTATAGTTACTGGGAAAAGTGCTTACCCCTCAGAGTATTAGTCAGTGTCCGAAACTTTGTGAAATATCTGACAACACTTATTAACCTCGACTGTACAGTACATGGTTATTACAGTGTAATAAGAGGAGCTTAATTGAAAGAATTTTAATTCCCACCAACTGATGTAATACAGTTTTGAGAAATTAATCAAACTCACTATTTTTAATCTTTGAATCTTTATACAGAGGCATAACCATTTCCGTGAATTTCATTCAACATAGGAACGATCAGCCCCTAATGAATCTATGAATTAAGAACTATGCTAATATGGAATTAGAAAACTCAGACTGTGAGAAAGATCTAAGTGTGTTTGTTAGCAATGATTTGAAGCCTAGAAAACAATGTATAAGCGTTCGTAACAAGGCAAACAGGATTCTCTGGTTCATATCTAGGAGTGTGAGTAACAGAACTGCTGATGTTATCTTAAAACTTTACTTGTCATTAGTGAGACCCCATATGGATTATGCTGTTCAATTTTGGTGTCCTTATTACAGAATGGACATAGATTCATTGGAGAGAGTACAACGTAGAATGACAAAAATGATCCATAATATTAGAAATTTTCCGTATGAAGAAAGGTTGAAGAAATTAGGCTTACATGCGTTAGAGAGACGCAGAGTTAGAGGGGATAAGATAGAGGTATGCAAGTAGGTTAGTGGGATTAATAAAGGGGACATGAAAAATGTACTTAAAGCTCAGTGATAGCGAAAGAACTCGTACAAATGGTTTCAAATTAGATAAATTTAGTTTCAGAAAAGATATAGGCAAATATTGGTTTGGTAACAGAGTTGTAGATGGGTGGAATAGGCTACCAAGTGATATAGTGGGATCAAGAACGATAGGGAGCTTTAAGATAAAATTAGATAGGCATATGGACGAGATGGGTTGGGTGTGAGGGGGATCTACCAGGTGTGGGCCAATCGGCGCTCAGCAGACCCCGTAATCTTGTGTTAATCCCTGACCATTTTGGCGGGGCAGTACTCAAGGCCTATTGAGTGAGTTGGGCCTATAATTGGGCCTTGTAATTGGGGTTGGGTGTGACAGGGATCTGCCTTGTATGGGCCGAGCGGCTTTTTGCCATGTTCTTATGTTCTTATGCTTCATAAACGATTGAATTACCTTGAATTACCTACACATTATCACCACCACCATCACCACCACAGCCATTATCACCACCACCACCATACACATTATCACCACCACCACCACTACACACACCGTCACCACCACAGTCACCATACTCAGGACCATTCTCACCACTCCAGCTCTGTCATTATAGAGTTAAACCGTGACTCACCCACCAGACTTCACACTCATTACACACACACACACACATCATTCTCTCTCTCACACACACACAAACAAACACACTTACACACAAGCGCTCAGCAACTCACTACTTACACACACACACACACATCATTCTCTCTCTCACACACACGAACAAACACACTTACACACAAACGCTCAGCAACTCACTACTTACACACACACACACCCATACACATCATTCTCTCTCACACACAAACGCTCAGAAACACAACACTTACAGACACACACACTGAGAGGGGGGAGACAGTGACCTTAAAACACTCCTGGCCTACGCTTTATTCTGGGTGGCTAAAGGTCAAAAGGTCAGGGTCACTCGGATATTAGTTACAGACTCAACTCACACTTACAGGTTAGAGGTAGTGTTAGGTGTTCCCTCAAGTGCTCAATGAGGTGGTGGTGGATGGTAGATGTTGTTGTTGTTGTTGTTGTTGTTGTTCCCCAGGCTGCCTGGCCGAACAGCCCCAAGGTCCTGAGCAAGGCCAAGGCCACAAACGAGCGCCCCCACAAAACCATCCCTGCTTACCACTAATAAAGCCTGGGTGACCGAAGCCACTCTAAGGTAGGGAGCCAAGGAGGGCAGATGTTAGAGGTGGTCGTGGTAGTGGTAGGTGGTTAAAGAGTTAGTGGTGGTAGGTGGTAGTGGAGATGGTAAAATGTTCAGAGGTGGTATTGGTGGTGGAGGTGGTATTGGTGTTAGAGGTGGTGAGATGTTGAGGTGGTGGTGGTGGTGGTGGAAGATGTTAGATGCTAGAGGTGGTGGTAGATGCTAGAGGTGGTGGTAATAGTGGGAGTGTTAGGAGGTGGTACTGATAAAAGTGGTGATGGTGGAAGTGGAGAGAGAGAGAGACAGTAGTAGAGGATAACACGATGTGGTGGACAATAACATTAGCGCTTGGTTGCACATACAGTATCGGTAGGTTGATTTGTACACAATGCAACACACAAGGTAACAATGTACAGAACAATACATACAATCTGTCTATGTTATGCAAGCCGAAGATCAAACACAATCGCGATATATATATATATATATATATATATATATATATATATATATATATATATATACTGTAGGTGGTTAAGTACAGTACCACGTGATAAAAAATATATAGATGAATACATAAATAAATACAAATACATAGAAAAAATAATATATATATATACCGGTATATACAGTATATATATACTGTATATATATATATACCGGTATATACAGTATATATATACTGTATATATATATATATATATATATATATATATATATATATATATATATATATATATATACCGTATATATATATACATATTTTTATTTCTATTTCTATGTGAATGAGGGAGGCAAAAGGCATACCTGCCTGCAACGAGTGCCTCCCCCAGATTTTAAAGAGTGACAGGGCCGAAATCAAGGGACGTTCGAGCTAAAATGCCTGGACACCGGAGTTTGAAGCAATATAAGTCATAGGAAGAGGGAAAGACTGATTCTGGGAGAGAGTTCCAGAGCTCAGCAGTTGAATAGAAGAAAGAAAGATATATATATATATATATATATATATATGAAATAAATAATAATAAACGACTTACATAGAATAAGGAGGATGTCATTTGTTGTTATTTTGGGGTGAGAATATAGGCGAGATGATTGGAGTGATCGTGGGAAGACAAAGAAGAGGAGGACTGGGAAATACGAGGATAAAAGGTAAACACAGGAGGAAAATTGACAAGGGAAAAAGTAAGAAGAAGAGGAAGAGAAAGAGTAATAAGAATTGTTGTGCTTAAATTTCTAAGTTCAAGCACACTACTGAGGTGGGGGAATAATTCGACAGTTGCTAGAGTTTGTATAGTTTATTTAATAGAACGAACTCTAAATCTAACTACTAGTTCAATAGCCTACTTCCTGTTCTGGTCGAAATGAGTTCACTACGCGAATTGAATAAAACATAGTCCCGTGATAGATGGTACGTTGGAACCCAAGAGCTCCCGCACATACTATTCGGATGCCCGCTATTCAGGTAATGCCTCGCTTCGACTTAGATACATCGTAGGTTATCAGACCGAATTTATAATGATCGCCGTGCCCTTCGATGTCTTCTAAGAGACCTGGGCTGCTCTGACTCAAACTATTGCTAATTTCTTAATCCTAAATGCAAGTGGGCAAATAATATATTTCTATATCCGCTTCCGAAACCCCCAAATGGCTAACCTTTTCCCGGGCGTTACGAACACCACTCTCGGCTCATATAATAGCCCCTCTAAATACAACACTGGCCCGTGGGCCGTTTAACTCTCTATAAAAGATATAATCTTTAACTCACATTTCCCTTACAACACCGAACGCGTAGTCCGTTACACATTAACATAAAAGCTTTGTCAATACAATAGTACACCTGAATACAACACTAGCCCGTAGGCCATTTATCTCTCTATCAGAGATATAATCTTTAACACTTAGTTCCCTTACAACACCGAACGCGTAGTCCGTTACACATGAACATAAACTCTTTTGCTGGGGTCACACATTCCCGTATATCGCTCCCGACAGCTCCCGTCAGGCGTAATCGCCAATTTTGTGTTCTGACGGGCGTAGTCCGGCCGTGTACGCCCGTATAGAGTACGACTATTGCACTTCCCGACAGACGTACCGTGACGGGGCCAGTGTTACGTCAGACGTAATGTAGTCGTATGGAACTATGTACGTGCTTGTGACTTGCGTAAGCATGTCCCCGTTAGTCCGCCTGGGCTGCCCGATTTGCGGGAACACAGGCCATGCCCATGGCCACGCCCCCACAAGACCTGCGTAGCTGAGGCCGTACGTCTTGGGAGTGTTTAGGACTTACGTGGACCGTTTCCGGACAAGCGTAGGCACACCCCGTCTGTCCAAACACTGACAAAGACAGTCTTTGTCAACCACGTAGGTCTGGGATGGAATCTGGGAACTACAAAAGGGCAGGAATGGCCACACCATTCCCATTCCCAGTCCTTCATCGGCACCATGAACAACATCGCGGAATTCATCCTGGAGGAGTTCAATTTTGTGAACTCCCTAATAAAACCGGAGAACAGGCATAACACGCGGCTAATGCAATGGATCCTTTCCTACATCGAAATCTTGGAACTACTTGCTATAGCAAACTTCATCTATCAAGAGGAACAAGAGAAGAAGGAAAGGAGCAAGAGGAGAGACCATTCATCCTTGTAACCTTTAACCCGCTGAGTGCCAGCCAATTTTGACGGTGTGCTTCTGCCAGTGCAGAATCTGCCAGTGCAGATTTTGGCTAAATCTAGCAAGTTGGGAGAGAAAGGAAGGATAATGGTAAAAAAAAACACTCCCCTCGCCAGAAATCAGGTCCCCGATGGTCCCCGAAAGTAGCTGAAAAGACACTATAGACTACAGAGACTTTTATGGTATCGGAATGTATGGGTGGGAGGGTGGTGGGAGGGTGTTTTGGGGGTTGGTGGGAGGAAGGTAGAAGGGTAATTGACTTGTGTTAGACATATGAAGACGATTGGTGAGGTAGTTTCGCCACCACGGATTTTCCTTTTTTTCCTTTTCTTCGTACGGATACGCTAGAAGTGGGTGGTGGGAGGAGGTTGGGGGTGTGGTGGGGGGAAGGCAGAAGGGTAAGGGACTTGTCACACAAATATGGAACCGATTGGTGCAGTCGTTTCGCCGCCACAGATTTTCCTTTTTTTTCCTTCTGACGGGGGGACCGACAGTCAGCGAGTGGGTGGGAGAAGGAATTTGGGATTTTTGTGGTGGGTAGCCTAAAGGGTAAGGTACATATGGTAAAAATATGAAAGCCATAGGTGCAGTCGTTTCGCTGCTACGATTTATTTTCGGCGAGGACGTATATATACGCTGGTTGCTGCTCCGGTGTGGGGAGAGGTGTGACTGGAGTGTCCCCCGCTGGTCCTTATATACCCCCCCCCCCCCCCCCCGGTACAACGTTGCCACATTTTCCCGCCAACCTACAGTGCGGTGGGCCTGCCAGATGCGCCCGGACTAACGTAAACTTTCCCGTTTGACGGGAATATTTTACGATTGACGGGAGCAGCTTACGTCTGACCGGGTGAGCAGCTACGTCTGACGGGGCTGCTCCCGTCAGACGTAGCAGCTCGCCCGGTCAGACGTAAGATTTCCCGACTTTTGACATACGTGAGCGCGAGCCCCGTATCTGATTTGAAATCCAAAACATACCGGGCGGCCTTGGCCGCACCAACCACCTCCCCGACCAGCGTGGCTACTCCCGCCATGCGTACCAACCCCCACGACTAGACACAATTTCATTTACATTTTGCGTACTAAGCCCTTACGTTTTACGTATTCGGTTGCCAACTACCAATAAACCTTCGTACGGGAGCATACGGGAGCATATACGTGAATGTGTGACCCCAGCATTTGTTAATACAATATTACACCGGAATACAACACTGGCTCGTAGGCCGTTTAACTCTCTATAAAGGATATAATCTTTAACTCTTGGTTCTCTTACAACATCGAACGCGTAGTCCGTTACACATGAACATAAACTCTTTGTTAATACAATATTACACCGGAATACAACATTGCTCCCCGGACAATATTTCTGGTAGCTTCAAGAGCCGGATACGCCCTTAAGTTACTTTCTATTTCAAATCTTAAAGGTCACTCAACCGAGCTAGGAGGTAGCAAGACTAATCATGAAGTTCCTTTATCGATGATAAGTGACGTTAAACATATTCGGACTAGTGTCCCTTCAATATAATTCGGACGTGTGTCCTTGCAATATAATTTCGGACGTGTGCCCTTACAATATAATCCGGACGTGTGTCCTTACAATATAATTCCTATAACCCTAGCTGAAGCTCATCTCTAAAACAACTATTCACTATTTTCCCCTGAACCCAATAGTTGTTATTTAAGCTCTGTCCCTCTTACGTTAATTAAAGAACTTCCTATAAGATCCTAAATACTTGGTAGCTAATGGCTTGGAGCCTTTTCTATCAATAAACACTAGTTACACGTAACACATCATCCGTTTATTCTATTTCATAGTCAAGTCAATTTCTGTTTTAGTTTTGTTCTATAAGAACACATATTTTTATTGAAGATCCCCCGAATTAGTAAAATTCCCCTCTCTCTTTTTCTTGGTTCCTCGGCGGGCCCAATAAGGGTCCTGATTAAAAGTCTGTTGCTCGTGGTGGGCGTTCTGGCTGCACTACCACCTCAAAGCTGGCCAGTAGTGGTCTGGGAGGTTGTCACTCTTAACCATCTCCTGTCGTCCTGGATGAAGTTGCTGGCTGCGGGTGTGCAGGCATGCAATATGGCGACAGGCCCAGGGATACTGATGGTGTATCCTCCGGGTTGGTGAGAGTGATGCAGGACTTGAGTGCTCTGCTACTGGAACTGTTGTGTGGGCTGGAAGGCTACTGTGGTGATCGCCTTGGTGCCTGGTGTGCCCGCAGGAGAGGGGGAGGCTGGGAGGAGAGGTGTTGCTTCCTCGAGGCGTGGTGCCCGTCTGACCCCGAGCGGCTCTCGTCCCCTTCCCTTTATAGGGGGCCCGGCGCGCTGATTGGCTGCCCCGCTTCGCGCTGCCAATTGTGCTTTAGCAAGCGTGACTTGCAGTTTAGACTCAGTCCTCTCTCGCTCTCCTTCTCCAAAGTAAGTGCCAGGAAGTGGATTGCCTTTGTCATTTAGTGGCTTACGGGAGTCAGATGCTGGCACTAAGTTGTCTGACAAAAGGCAAGTAGAAGATCCGGTACAAGGAGCAAATGAGGTAGATGTAGGAGGGTCACAGGTGGTCATGCCGGGAATTTGGACGTTTGTGGCCCAAAATGTTCGACACAAAGGAGCGCCCTGATTGGTCGGACGCTTTCCTACTTTAAGAATAATAAGAAAAAAAAGAGTAAGAAGGTGAAAAAGAGGAAAAGAGAAAACAAGAATATGAAGAAGAACAAGAGTAAACAGAAGAAGATGAGGAAGGGTAACAAGAGAAGGAGTGTAAAAGCCTGAGTCACACGAGCCCTTTTTCGAGCAATTTTTACGGGCAATTGTGGTCTGAAAGCTTAACAAATTACACTTAATCAGAATCCAGCCGCCAAACTTAATCTACCTTTAGTCTAGTTGCCGATACCAGTACGAAAATGTCCCGAAATAATACGAGAAAACAGTTGCTCCTCGAAAATTGCCGGAAAAAGCGCTCGTGTGACAAGCGGCTTAAGAGGAGGAAGAAGAGAAGTAATAAACAACAAAAAAGAAAAAAAGAAGAGAAAGAGATGTGTTATCTAATTGGTATGTATATTGTAATCTTCTATCACCACTACTGCACCAATTGACCACTTGCGAGTTTCGGTCTATAAGGAAGTTGGAGTTGTAGACATCGATATTTAGCAGAATTACCAGCTAAAATACGGTTGTAGTTCATTTATAAATACATAAAACCCAGTTCATCATACTCCTTAGCCATCAGAAACCTACATTATTATTGCATTTCTGTTTACTATCGTTGTCGACGGCTCCAACTTCCTTATAGCCTGAAACTCGCAAGTGGTCAAATATTGAACCACAGCCCAAACACCATAATGATTATACCGGTAATCAATCCATATCAATATTATCATTACCGGTAGAAGAAGTAAAGAAGTAGACACGGAGGAGGGAATGAGGGAGGGGTGATGAAGAGAGGTAACGTATGAAGAAAGGAGTGGTGATGAACAGAGGTAACGAAGAGAGGAGGGATGATGAACAGAGGTAACGAAGAAGAAGGAAGGAAGGGGTGATGAACAGAGGTAACGTATGAAGAGAGGAGGGGTGATGAACAGAGGTAACGAAGAAGGAAGGAAGGGGTGATGAACAGAGGTAACGTATGAAGAGAGGAGGGGTGATGAACAGAGGTAACGAAGAAGGAGGGGTGATGAACAGAGGTAACGAAGAAGGAGGAGAGGAGGGGTGATGAACAGAGGTAACGAAGAAGGAGGAGAGGAGGGGTGATGAACAGAGGTAACGAAGAAGGAAGAGAGGAGGGGTGATGAACAGAGGTAACGAAGAAGGAGGAGAGGAGGGGTGATGAACAGAGGTAACGAAGGAGGAGGAGAGGAGGGATGATGAACAGAGGTAACGAAGAAGGAGGAAGGAAGGGGTGATGAACAGAGGTAACGTATGAAGAGAGGAGGGGTGATGAACAGAGGTAACGAAGAAGGAGGAGAGGAGGGGTGATGAACAGAGGTAACGAAGAAGGAGGAGAGGAGGGGTGATGAACAGAGGTAACGAAGAAGGAGGAGAGGAGGGGTGATGAACAGAGGTAACGAAGAAGGAGGAGAGGAGGGGTGATGAACAGAGGTAATGAAGAAGGAGGAGAGGAGGGGTGATGAACAGAGGTAACGAAGAAGGAAGAGAGGAGGGGTGATGAACAGAGGTAACGAAGAAGGAGGAGAGCAGGGGTGATGAACAGAGGTAACGAAGAAGGAGGAGAGTAGGGATGATGAACAGAGGTAACGAAGAAGGAGGAGAGGAGGGGTGATGAACAGAGGTAACGAAGAAGGAAGAGAGGAGGGGTGATGAACAGAGGTAACGAAGAAGGAGGAGAGGAGGGATGATGAACAGAGGTAACGAAGAAAGAAGAGAGGAGGGGTGATGAACAGAGGTAACAAAGAAGGAGGGGTGATGAACAGAGGTAACGAAGGAGGAGAGGAGGGGTGATGAACAGAGGTAACGAAGAAGAAGGAAGGAAGGGGTGATGCACAGAGGTAACGTAGGAGGAAGGAAGGGGTGATGAACAGAGGTAACGAAGAAGGAGGGGTGATGAACAGAGGTAACGAAGGAGGAGAGGAGGGGTGATGAACAGAGATAACGAAGGAGGAAGGGAGGAGGGGTGATGAACAGAGGTAACGAAGGAGGAGAGGAGGGGTGATGAACAGAGGTACCGGGTAACGAAGAAGGAGGAGAGGAGGTGTGATGAACAGAGGTAACGAAGAAGGAAGAGAGGAGGGGTGATGAACAGAGGTAACGAAGAAGGAGGAGAGGAGGGGTGATGAACAGAGGTACCGGGTAACGAAGAAGGAGGAGAGGAGGGGTGATGAACAGAGGTAACGAAGAAGGAAGAGAGGAGGGGTGATGCACAGAGGTAACGAAGAAGGAGGAGAAGAGGGATGATGAACAGAGGTAACGAAGAAGGGGGGTGATGAACAGAGGTAACGAAGAAGGAAGAGAGGAGGGGTGATGAACAGAGGTAACGAAGAGGGAGGAGAGGAGGGGTGATGAACAGAGGTAAGGAAGAAGGAGGGGTGATGAACAGAAGTAAGGAAGAAGGAAGAGAGGAGGGGTGATGAACAGAGGTAACGAGGAAGGAATGAGGGAGGGGTGATGAACAGAGGTAACGAAGAAGGGAGAGAGGAGGGGTGATGAACAGAAGTAACGAAGGAGGGGTGATGAACAGAGGTAACGAAGAAGGAAGAGAGGAGGGATGATGAACAGAGGTAACGAAGGAGGAGGGATGAACAGAGGTAACGAAGGAGGGGTGATGCACAGAGGTAACGAAGAAGGAAGGGGTGATGAACAGAGGTAACGAAGAAGGAAGAGAGGAGGGGTGATGAACAGAGCCAAAGAGAGAGAAAATACGAAAGAAGGAGGGAGGAAGAGGTGATAAACAGAGCCAGAGAGGAAGGAGGAGCGGATAGGTGATGCATAAAGATAACAAGGAAGAAAAGAAGGGAAGGAGGGGGAAGAAGTGATGAACAGAGACCACAAGAAAAGAAGGTAGGGAAGGAAGGTTGATGAAGACAGATGAACACAGACAACAAGGAAGGAAGGAAGGTTGATGAACACAGACAACAAGGAAGGAAGGAAGGTTGATGAACACAGACAACAAGGAAGGAAGGAAGAAGGCTGATGAACACAGACAACAAGGAAGGAAGGAAGGTTGATGAACACAGACAACAAGGAAGGAAGGAAGGTTGATGAACACAGACAACAAGGAAGGAAGGAAGGCCGATGAACACAGACAACAAGGAAGGAAGGAAGGTTGATGAACACAGACAACAAGGAAGGAAGGAAGGCCGATGAACACAGACAACAAGGAAGGAAGGAAGGTTGATGAACACAGACAACAAGGAAGGTTGATGAACACAGACAACAAGGAAGGAAGGAAGGCTGATGAACACAGACAACAAGGAAGGAAGGAAGGTTGATGAACACAGACAACAAGGAAGGAAGGAAGGTTGATGAACACAGACAACGAGGAAGGAAGGAAGGAAGGCTGATGAACACAGACAACAAGGAAGGAAGGAAGGTTGATGAACACAGACATCAAGGAAGGAAGGAAGGTTGATGAACACAGACAACGAGGAAGGAAGGAAGGAAGGTTGATGAACACAGACAACAAGGAAGGAAGGAAGCTTGATGAACACAGACAACGAGGAAGGAAGGAAGGAAGGTTGATGAACACAGACAACAAGGAAGAAAGGAAGGCTGATGAACACAGACAACAAGGAAGGAAGGAAGCTTGATGAACACAGACAACAAGGAAGGAAGGAAGCTTGATGAACACAGACAACGAGGAAGGAAGGAAGGAAGGTTGATGAACACAGACAACAAGGAAGGAAGGAAGGCTGATGAACACAGACAACGAGGAAGGAAGGAATGGAAGGATATAGGGAGGGAGGCAGTAAGGGTTGGTAACAATATGTAACATGATATATACAGATGCCAGGGTTTGCGAATCTGTAGCCCCGGCAACACTCATTAGGCACTTCAGGAACAGTCTAGCCAAAAGACATAACCCTATGTATACCGAAGGAAGGAAAGGGTTCAGAATACAAAGACGAAGGAGGAGGTGGAGGATAAACATACAAAGGAAGGAGGAGGATACAAAGACGAAGGAAGGAGAGGATAGAGGATACAAAGACGAAGGAAGGAGAGGATTTACATATATACACTGGCCACACAGACCTTACGATCCAAACGAGGTGATCAGGACTTAATTCTAGTAGATTCTAGGATGGTGGATACAAAGACGAAGGAAGGAAAAGATGGAGGATACAAAGACGAAGGTAGGAAAAGATGGAGGATACAAAGACGAAGGTAGGAAAAGATGGAGGATACAAAGACGAAGGAAGGAAAAGATGGAGGATACAAAGACGAGGGTAGGAAAAGATGGAGGATACAAAGACGAAGGAAGGAAGGAGGAGGATACAAAGACGAAGGAAGGAGAGGGTGGAGGATACAAAGACGAAGGAAGGAGAGGATGGTGGATACAAAGACGAAGGTAGGAAAAGATGGAGGATACAAAGACGAAGGAAGGAGAGGATGGAGGATACAAAGACGAATGTAGGAATAGATGGAGGATACAGAGACAAAGGTAGGAAAAGATGGAGGATACAAAGACGAAGGAAGGAAAAGATGGAGGATACAAAGACGAGGGTAGGAAAAGATGGAGGAAGGAAGGAGGAGGATACAAAGACGAAGGAAGGAAGGGATGGAGAATACAAAGACGAAGGTAGGAAAAGATGGAGGATACAAAAACGAAGGAAGGAAGGAGGATACAAAGACGAAGGAAGGAAGGAGGATACAAAGACGAAGGAAGGAGAGGGTGGAGGATACAAAGACGAAGGAAGGAGAGGGTGGATGATACAAAGACGAAGGAAGGAAAGGATGGTGGATACAAAGACGAAGGAAGGAAAGGATGGTGGATACAAAGACGAAGGAAGGATAGGATGGAGAATACAAACACGAAGGAAGAAGAGGTATCATAAAATAAACTATAATGGAACTAAAATAAGCTAGATAGGACACATTTTGTTAATGTCACTTTAATATACATAGAAGGAAACATGTTCACATTATTGAAATGTTTGTAGACACAGTAATGCAAGTAATTGTCACTCTTCTGTAAATATAAAATGGCTTACTTAAGGATGGGAAATTGGTGGGGCCTTTTATTGTTTTTAATTTTAAATTTTATTTGTATTTATTTATTTATTTATGTTTTTTTATATATTTAAACATATTTTCTTTGGCAAGGAAGGAGTTTAGCATTGCCATCTCTACAGGGATATAGAGATGGCCGTGAGTTTGGATAAGGAATGAGCTGGGGTTGGGGGTGGGGGTAAGGAAGGAGCTGGATGGTAGGAGGATGAGACAATAATTATACAGATGCCACGGTTTGTGTCTGTAGCCTGGCAACACTTACTAGGCACTTCATGAGCAGCATATAGCCAAGGGTCTCAAGGGGTCTGGTTATTGTGGTCTGAAGGAGTCTAGTTGGAGTCTGAAATGGTGTTTTGCTTAGGGCCTGAAGTGATCTGGTCAGGGTCTGTGGTGGTCTGGTTGGGTCATAGTGGTCTGGTTGGGATAGGAGTGGTGTGGTTGGATCTGGAGAGGTCTGGTTGGGTCTGAAGTGGTCTAGTTAGAACTGGATATGGTCTGGTTGGGTCATAGTGGTCTGGTTGGATCTGGAGAGGTCTGGTAGAGTATGGAGAGGTCTGGTAGAGTATGGAGAGGTCTGGTTGAGTCTGAAGTGGTCTGATTAGAACTGGAGTGGTCTAGTTGGATCTAGGGTGGTATGGTTGGATCTGGAGGTGCCTGGTTCAAATATAGAGTGGAGTGGTCTGAATTGGTCTGTTTCGGTCTAAAGTGGTTTGGTGAGTTTATGTGGTCTAGTTGATTCTTAGTAACTGCTAGTAAAGACAGATAAACGTTCTATCTCCTTGTATTAACTGTTGTGAATAAATATTGCATCATGAAATGTGTTTAATTATCTCTCTCTCTCTCTCTCTCTCTCTCCTAAGCACGGGTTGTTGTGTATGTAACTGGTCTAGGGGTCCATCATTTACCAAGCACGCACGTTAAGCCCGAGTCACACGAGCCCTTTTTCGAGCAATTTTTACGGGCAATTGTGGTCAGGAAGCTTTAAAAATTACACTTTATCAGAATTCAGCCGTCTAACATTATCTACCTTCAGTCTAGTTAACGATACTAGTGCGGAAATGTCCCGAAATATTACGAGAAAAAACTTGCTCATGGAAAATTGACGAAAAAAACGCTCGTGTGACAGCGGCTTTACTCTCTACTCCGAGGTGAATGGCCCCATTAACCCCTTCTATACCGGAGACGTAGTTTGTATTTGATTTCAGCTATATTCGAAAAACAAAATGAAGCTTAGGAAGGATATGTGGTAGCTAAAAGAATCAATTGAGAGTTTCTAGCCTATTCATTTGGTAGACGTCCTTCCTAAGCTGAATAAAATTGGAGACGTATTTTTCATTTGATTTCAGCTACGGTATATTTAGAAAACAAATTGAAGCTTAGGAAGGATATGTGGTAGCTAAAAGAATTAATTGAGAGAGTTTCTAGCCTTTTCATTTGGTAGACGTCCTTCCTAAGCTGAATAAAATTGTCTAAATGTAGCGGAAATAAAAACAAATACTCCGCCGGTATAGAAGGAGTTAACACTATCTGATGCAAGGCGGGTCTTTTTTTGGACCATCCCTGTTTCACTCCATTAGTTTGGCGATTTTAAGACGTTTCACCTCATTACGTTTGGCGACTATAAGACACGTCACCCTATTCAGGTGTCAATTATATTATGAGCGAGCGATAGCAAGCCTGCAATTTAGGAGAAACCGGCCTTTTGGAGTTATCTAACGAAAAATGTACATAGTTAGCCTAAAAGGGATCTGCCGGGCGTTATTTAATTTGAAGGGGGTCTGGAAATAAGCTTTATTATAGCATAGGGGCAAAATAAGGGAGCCCACCTCGCTTTTTTCTCTTTCTCTCCCTCTCTCTTTGGCTTGTATCCATTCGGCCCCATTCAGCCTTCTGTTTCATGGCGTTTACCCCCATCCAGGTGTCAATATTTTCCTGGCGAGCGGTAGCGAGCCAGCATATATATATATATTTTTTTTTTTTTTGAGAGCAAGCTAAATTTGTACATTTTTCGATAGAAAAATGTCTCCAACAAAGCCGGATTTCTCCATACAGTACAATGCTGGCTCGCTTTCGCTCGCCATGAAGAAATCGACACCTGGATGGGGATAAACGTCTTAAAACAGTTGGCTGAATGGAGCCGAATGGATACAAGCCAGGGAAAGAGAGAAAGATAAAAAAAAAAAGCCGGTGACCTCCCTTAAACCAGCGAGTGATGGCATATGTAAATGAATAAATATGTTCTCCTTTTTCCTCAGATACATCGAGAATCACTACATGTATATAGAAGTAATTAACATGTATATAGAAGTAATTAACATGTATATAGAAGTAATTAACATGTATATAGAAGTAATTAACATGTATATAGAAGTAATTAACATGTATATAGAAGTAATTAACATGTATATAGAAGTAATTAACATGTATATAGAAGTAATTAACATGTATATAGAAGTAATTAACATGTATATAGAAGTAATTAACATGTATATAGAAGTAATTAACATGTATATAGAAGTAATTAACATGTATATAGAAGTAATTAACATGTATATAGAAGTAATTAACATGTATATAGAAGTAATTAACATGTATATAGAAGTAATTAACATGTATATAGAAGTAATTAACATGTATATAGAAGTAATTAACATGTATATAGAAGTAATTAACATGTATATAGAAGTAATTAACATGTATATAGAAGTAATTAACATGTATATAGAAGTAATTAACATGTATATAGAAGTAATTAACATGTATATAGAAGTAATTAACATGTATATAGAAGTAATTAACATGTATATAGAAGTAATTAACATGTATATAGAAGTAATTAACATGTATATAGAAGTAATTAACATGTATATAGAAGTAATTAACATGTATAGAAGTAATTAACATGTATATAGAAGTAATTAACATGTATATAGAAGTAATTAACATGTATATAGAAGTAATTAACATGTATATAGAAGTAATTAACATGTATATAGAAGTAATTAACATGTATATAGAAGTAATTAACATGTATATAGAAGTAATTAAGATGTATATAGAAGTAATTAAGATGTTACTCACTTTTACCACGATACATGAAGGATCACTTATAGCTGCATGTTATTAACCCAAATTGTCCTCTACTATAGTCTATTCGCGGTAATTAGGCGATAAATCATGACCTCTATCCTCTGTAACTCAAAAAGGGCTAGAGCAAATTAGCTGTAAATTTCCACATCTATTCCTTGACGAACTCTTAACAAATGGTAGAAATATTAGCTCGATTACTCTAGTCGCTTTTGAGTTACAGAGGTTAGAGGTCATGATTGTTCGCCTACTTACAGCGAATAGACTATAGCATCTCCTAACCCTAGCAGGGACATTAGTTCTAGGGCAGTAATTCCCTTTCCAATTGTCCCTTACCTACTGTAAGCCACTGTTAGACACTTTGAGCAGCAGTGATTTAGAGGGCAAGCAATCTCAAGAGGTCGCTAGACCTGTTGTTGCTTTACTTCCTTTGTACTCCTTTGTACTATCTATATTATCAAATCAGTTCGTGTGTCTGTCTGTTTGTCTGTCTGTGCGTTCTTAATAGGCGGCCGCAGTTTTGGACCTGGGGAGCTGAAACTTTGCATGTGGATGTCAATTGACCTGGGTCAGGTCATAGAGGGGGCGAGGCCACGATCGGAGGTCGTTTCGAGGCCGAAATTGAAAAAAAAAAAAAATGAAAACAATTGCCGTTTGGGGCAGGAGGCCTCCGATCGAAAAGGTCTATGGACCGAAAGTTATTCGCAGCCCCCCAAAATGGGGATACGGATGAGGTCAGATCTAAAATCGGAGGTCATTTAGCGGCCGAAATCGAGGTCGCCGTTTAATGAGGCACAGGGAGGTCGAGGCCGGTGATTATGGTATAGTCATCCTCCTATGAAATGAGCTACAAGGTGGAGTCCCTCGCCCTGTGCGGTGTTGTCAAATATTCAAAGCTTTAACAACAAATGTTAGTTTTTCAGGCTATTAACAAATTAATTTTAGCTTTTATGACTATATATATTATATTACAATTTTTAAAGGTTATGTGGTGTTAAGAAACATATCATTTTAAGGATATATAGAAGGAATTTATACAACATATGGCACACTATTTAGAACATGCTGCCATTTTTCTGGGGACAGCATTAAATAGATCGAAGGAGTGGTATGATATGCGACGTTGCCAAGTAATGTCAATGCGGTTCTGTTGGCTACGCACGCACTCACACACACCCCTACAGATACACACACAAACACACACATACATACACAATCTCCAAAATGCAATATAGCACAATGTAATCCCATCAAAAGAGAGAGAGAGAGAGAGAGCTGGATACGAGTAATGGCAACGCTTTAAATGGCCTCAAACTACGACAACAACATCATCCAGGTCAGACGGTCACTAACCCTCATTCATAGAGCGACCACCATGGAAGGAAGGTTTGTTTTGGTCGACATGTGGCAACACCGCATAGGGCGACCTTGACCTCCTTGGAGCTCATTTCAGTTGAGTTTGACTATAGTAGTAGTATTGCCGCAGTTTTGGACCTGGGGAGCTGAAACTTTGCATGTGGGTGTCAATTGACCTGGGTCAGGTCATAGAGGGGGCGAGGCCACGATCGGAGGTCGTTTCGAGGCCGAAATTGAAAAAAAACATGAAAAAATGGCCGTTTGGGGCAGAAGGAGGCCTCCGATCGAAAAGGTCTATGGACCGAAAGTTGTTCGCAGCCCCCCAAAATGGGGGTACGAATGAGGTCAGATCCAAAATCGGAGGTCATATAGCGGCCGAAATCGAGGTCGCCGTTTAATGAGGCACAGGGAGGTCGAGGCCGGTGATTATGGTAGTAGTAGTATTGCCGCAGTTTTGGACCTGGGGAGCTGAAACTTGCATGTGGGTGTCAATTGACCTGGGTCAGGTCATAGAGGGGGCGAGGCCACGATCGGAGGTCGTTTTGAGGCCGAATTTGACAAAAAATTTAAAACAAATTGAAAAAAATGGCTGTTCGGGGCAGAAGGAGGCCTCCGATCGAAAAGGTGTATGGAACAAAAGTTGTTCGCAGCCTCCCAAAATGGGGGTATGGATGAGGTCAGATCCAAAATCGGAGGTCATTTAGCGGCCGAAATCGAGGTCGCCGTTTAATGAGGCACAGAGAGGTCGAGGCCGGTGATTATGGTAGTAGTAGTATTGTGATGATTGTGGTAGTAGTGATTGATGATGGTGATTATGGTAGTAGTAGTGGTGGTAGTAGTGATGGTGATTATGGTGGTACAGTATTATTACCCGGGCAACGCCGGGTACCCCTGCTAGTCTCTATTATAATCCTTATAATCCAACCTCGGTTGGATTACTTTACTTCTAAACTCAATTAATTAAATCAACAAATACATGTGGCACTCCAAGGACTCGAGCCTAGGATACTCACACCGAAATTCCGCGCATTTATGCATTACGCTATCAAGACAGTACGCGGAAAACCAATACAATTACATACGCAAAATGGTCATAACAACAGCGTATGTAATAATAAAGAACAAGGTATATAGAGACGAGCAATCGAGCAAATTGGCTGTAATTAGATCAAAGTAAACGGAGACCGGAGAAAAAATAGTAAATTATCAGAGTGCAAGAAAGAGAGAGGGAAGATTGCAAATGAGGAAGATTGTCGCGATAGTGAGGCAACCGGGGGGTGTGTGATAACAAGCGTGGGGGAGAGAGAGAGAGTGTGAGCGAGAGCGAGAGATAGAGTGTGTGTGTGTGTGTGTGTGTGTGTGTGTGTGTGTAGAGAGAGAGAGAGTGTGTGTGTGAGAGAGAGTGTGTGTGTGTGAGAGAGAGAGAGTGTGTGTGTGAGAGGGAGTGAATGAGTGTGAGGGTGTGATAACAAGCACGGGGGGGGGGGGGGAAGGAGAGAGAGAGTGTGTGTGAGAGAGAGAGTGTTTGTGTGAGAGGGAGTGAATGAGTGAGTGAGAGTGAGTGTGAGAGAGAGAATGTGTGTGTACAAAGGAGTACAAAGGAAATCAAGCAACAACAGGTCTAGTGACCCTTCTAGGCTGCTTGTCCTCCGAAATACTGAGGATCAAGACCCAAACAGTGGTTTAGAGTGGGTAAGGGAACTACTGCCCTAGAACTAATGTCCGTGGCAGGATTAGGAAGTTAGTAAGGGACAGATGGGTTAGTAACTGAGGGGGGGATAAAATAAAGTTATTCATTTACAAACGCAGTCAGTCGCGGGTTTGATGTGAGATATTTGTCTAAGCGGAGTTTAAATGAATCAACGGTGCTGCAGTCTATAACGTCTCGGGGAAGCCCATTCCACAAGTTGACAACTCGATTGAAGAAATTCTTAGATTCGTGTGAGTTAAAAGATTTACCAATAATTTTGCAACCGTTTCCCCGCGTGTAATTAGATTGGTCGATAGTGAAGTACTTACTACAGTTCATATTGTCGATGCCTTTGATGATTTTGAACACTTGAATTAAGTCACCTCTTAATCTGCGCTGGGTTAAAGGAAATAGATTTAATTCTCTAAGACGCTCTTCGTATGGTTTGTTCTTTAAGCTAGGTATCATTTTGGTAACTCTACGTTGAACTCGTTCTAGCTTGTTTATATATTTTTGGTAATAAGGGCACCAGGATTGAACGCAGTATTCCAGAAGAGGGCGGACTAAGGAATTGTAAAGGGTTAGGATAACTTCTTTGGATTTATGCTCAAATGACCTGCCTATAAAGCCAATTATTTTGTTTGCCTTCTTAACAACTTCTGAACATTGTTGACTCGGTTTCAGGTTACTCGATATTGTTACTCCCAGATCGGTTTCTTTGTTTACATTCTTAAGCTGAGTGCCATTCATCGAATAGTTTGCTTTCTCATTTAGGTATCCGATATGTAGTACTTTACATTTATCCGCATTGAAACTCATTTGCCAAATTTGGGCCCAACATGACAATTTATCTAGATTGTGTTGCATATCGTCAACTTGTTCTTTTGAGAGTACGCTATTTGCAATTTTTGTATCGTCAGCAAATTTTGAGATTGTACAGGTGAGACCCTCATCTATGTCGTTGATGTAAATTAGAAAGAGAATTGGTCCTAGTACCGATCCCTGTGGTACCCCACTACTTACATTGGTCCATTTAGATGCCTTACCGTTTATGACTACTCTTTGCTTTCTGTCGCTGAGCCAATTTTCTATCCATTTCAACACACCGTCTTGTATTCCATGCGCTTTTAGTTTTAGCAGTAAACGTTTGTGGGGAACTTTGTCAAAGGCCTTTTGAAAATCAAGGTATATAATATCTACAGCTTTACTCTCATCGTAGAGGTTGAGGATATCGTGGAAGAAGTCCAAGAGGTTTGTTAAACAGGAACGTTTTTTACGAAAGCCGTGTTGAGTATCTTTAAGTAAGTTATTTGCCTCTAAGTGATTTACGAGTCTGTCTCTTATGACCGTTTCTAGCATTTTACATACAATTGAGGTTAAGCTAATTGGACGATAGTTACTGGGTAGGGATTTGCTGCCTTTTTTAATATCGGTGTTACGTTGGCTAGCTTCCACTGATCAGGCATAGTCCCAGACTGCAAGGATTCATTGAATAGCAATGTCAGTGGTTTGGAGAGCTCATCCTTAGCTTCCTTTAGAACTCTAGGTGAGATTGTATCAGGTCCAGGCGTTTTATTTACCTTGAGTTTATCTAAACAATTCAATACTTCTCTCTCTGTAACGGTGATATTGCTTAGAACATCTGAATTATCAATCTCAATCGGCGATGGTGAAGGGATATCACTGAGGTCTTCGGTTGTAAAAACTGATGCAAAGAAGGTATTGAGGGCAGTACTCATTTGTACTTTGTCTTTGGTGTATTCTCCATTTTCATCGACCATCCAACAGTTGAAGTAACTACTTCTTTCTTTCTGATATAACTAGAGAATTCTTTCGGGTTTGTTTTACTTTGATTCGCAACATGTAACTCCAGGGTCTTTTTACTTTGCTTAATTAACTTTTTGGCTTTGCGTCGTAGCTCTACAAATTTCACCCGTTCTTCGTCATTTTGTGAGGATTTTAATCTATCATTAGCAAATTTTTTAGCAAGCAGACAGTCTGAAATATCTTTATTCCACCATTTGGGCTTATCATTATGGTCTGGACGCCGTATTTTCGATGGTATGCAGTCTTGCACTGCCTTAAAGTAAGTGGTTGTGAAACACTCCCAAGATGTATTTATGTCGTTATTGTTAGTCAGAAAGCTCCAGTCAGTTTCTTTAAGCTTTGATTTAAGTTTATGAAAATTTGCTTTCTTGAAATTAGGGACTTTCTCAATGCTGCTATTTGATTTGTTACTAGTAAACTTTAAAGTGAAAGTTATCGTACGATGGTCGCTGTTACTGAATTCATCACCAACATTCAAATTCTCTATTAATTCTTCTTTTGTTGCGAGTACAAGGTCAAGCACATTATTACCACGGGTCGGAGATTGTACAAATTGAAAAAGTGAACTCTCTTGCAAGTTAGCATAGAGGTCGTGTCCAGAGTGTGAAGTAAGAATATCGCCCCATTTAGTCACGGGTAAGTTGAAATCGCCAAGAATTACAGTATCTTGTATGTTAGTTATTTCTGCAATTTGTTCATAAATTTCACTGTCAGTTTGCACTGACTGAGATGGGGGTCTGTATAATAAAGCTAGTGTTATTTTAGTTCCTCGTTTATTATTTAATAGTACGTAAGATATGTCTATATTCGCAATTTGAGGTTTTGACATTAAGACGGGATTAAGACTTTCCTTTATAAAAAACAGAACTCCTCCTCCATTTCTATTGATCCGACTTTTCTCAAACATTGTATAACCAGGAAGCGTATATTCGGCTAAAAAGTCTCTGTCTTCCGTATTTAACCAAGATTCTGTAATGCCGATTATATCATAATGTTCTGTAAACACGATTTCCTCTAGATCTGAAAATTTATTGCGTATGCTACGAGCATTTACATAAAACACCTTAAGAGTATTAGAGTTGGATGTTACTGATTGTGCATTGTCTGAATTTTCAGTTCGTATTTGACTTGCACTACCCTGTCTGTGTCTGGTTGACCCCGTTTTTTGAACGGAAATCCTTGACTGCATCGTTCAGCAGACGACCAAGACGTGCAGCTCCTACTTCATTGAGATGTACACCATCTCCTGAAAACAAAGATTTATCATAGTAAAAATTATCCCACGTGTCGACAAAGCCGATGTCCTCCTCCCTGCAGAGTTTGGCTAGTCGGCGATTTGTACTGGTAGCTATGTTGTAGAATCGGTTTTCTACATCAATCCGGGGAACAATTCCTGAAATTAAGATTCTATTAGATTTTTCCTTGAAGGACCTGATCAGCCGCCGGTACTTGCAAAGTAGTTCCTCTGACCGCGTCCGTTGGACATCGTTAGATCCAACGTGGATGACGTGCGTAGTGCTTGCGGGGGCGAGCCTGGAAACCTCTTCCACAGCTGCAACAATGTCGTCCACGCCACCACCTGGGATACAGAATCACTTTCTGGTCCTGGGTGCCCTGGCGCAGAACTCGGTTAGTTGGCCACGGACCATGGAGTCGCCCACAAGCCGAACTTCTTCCGTTTCCTCTTCCTCGTCAATAGCCAGAATTTTGAAGCGGTTTTGGCATGTTGTCGGGATGACCTTCCTGGTACTGGTACTGGGATGCACATTGTTTCTCACTAACTGAAAATTGTCCTGGGGGGGAGTGAGAGTAGAGTCATTATTATTATCTGCAACATCTAAGGTAGTTGCTGATGTGGGTACCGGTACCGGTACTGTATGCACTGGAATGGCGGTTGACATCGTAGTGGTTTCTTGGGCCGAATGCACTCCTACGTTGAGTGTGGCAAATTCTTGAAGGGATTCAAGCTTCGTAGTCAGGGCATCGATCTTGCGGTGAGCTGCATTCAATTCATCCGCAATCTTCTCTCGGAGCTGGCAAAATCTACAAATTTGGACATCAGTATCAACAAACATGGTAGGGCCAAATTTACCGGAACAAATCGTGCAGGTTCGTTGCGGCGCCATGACGATATAATCACAATATGCCTGAAAATCACACAAATTTATGTTAGCAAAATGGTACAATTAAAGCCTGAAGATCACAAAAAATGTATGTTAGCAATGTGATACAATTAATTCCTGAAAATCACACAAAATTTTGTTAGCAATATGATAAAATTAATATGCCTGTAAATCACAAAAAATATGTTAGCAATAGAACACAATTTATGCCTGAAATAAAACAAAAATTGATGTTAGCAGTATGGCACAGTTAAAGCCTGAAAATCACAAATGGACTAGAAATTTGTTACAAAATTTACTGGAAAAAAAGTGGGAGAGGGTTAATGTAGCCTAGTGAAAAAAAATGGAAAACAGTATACAGTACAGTAACAAACAATATTTGTTAGCAATATGGTACAATTAATGCCTGTAAATCACAAAAAGAATATGTTAATCGCAAAAAGAATATTATGGCTGTAAATCACAAAAAATATGTTAGCAATAGAACACAATTTATGTCTGAAAATAAAAAAAAAAATTTATGTTAGCAGTATGACACAGTTAAAGCCTGAAAATTGTAAATGGACTAGTAATTTGTTACAAAATTTACTGGAAAAAAAGTGGGAGAGGGTTAATTTAGCCTAGTGAGAAAACTGGAAAGCAATATACAGTACAGTAACGACAAATATTGGTTAGCAATATGGTACAATTAATGCCTGTAAATCACAAAAAGAATATGTTGATCACAAAAAGAATATGTTAGCAATAGAACACAATTTTATGCCTGAAAATAAAAATAAAATTATGTTAGCAGTATGACACAGTTAGGCGACAGCCTGTATATTAGTTTATACAGTGGTCGACACAATAATAATAATAATGGAGTTAGTAATATCCCTGGCAAGAGTGTGAGAGGCCTATTAATATGGTGACAAGTATCTGAAATGCGATTAATAAATAGGCTATCAAAAAGTATTACAGTAACTAAATTATTCTAACCCAATATTAAAACTATCTTGACAAATGTTAGTGTGTGCGATTTATATAGATAACCAAGATAAAAAGTTCAACCAAGTACAGTATTGGCTAGACTTTGATATATAAAATACAAGAAGAGGGTTTGTTTATGCGTACACAGGTGGCGCTGGTGTGTGTGTGTGTGTGTGTGTGTGTGTGTGTGTGTGTGTGTGTGTGTGTGTGTGTGTGTGTGTGTGTGTGTGTGTGTGTGTGTGTGTGTGTGAGAGAGAGAGAGAGAGAATGTGTGTGTGTGTGAGAGAGAGAAAGAGTTACATAAAGTTACACATATACTCAGACCACACAGGCCTTACAGTTCATACTAGGTGGGCCCGGCTTAATGCTACAAAAGACGGACAGTCTATAGTAAAAGAATAGCACAGAAAAAATAGAAGGCTCTCTCCCCACCCTCCATTTCCTCCGGCTATCCAAGAAATAAGAGAAGTGTAACCTTATGGGTCAGGAAATGCCCACAAGGAAAGTTTATATGTAGGATACAAAGAAATTAGTCTGAAAGGAAATTTATACCGACATATCTATTGAATTAATACTTATCCATTCATACTATACTCCACTCTCCATCAGCTGATCGAGCAGTCTCTTCTTGAATATATACAACAAAATAAAAAGGAAGGCAAGCAACAATAGACCTAATGGTACACTCAGATACCATAGTTTCTAGCCCACTCATAAGAATTTGTGGACCCCCTATGTTTTTCTGTATCCAATTATAACAATCTGGAATTATTTTTGGATATAACTTGCTTGTCAGTAAATAGTATATATAGTTTTGGATATAACTTGCTTGTCAGTTAATAGTATATATAGTTTTGGATATAACTTGCTTGTCAGTAAATAGTATATATAGTTTTGGATATAACTTGCTTGTCAGTTAATAGTGTATATAGTTTTGGATATAACTTGCTTGTCAGTTAATAGTGTATATAGTTTTGGATAAAACTTGCTTGTCAGTAAATAGTATATATAGTTTTGGATATAACTTGCTTGTCAGTAAATAGTATATATAGTTTTGGATATAACTTGCTTGTCAGTAAATAGTGTATATAGTTTTGGATATAACTTGCTTTTCAGTAAATAGTATATATAGTTTTGGATATAACTTGCTTGTCAGTTAATAGTATATATAGTTTTGGATATAACTTGCTTGTCAGTTAATAGTATATAGTTTTGGATATAACTTGCTTGTCAGTTAATAGTATATATAGTTTTGGATATAACTTGCTTGTCAGTTAATAGTATAAATAGTTTTGGATATAACTTGCTTGTCAGTTAATAGTATATATAGTTTTGGATATAACTTGCTTGTCAGTTAATAGTATATATAGTTTTGGATATAACTTGCTTGTCAGTTAATAGTATAAATAGTTTTGGATATAACTTGCTTGTCAGTTAATAGTATATAGTTTTGGATATAACTTGCTTGTCAGTTAATAGTATATATAGTTTTGGATATAACTTGCTTGTCAGTTAATAGTATATATAGTTTTGGATATAACTTGCTTGTCAGTTAATAGTATATATAGTTTTGGATATAACTTGCTTGTCAGTTAATAGTATATATAGTTTTGGATATAACTTGCTTGTCAGTTAATAGTATATATAGTTTTGGATATAACTTGCTTGTCAGTTAATAGTATATAGTTTTGGATATAACTTGCTTGTCAGTTAATAGTATATATAGTTTTGGATATAACTTGCTTGTCAGTTAATAGTATATAGTTTTGGATATAACTTGCTTGTCAGTTAATAGTATATATAGTTTTGGATATAACTTGCTTGTCAGTAAATAGTGTATATAGTTTTGTGGTTGATTTATAGAAAACAATAAACATAAATTCGTGTCCAGAGATATACGTCCATAATTAAAAATAGGTCAAATCCAGGAATGTGTATTACTGGGCCAGAGACTATGGTATCCGACTGTACTTAATACTAGGTTGCTTGTACAGTCGCGCTAATAAGTCATGGCTCGGCACCAATTATGTTTTGATCAATAATTGGTATCAGCAATATCTAAGCTTCATTTCTTTATATCGAGTGAAATATACAAACATGTTCCTACACTTACCCACCCTATTCAACATCTGACAGACATTAACACAGCACAGAGCAAGCCAAACGTAATGACAGCTGGGACATGACTTATTAGCGCGACCGTACACACATAAATATTTCCACAGCCATCGACTGAAGGGCTTCAGCTCCAGAGAGACTGTCGCCAGTAACATAAATTATAGCACTGTGTACGATACTGAAACGGTCATATTATAGCACTGTGTACGATACTGAAACGGTCATATTATAGCACTGTGTACGATACTGAAACGGTCATATTATAGCACTGTGTACGATACTGAAACGGTCATATTATAGCACTGTGTACGATACTGAAACGGTCATATTATAGCACTGTGTACGATACTGAAACGGTCATATTATAGCACTGTGTACGATACTGAAACGGTCATATTATAGCACTGTGTACGATACTGAAACGGTCATATTATAGCACTGTGTACGATACTGAAACGGTCATATTATAGCACTGTGTACGATACTGAAACGGTCATATTATAGCACTGTGTACGATACTGAAACGGTCATATTATAGCACTGTGTACGATACTGAAACGGTCATATTATAGCACTGTGTACGATACTGAAACGGTCATATTATAGCACTGTGTACGATACTGAAACGGTCATATTATAGCACTGTGTACGATACTGAAACGGTCATATTATAGCACTGTGTACGATACTGAAACGGTCATATTATAGCACTGTGTACGATACTGAAACGGTCATATTATAGCACTGTGTACGATACTGAAACGGTCATATTATAGCACTGTGTACGATACTGAAACGGTCATATTATAGCACTGTGTACGATACTGAAACGGTCATTATAGCACTGTGTACGATACTGAAACGGTCATATTATAGCACTGTGTACGATACTGAAACGGTCATATTATAGCACTGTGTACGATACTGAAACGGTCATATTATATCACTGTGTACGATACTGAAACGGTCATATTATAGCACTGTGTACGATACTGAAACGGTCATATTATAGCACTGTGTACGATACTGAAACGGTCATATTATAGCACTGTGTACGATACTGAAACGGTCATATTATAGCACTGTGTACGATACTGAAACGGTCATATTATAGCACTGTGTACGATACTGAAACGGTCATATTATAGCACTGTGTACGATACTGAAACGGTCATATTATAGCACTGTGTACGATACTGAAACGGTCATATTATAGCACTGTGTACGATACTGAAACGGTCATATTATAGCACTGTGTACGATACTGAAACGGTCATATTATAGCACTGTGTACGATACTGAAACGGTCATATTATAGCACTGTGTACGATACTGAAACGGTCATATTATAGCACTGTGTACGATACTGAAACGGTCATATTATAGCACTGTACGATACTGAAACGGTCATATTATAGCACTGTGTACGATACTGAAACGGTCATATTATAGCACTGTGTACGATACTGAAACGGTCATATTATAGCACTGTGTACGATACTGAAACGGTCATATTATAGCACTGTGTACGATACTGAAACGGTCATATTATAGCACTGTGTACGATACTGAAACGGTCATATTATAGCACTGTGTACGATACTGAAACGGTCATATTATAGCACTGTGTACGATACTGAAACGGTCATATTATAGCACTGTGTACGATACTGAAACGGTCATATTATAGCACTGTGTACGATACTGAAACGGTCATATTATAGCACTGTGTACGATACTGAACGGTCATATTATAGCACTGTGTACGATACTGAAACGGTCATATTATAGCACTGTGTACGATACTGAAACGGTCATATTATAGCACTGTGTACGATACTGAAACGGTCATATTATAGCACTGTGTACGATACTGAAACGGTCATATTATAGCACTGTGTACGATACTGAAACGGTCATATTATAGCACTGTGTACGATACTGAAACGGTCATATTATAGCACTGTGTACGATACTGAAACGGTCATATTAAGGGGGGGGTCACCTGTTTTGGTTCTGTCCTTTTCTATCTTTCTGTGGCTTGTATCCATTTGGCCCCATTCAGCCTACTATTTTAAGACGTTTATCCCCATCCAGGTGTCATTTTTTTACTGGTGACCGGTAGCGAGCCAGCATATATTTTATTTTTGTTTGACAGCAGGCTAAATTTGTACATTTTTCGATAGAAAATTGTCTCCGGCGAAGCCGGATTTCTTCATATAATGCTGGCTTGCTGTCGCTCGCCAGGAAGAAATCGACACCTAGATGGGGATAAACGTCTTAAAATAGTTGGCTGAATGGGGCCGAGTGGATACAAGCCAGAGAAAGAGAGAAAAGGACAGAAATAGCAAAAAGCAGGTCACCCCCTTTTAAGCCGGTGTCACACGAGCGCATTTCCCGGCAATTTTCGATGAGCAAATGTTTTCTCCAACTATTTTTAGGATGTTTCGCATTGGAATCGGAAACTAGATTGAAGGTAGACTAGGTTAGGTAGTTTAATTATTATGGAACTTAAATTTGAAAGCCGTCAGACTACAATTGCTCGTAAAAATTGACGGAAAAATCGCTCGTGTGACAACTGCTTTACTCCTGCACAAACGCAGTCAGTCGGGGGTTCATGGTGAGATATTTCATGATATTTGTCAAGGCGATATTTGAATGTTTGGACTGTTTGGCATTCTACAATACTTCTAAGCAATTTATTCCATAAAGCCGCTGTCACACGAGCGCTTTTTCCGTCAATTTTCCATGAACAAGTTTTCTCTGGTGATATTTAGGGATATTTGTACATTGGATTCGGACACTAGATCGAAGTTAGATAATGTTCGGTACTTTAATTCTTATGAAACTTGTATTTTGAAGCTGCCAGACAACAATTGCTCGTAAAAATTGAAGGAATAATCGCTCGTGTGACACCGCCATAAGTTGATCACTCTGTTGAAAAACAAGTGCTTCACTACGTGTGAACGAAACGCCTTTCCAACAATTTTGTAACCCTTTTTTCTGGTGTAATTTGAGTTATCTATATACCTTGTTCATAGCCATCACATGAAGCATAACTACTGTATAGCCTAGGTGCCGTAAAACCAGCATCAAAGATATTTATAGGGCATAACTGTCACTCTTCTATTGCAAGAGGACCTTCTCAAACTGAATGTATTTGTCTACCAGCAAAACAAAAACATGTCTGGCATAAACAAAAACATGTCTGGCATAAACAAAAACATGTCTGGCATAAACAAAAACATGTCTGGCATAAACAAAAACACGAATACAACCATATATATATAATTATATAAAACATGAAATATGTCGAAGTCACCCGTGTTTTCTTTTCAGCAATTTTCGATAAGCATATTTATATTAACAAGATTTCGACATCTTCTGAAATCTTATACTAACCTATTATTTAGCTATACATTATCGTTCATGGCCTAATTCTTATTACAAATTATAACTAACTGTCAGACCAAGCTCGTTGAATATCTTAATGGAGAAAAGTGTTTAAGGGGGGTCACCGTTTTGTTTTTAATCTTTCTCTTCTTTTCTCTCTTTCTCTGGCTTGTATCCATTCGGCCCCATTCAGCCAACTGTGTTAAGACGTTTATCGCCATCCAGGCGTCGATTTCTTACTGGCGAGCAATAGTGAGCCAGCATTGTATAAAGAAATCCGGCTTCGCCGGAGACATTTTTCTATCGAAAAATGTACAAATTTAGCTTGCTGTCAAAACAAAAATATATACTGTATATGCTGGCTCGCTACCGCTCGCCAGGAAAATATTGACACCTGGATGGGGGTAAACGTCTTAAACAGTAGGCTGAATGGCGCCGAATGGATACAAGCCAAAGAGAGAGGGAGAGAAAGAGAACAAAAGCTAGGTGGGGCCCCTTAAATATAGAAGAAGCAGAGGTACCAACCTTAACGGGGAGAGAGCTCCTGCAGTCTGGACAACCTGGAGAGTAACAATAAGTTAGCCAAAGATATAAACACAAACACACACACACACACACAAAATTAATGTATGTATATATATATATATATATATATATACAGGGTGTCCCAGGAGGAAAGGGCATAACTTTGGGAAATGATAGAACAAGGTATTCTAAGCCTAAAATGTTCTATAAGAAATATTCCAAATCTCGACCGGTATAGAGATATTGCATGTTGAAAATGGTATTTTCTTCAGTAATTCCCCATAAGGCTCTCCTAGCTGGCCTACTGCCTACCACACCTCCATCTTTCTGCAATTATTATACCATGTTATTATAAAGATACTATAATTCTGTAATTCGCATATTAGCTCACTTTGGACCAGTTGGAAACTATTTGACATGGAAGAGTCCATTACAGTGATCCGGGGTGGGGTGGGGGGGGGGGGGGGGGGGGGGGGGGGGGGGGGGGGGGGGGGGGGGGGTGGTGGAGGACACTACATTAAACCTTCAATATCTGTTTAACGGTTGAAATTTGGATATTTTTTTATGAAACATTTTATATATATATATATATATATATATTATACAGAGAGAGAGAGAGAGTGAGAGTGAGAGAGAGTGAGAGTGAGAGAGAGTGAGAGTGAGAGTGAGAGAGAGAGAGATATGCTGTATATAGATAGAGATACACTGATATACAGTAGATACACAAAGGTTGATAAACAAACCGGTTAAAAGATAGATACCGGTATATTATTGAACAGATAAAACAATGGGTATCTGTAGAGTAACCAGAAAACTGTGATAGAAGTGGTATATAGATAAATAGAGATAAATTACCTATAACTAAATAGATTGACAGGTAGGCAATAGGTACCGGCATATACAGTATGTATATATATATATATATATATATATATATATATATATATATATATATATATATATATATATATATATATATATACAATAGGTATCGTGCACAGCTACCGAAAATGCCTTTGCAATTCTAGAAATAAATACCAGTCAAATATATCGACATTTTCTGACTTTCTTAATAGCATTAGGCCTATACAAACAGCAGGCCTACATTAAAATAGGAAAAATTATTACTATTTATGAAAGATAAGAAAATACACATTGAATATTAAAAAATATATAAGGCTATATAAAAACTATATGCATACAGTTACTCCTGCACACAACAATGTATCCTCCAGCGGCCATGTTTCTTCTCCCAACAAGCAGAATCAATATTCCTCCCTTCTCCCCTTGTTTTGGATGGGAGGACAATAGTTCAGTGGGTTGGCCAAAAGTTGGAGTAGACAACTATATATTTGGACAAGCGGTAATAATGTTGACCTGGCAGCGAAAGGTTCAATGTCGTGGTCAAAAATTCTGCTATAGTCATCCTCCTATGAAATGAGCTACAAGGTGGTGTCCCTCGCCCTGTGCGGTGTTGTCAAATATTCAAAGCTTTAACCACAAATGTTAGTTTTTCAGGCTATTAACAAATTAATTTTAGCTTTTATGACTATATATATTATATTACAATTTATAAAGGTTATGTGGTGTTAAGAAACATATCATTTTAAGGATATATAGAAGGAATTTATACAATATATGGCACGCTATTTAGAACATGTTGCCATTTTTCTGGGGATAGCTATAAATAGATCGAAGGAGTGGTATGATATGCGACGTTGCCAAGTAATGTCAATGCGGTTCTGTTGGCTACGCACGCACTCACACACACCCCTACAGATACACACACAAACACACACATACATACACAATCTCCAAAATGCAATATAGCACAATGTAATCCCATCAAAAGAGAGAGAGCGAGAGAGCTGGATACGAGTAATGGCAATGCTTTAACACCTTATGAGCGGCCTAGGCGGTATATAATATGTAGCCACCAGCGGGGTGGTTCTACCCAAAATAGGGCTGTTTACGTGATCATTTTCATGCCTAAATAAGACCCAGAGTGTAAAACAAGTATCTATCCCTGAAAGGGCATAAACAGAGCTTTCCAATGACACCACAACGATCCTTTTATGACTGCTAGTTTTCTTGCAACAACCGTGCAACACGAGTGCAAAAAGCATGTAATTCGGTACTTTCCCCATACAATTCAGTATGTAGCGAGCGAGAGAGGGAGGGAGGAGGTGGGATTCGTGTCAATAGGTTCGCCGCGGTGGTCTGGAGCAGTCATACGCTCGCTACCCTCCTGCCACCACTTGTCTCTCTCTCTCAGCAACATTACGTGCTGAAATTGCCACACGACCTATGTCGCGCGCAGCCAGATAGTCCAGATTTATTATACTCGACTTATGTTGCGCGCCAATAGTTAGGGGTTAAAGGGTCTCAAACAACGACAACAACATCACCCAGGTAAGACGGTCACTAACCCTCATTCATAGCGCGACCACCATGGAAGGAAAAACTCGCAAAAGTTACTCTCATCTTCATAGCCAGGCAAGGGAGATGCTGTACAATGTAAATAGGTATTTTCAACGAGAGAAGGGAAACAGAGGACCTATGGTAGATCCCTCAAAAGCTGTTGTTCGTACAGCCCAAGCTACCAACGTGAGTGAATCAACAGTGAAGCGAATTTGCTCCAAATTAAAAAAAATTGGTGATACTGAGAATGAACCTGAGAAGCCCATATTCTCCTCACCAACAAAAAATCGTCCTCAAACAGTAACAAATTTTGATGATTTCGATATATGTGTGTTAAGGAGAACAATCTTGGAATTCTACGAGAGGAATGAAATCCCTACAATATACAAAATCATGGAAGAGATCAGAGAAAAGATTAACTACACTGGTAGCCCTGAGTCTCTTCGCAGAGTTGTGTTGAAAATTGGCTTCAAATTTGCCAAGATTAATGGGCGCCAATTTCTCATGGAAAGAAGCGACGTGCTTGCGGCCCGTTCAACATTTTTACAAGAGATGCAACGCCTACGAAAATCGTGCCATAATTTTGTTTACCTAGATGAAACCTGGGTAAACCAAAATTACACTGTCCCTAAGTGTTGGATTGACTCTGCATCCCCCAAAGCTACAGGGATTAAGGCACCCACTGGTAAAGGCAGCCTCTTAATTATTCTGCATGCAGGGACCAAGTATGGCTTCATCAACGCTGCTGATTTGGTTTTCCAAGCAAAGAATGATGGAGACTACCATAACCAGATGAACTCGACAGTGTTTGAAAACTGGTTTAAGGACCAGTTACTTCCAAACATTCACCCAACTCGGTCATCGTCATGGATAATGCTTCCTACCATTCAGCCCAAGTTGAAAAACAGCCCACCTCATCCTGGAGAAAAGCAGAAGTCAAGGACTGGCTACTAAAAAAAGGAGCTCAGCCCAGTGACGAGCTATTGAAAGCTCAGTTACTTGAGCTGGCTAAAAAATATGTCACAGGCAAAAAGTATGTCATTGATACTCTGGCTCAACAAGCAGGACATAGGGTTGTACGGCTACCGCCATACCACTGTCAATACAACCCTATTGAACTCATTTGGGCTCAAGTCAAAGCATACGTAGCCAAGAAAAATACATTTAAAATGGCCGACGTCAAACTGCTCGTCAAGGAAGCATTTGATCAAGTTACGCCGTACGGGAGCAGGCAGTGAAGCATGCTGAACAGCTTCAGGAAAGTGATGCAAAGCTGGATGTTGCAGTTGATCATCTAGTGGATTCGTTCGTCATCAACATTGCAGACGATAGTTCTGATGAAGAATTACTGGAGTAATCATCATAATCAGAGAGAGGAATAGGCTTCCAGGGGACACTCTATAAAAAAAACCGCGCCCAGACTTTTACCCCAATGGTGGTGTGGAAAAAAAGGCGAAACATTAAAGACTGAGATCAAATTGTCTAACAGTAGCTACCATAAAACTATATAGACATTGCCGGTAAAGAAGGGGTTAATGGAAAGTCTATTCATGTAATTATATAAAAAGTCTATTCATGTAATTATATACAAATATAGCCTACCTATTATTTCGTTTCTGTAACTTTTATACAAGAATACCAATAACCCTTCCAGACATAAAAACGTCTTTTACATTTATTTCAAGTTTCCCTTCTAAATGTGATAGAAGAGAACGTTGCTTGGTTTCCCGTTTTCTAATAGGTTTGTTTTGGTAAAAATGTGGCACCACCGCACAGGGCGACCTTGACCTCCTTGGAGCTCATTTCAGTTGAGGTTGACTATAGACGACCAACATTTACAAAAAGTTTGGCTGGGCTGCAAAACGTTTGTAGTGGAGGTCAAAAGTTCGTCCGGATAAATAGGAAAAAGTAGAATGTAGATACGAGGTGCAGTTGTAAAGGCTTATCCCTCAATACCTTCACCTGACCTGACCTGGGTTGGCGGCCAATTATTCGATGGAGTCACCGAAAGTTTATTTGGACCGGAAACATTTTGGCTTGGCAGATAGAGTCAGGCATCAATCCTCATTGTCGAAGACGTCACACTACGGTCTTCCGTCACTATAGTCTATTCGCTGCAAGTAGGCGAGAAATCATGACCTCTAACCTCTGTAACTCAAAAACGACTAGAGTAATCAAGCTAATATTAATACCATTTGGGAAGAGTCAGTCAAGGAATAGGTGTAGAAATTTATAGCCAATTTGCTCCAGCCCTTTTCTCGCCTACTTACAGCGAATAGACTATAGTTCCAGTAATATCTTTTTCTTACCTTCATAATAGCAAAATACGTGTAATGGTAGATGGCCATTATTTTCAATTTCACTCAATAAATGTTGGCGTTCCTCAACTCTGTTCCTAATTTATATCAATGATCTCTATCTATCACTCATAACCCAATACATTCCTTTGCAGATATGACTCAATACTCCATAGTTCCTTCACATTTATATCAATGATCTCCTATCTATCACTCATAACCCAATACATTCCTCTGCAGATATGACTCCATACTCCATAGTTCCTTCACATTTTGCAGTTCCTTCACACAACCTGATAATATATATTATACACAGGAAGCCAAGTACATTCAATTTTCTAACAGACATCTATGGTGGCGAAAAAAATAGAATTTACCCCACGCATCCTACCGAGTGTGGCATAAGGCTACTAATAAGGGTATGGTGCTAGATTAGTGTGGCATAAGGCTACTAATAAGGGTATGGTGCTAGATTAGTGTGGCATAAGGCTACTAATAAGGGTATGGTGCTAGATTAGTGTGGCATAAGGCTACTAATAAGGGTATGGTGCTAGATTAGTGTGGCATAAGGCTACTAAGGGTATGGTGCTAGATTAGTGTGGCATAAGGCTACTAATAAGGGTATGGTGCTAGATTAGTGTGGCATAAGGCTACTAATAAGGGTATGGTGCTAGATTAGTGTGGCATAAGGCTACTAATAAGGGTATGGTGCTAGATTAGTGGACCAACAGTCATTACTATATAGTGAAGCCTAATTAAGGGGGGTGACCTGTTTTTGTTCTGTCCTTTTCTATCTTTCTCTGGCTTGTATCCATTTGGCCCCATTCAGCCTACTGTTTTAAGATGTTTATCCCCATCCAGGTGTCAATTTTTTACTGGTGAGCGGTAGCGAGCCAGCATATTTTTTATTTTTGTTTGACAGCAGGCTAAATTTGTACATTTTTTCGATAGAAAAATTTCTCCGGCGAAGCCGGATTTCTTCATATAATGCTGGCTCGCTATCGCTCGCCAGGAAGAAATCGACACCTAGATGGGGATAAACGTCTTAAAATAGTTGGCTGAATGGGGCCGAATGGATACAAGCCAGAGAAAGATAGAAAAGGACAGAAATAACAAAAAACAGGTCACCCCCCTTAATGGCACTGGCTTGATGTGACACTGCCGAGGCTGGTGAGGAGTGGATGGGTGTCAAAGGGGACTCTACTAGTGGATGGGTGTCAAAGGGGACTCTACTAGTGGATGGGTGTCAAAGGGGACTCTACTAGTGGATGGGTGTCAAAGGGGACTCTACTAGTGGATGGGTGTCAAAGGGGACTCTACTAGTGGATGGGTGTCAAAGGGGACTCTACTAGTGGATGGGTGTCAAAGGGGACTCTACTAGTGGATGGGTGTCAAAGGGGACTCTACTAGTGGATGGGTGTCAAAGGGGACTCTACTAGTGGATGGGTGTCAAAGGGGACTCTACTAGTGGATGGGTGTCAAAGGGGACTACTAGTTTTACCTGGGTGCTGTTTAGGTGCCACGCCTGAGTCGGCCATAGTATAGTGTTCACATGGTGGGCAGCGTTGCAACATGACTTCATTGTTCTAGTCCAAGTTGTCTAATGGCGGCACACTGGCAATGGATGTCTCCCCCCCCCCCCCCCCTCTTGAGACCCGGATCTGGCGCCTTTGGGCCGACCCCAATGCAGTGGTGTGGTGGGGTGATAAAGAAGAGGGTGACTAGGTGAGGGTGTGCAAAGGGATGGTGGGGTGGGAGAGAAGGGGTGGGCGGGAACCTGTAAGATACGGGAGGGGTTGGGTGGGATGGGGAGTAAGAAAGAGGGGGAGGGGATGGTTGTAAGATACGGGAGGGGTTGGGTGGGATGGGGAGTAAGAAAGAAGGGGAGGGAGGGAGGGGTGGAAGGTGCAAGAAGAGGGTAGGATGGAGTGGGATGATAACAGTGGGTGGGGAAGGAGATGAGAGAAGCGGGTGGGGTGGGATAACAACAGAGGGTGGGGAAGGAGGTGAGAGAAGAGGGTGGGGTGGAGTAGGGTGGGATAACAACAGAGGGTGGGGAAGGAGGTGAGAGAAGAGGGTGGGTGGAGTAGGGTGGGATAACAACAGAAGGTGGGGAAGGAGGTGAGAGAAGAGGGTGGGGTGGAGTAGGGTGAGATAACAACAGAAGGTGGGGAAGGAGGTGAGAAAAGAGGGTGGGGTGGGAGAGGACAGAAGAGGGTGGTGTGGGGGAGTAGGGTAGGGTGGGAGAGGACAGAAGAGGGTGTGGGGGAGTAGGGTGGGATGACAACAGAGGGTGGTGGCCCTGGTGGGGTGGGTGCTGTCAATATCAGCTGTACTCTGCACAGCAGGCCTTACCCACAATACTCCCTCACTCTACCACACACACACACAGACACACATACACATACACACACACAGACACACATACACACACAATTCCTCATCACCAACTGACAATTGTATGCTACCTCATTATCATTATCATTTCTAGCTAATCATCTCATGTGTATAGCCATTGAAAATCATATTTGCTAGCATATCAGTTTACGTTGGATGAATTATACGCTAGAACTATAGATATCGTGTAATAAAACCAAGATTTATGTTTATCAACCTTGGTCGACCATTTTGAAGGCTATCAGAGCTCCTACGCAGTTTGTATCCTTCAAATATTTACGGTATCTCAATTTGTTGTATTTGGAACTATTAATGTAGATACCGGTACTATTATCAGTGTAAACCTATTTGGAACTAATAATGTAGATACCGGTACTATTATCAGTGTAAACCTATTTGCAACTAATAATGTAGATACCGGTACTATTATCAGTGTAAACCTATTTGCAACTAATAATGTAGATACCGGTACTATTATCAGTGTAAACCTATTTGCAACTAATAATGTAGATACCGGTACTATTATCAGTGTAAACCTATTTGCAACTAATAATGTAGATACCGGTACTATTATCAGTGTAAACCTATTTTAAGTACTGTACATCCCGAATTGCCCGTCCTTATTTTTGTCTATGTGTATGAAGGTGGCAAAAGGCAAATCTGCCTGTTACAAGTGCCTCACCCAAAGGTTGAAAGAGTGACAGAGCCAAAATCAAGGTAAATTATAGGTAATTTAGATGTTTTGGAAAAATGTCTGGTGTGCTTAACCCAAACATGGCGAAGCTATATGGTACTTGAAACGGCCCGCCGGGTAAAGGTATTTGGTTCATTCCTGAAGAAAATCGGTCATATTTACCATATATATCATTATTACTTATTAATATGCACCTATTTTACTTCTAATATGAACATATTAACATTTACGAGCAATAAAAGAAGTGGGAATAGAATTTGGGAGGGTGAAAAAGACTTATTATTGCCGTCCAGTCGTATCATGAGACGAAAGCCCGGGCGGCCAATATCCTTGCTCTACAAGCTCTAGAGCGACACTGAGGGCTCCCGGTAGAAGTCCCTGTGTTGCAAGTATATCTCTTGCTGCCTTGCCGCGTGAGGGAAATTCGTGCGGAAAATTACCTGATTAAAGCTTGAATAAGAGGAAAAATAGCTGATAATTGCAAGTTGCATTGTTTAGTTTGCAAGTTTTACATTTTAATTGATGAGGAGGGGAAGGGGGGGGGGGACATGTGGAGGAGTGGTAGCAAGTAATGCTTTGTTTTGAGTGACAGTGGGGTGTTTTGAATGTTTTTTTTTTTTTTATGCCATGGCTCTTAAGAGGACCCTCGCCTTCGCCCACCAAACATATAAGGACCTACCTTTCCCGGGTTAAGTGTAATGAAATGAAGAGGAGGAGGAGGTGTTTGTGAGAGATAACTGGATTACTCTGTGTAGGTGAGGCACAAATAGAAACAGAGAGGGAAGCCAGGCAAATGAAACAGGAGTTCCAGCAACTCTTTATCATATGCCTATGTAGCCTTCCCTGGGTACTTTCCTGCTCGACTTTATATACAGTATATACTGTGCATATATATATATATATATATATATATATATATATATATATATATATATATATATATATATGTGTATATATATATATTTTTTGTTTATGTGAGCGAGGGAAACAAAAGGCAGAACTGCTTGTGGCGAGAGCCTCCCTCAGAGTTGTTGAAAGAGTGATAGGGCCAAAATCAAAGGACGTTTGAGCCCAAATACCTGGAAACAAGGAGTTTGAAGCAATTTAAGTCATAGGAAGAGGGAAAGACTGATTCTGGGAGAGAGTTCCAGAGCTCAGCTGTTGAATAGAAGAAAGATTGAGAATAATGTTTCACTCTTGGGTTGGAGAGTTGCACAAAGTAGGGGTGGGATGGGGTTGCAATACGGGTGCTATGTGTTCTACGTAGAGGAGGTGGTATACACTGAGAGAGCTCTGAGGAACACTGATTATTGTAATAGCGGTAGAATAGTGAGAGAGATGCAACATTGCAGCAAAGAGAGAGAGATCGCAGAGAATTGATGAGTGGGCGTGAGTTAATGAGACGGAAGGCTTTCTTTTCTACTTTGGCTAAAAGTGCTGTGTGAGTAGAATCCTCCCCACACATGTGAACTTTAGTCAATACAAGGACGCACTGTGCTCCTGTACAGAGCAAGAAGCTGCGCAGGAGTAAAGAACCCCTGGAGGCGGTTGAGCACACCCAACTTCTGGGAAGCTGTTTTAGCAAGAGTGGTAATATGATCTTTCCAAGAGAGATCAGGTGTTTGTGTATGGCCACGATCTTGCTGACCACCTTGGTTGGGGCCTGGTGGTGTCATTACACTATGTGGATGTGTGTGTATGTTTAGCTATTTTTGGATTTATGTAAGTATACTATTTACTTATAGGCCTACTGCAGATACGTCTGCTAGTTAAAGTTATAATATTTTCTTCATACTTGGGTTTGGGTGCATATCTCTTTTTTCTTCATTCGCCACTACTTCCAATTTTGTATTTAGTATACTCGTATTTCAGGACATATATACCAATAGGTATCAAGTCCTCTTTGTTATGTGATAACCTTTTAACACGACTTAATTTTGTATTATGTATATTTGTCATATAACAATAAAACTATTTGAATTTGAAAACAAAATAAGAAGAAAAAGAGACACCAAGAATATTAAGAGAAGATGAAGGGTTAATTTGTATACCACCTCCTTCACGTAGGGCACGTGGTACCCGTCTTGCAACTCAATCCCACCCCTACTCTGTGCAACTCTCCAACCCGAGAATGAAACGTTACTCTCAAACTTTCTTCTACTCAACAGCTGAGCTCTGGAACTCTCTCCCAGAATCAGTCTTTCCCTTTTCCTATGACTTAAATTGCTTCAAACTCCGTGTGTCCAGGCATTTTGGCTCGAATGTCCCTTGATTTTGGCCCTGTCACTCTTTCAACTATGGGGGAGGCACTCGCTATAGGCAGTTCTGCCTTTTGCCTCCCTCCATCACATAGAAAAAAAAAAAAAAAAAAAAAAGTAACCTCAAACGTGCTACAGGGTTTATTGATTTTTTTTTGCTACATTTGTTACGTGCCTTCCTCAAAATCGTTAACCAAATTATATTATATTCCGGCTGTCTCACTACTCTTTGTTCTACTTGGGAAGGACTTGTCAATTAGAGGGTTGATTAACCCTTTGAGTACCAGCAACGTATGTTATCCTTTATTCTAGCTATATTTAGACGATATTATGCAGCTTAGGAAGGATCTGCGTTAGCTAAAAGGTGTTGGTCGAGATAGTTGGAAGCCTTATTATTGATGGAGATCCTTCCTAATCTGAATAATATCGTCTAATAGTTGCCACACTATACTGAGAAGGACGTCACCGGTACCGTACTGTAGGGGTTAAGATCGTCTATAGTCCTTTGATTTCCAGAAGTCCTCTTATAAGCCGAGCAAAATAATCTGGTAGCAGAGACCGGTGTTGTAGACCCACTGGCCCCCCCCCCCCCCACCCCACCCACCCTTCCTTGCACTCTCACTTTAGTTTCACCCCTTCCCCATTTTCTGAAGTTACAACACAAGAATTAAGAATCTATTGATTTAATCTATGTGAAGAGTAGTGTGAAAAGAACACAGTATACTGTATATTCAGACTAGCAATCTAAAAGGCAAAGAGAGAGAGAGAGAGAGAGAGAGAGAGAGAGAGAGAGAGAGAGAGAGAGAGAGAGAGAAAGAGAGAGAAGAAAGAAGGAGAGTAGAGAGAGAGAGATAACGAAAGAAAGAAATAGAAAGAAACAGAAGAGAGAGAGAGAGAGAGAGCGAGAAGAGAGATAGGAGAGAGAGAGAGAGATAGAGAGAAAAAGATAGAGAGAGAGAGAGAGAGAGAGAGAGAGAGATAGAGAGAGGAGAGAGAGAGAGATAGGGAGGGTGGGTGGGGGGGGGGTGGGGTGGGGGGGTAAACACTTCATCAGGTAGAAGTTAGGGTGCCTTATGCCCAATTGACCTTGCAAACTTTCCCCAGACCCACCATCCCTTCCCTTTTTTCTCCAAACAATTTTCTGTCTGCCCGTTTCTCCCCTTCTTCCTACCAAGTTATACTGATCCCTAAGAGGCTGCTTCTGACTGGCCTAACGATCCTATTGTGAAGAAATAATATGAAATAGTAGAAAGTTGACCTCTCCTAAGCTTAAGCCTTAATCAAAATTGCAAAAATGCGATGAAGAGAAACTAGGCGAGAAACATATTGTATACCACTACCACTAAGAAGAAGAAGAAGAAGAAAACGAAGAAGAGGAAGACGAAGAAGAAGAAGGATCTCAAACCAACCAATAGACCAATTCAACCAGTACACCTGAAACCAACCAATAGACTAATTCAACCAGTACACCTCAAACCAATCAATAGACCAATTCAACCAGTACACCTCAAACCAATCAATAGACTAATTCAACCAGTACACCTCAAACCAACCAATAGACCAATTCAACCAGTACACCTGAAACCAACCAATAGACCAATTCAATCAGTACACCTGAAACCAACCAATAAACTAATTCAACCAGTACACCTCAAACCAATCAATAGACCAATTCATCCAGTACACCTCAAACCAATCAATAGACCAATTCAACCAGTACACCTCAAACCAACCAATAGACCAATTCAACCAGTACACCTCAAACCAACCAATAGACCAATTCAACCAGTACACCTCAAACCAACCAATAGACCAATTCAACCAGTACACCTCAAACCAATCAATAGACCAATTCAACCAGTACACCTCAAACCAACCAATAGACTAATTCAACCAGTACACCTCAAACCAACCAATAAACTAATTCAACCAGTACACCTCAAACCAACCAATAGACCAATTCAACCAGTACACCTCAAACCAATCAATAGACTAATTCAACCAGTACACCTCAAGCCAACCAATAGACCAATTCAACCAGTACACCTCAAACCAACCAATAGACCAATTCAACCAGTACACCTGAAACCAATCAATAGACTAATTCAACCAGTACACCTCAAGCCAACCAATAGACCAATTCAACCAGTACACCTCAAACCAATCAATAGACTAATTCAACCAGTACACCTCAAGCCAACCAATAGACCAATTCAACCAGTACACCTCAAACCAACCAATAGACCAACTCAACCAGTACACCTCAAACCAATCAATAGACTAATTTAACCAGTACACCTTAAACCAACCAATAGACCAATTTAACCAGTACCGGTACATCTCATACCACTCATTAAGCCAATTCACCTATTAAATGTACTGGTTGAGATGAACCGGTTGACACTGGTTGGATGTACTGGTTAACACTGATTGAGATTTACTGGTTGAACTGGTGGACAGGCACTATCAAAAGTACACAGACCCTTCACAACTCTACAATCCGCTCATGTTTTGAGATTTTGAGACACATGCCACATAAATTTGGAGATTTCAATACCATTTGTGCTATTTAGATTAAAACAAACTTCCAGCCAGCAATTTAAAAGGAAACGACCTTCGGCAAGGGCATTTGTTTTACCACAAGGAGGTCTTTAAAAGCTTAATGGAGGTCTAGAAAGGAAACTTTAAGAAACAAATATTATATATACCGGGTATATATATATATATATATACAAATAAATAAATACAAACCTCCCCTTAAGGACTGTTTACTAGTTTACAGTACCGACAGTAACATTAGTATCTACGGACACAAGCCATTACTCTTGAGCCTGACTGTACAGGTTGAGTTGCCCGGTGTAGCCTACCATAACTTATAAAGGCCGGTGCATACGGGGCCAAGGGGTGCACAAACCGGGGCAATGGTGCTTCATGACTGAGTTGACTGTGGGAGGGAATACAGGAGAATGTGTAGGAAGGGGCATACAGGGGGTAGTGCTTGTTTGGTTTTGTCTATATATATTTATTTCGTTAATTATGTCTTAGTTTCCTCGCTAGACCTCAATTAAGCTTAAACAAAATACCCCTTAGATCACCTTTCAAGATAAATGTGTACATTTTTCGTTAGAAAAATGTCCCAGCCGAAGGCCGATTGCTTCTCAAATTACGGGCTCGCTATCGCTCGCCAGGAAATAATCGACACCTAAATGGCACAAAAGGTCTTTATATTGACAAAAAAATAAGGCGAAAGGTCTCAAAATCGCTAAACTAACGGAACGAACGTCTTAATTTCTCAAAACTATGATGATGAATATGAGGGAGAAGGTGGTCCAGAAAAAGTGACCACCTCCCCCCTTAAGCCGGTATCACACGAGGGTTTGTATACTCAACATTCGATGATCAATATTTTTCTGACAACATTTCTGGAATAATTTACTCTGGTATCGGAAACTAGACTGATGATACATGAAATTTGGTAGCTGAAATATTTTAAATGTCTACCTCATAAGCTGCCAGATCAGTATTGAGGATAAATGTTGCGGGAAAAGGCGCTCGTGTGATACCGGCTTTACTTCGATCACTTAAGGGGGGATGGGCCGGTCTCCTGGCCCCCCCTTTTACCCCATGTTTAGCCCCATTAGTTTTGAGATTTTAAGACGTTCGGCCGATTAGTTTGGGGATTTTAAGACTTTTCACCCCATTTCATTCTCAATATTAGGACCTTTCGTGCCATTTAGGAGTATTTTTTGTTCTGGCGAGCGATAATTATAGGAGTAACCAGCCTTTGGCAGGAACATTTTCTACCGAAATATGTACACATTTATCTTGAAGGGGGATCCTGAGGTTGGTTTGTTAAGCTTGAAGGAGTTCTAGGGAGGAAAATATAAAAATAATAATCACATGGAAAAAATCGGCCAAAAAGTGAACCATCCCCCCTTAATCACTTCCAGGAGCCTAATGGGAATTATGGAGCACTATAGTAACTTTGTATATCTAATATAACCATAACTAAATACAAGGGACTTAGTTTCCAGGTTGATGTTATATAAAATGTGTCTAGTTTGCCAGTTTGATACGAGGGTTTTTTCACAGTGGATTGATTTTGAGCAACTCGGGGTCTGGCAGCTTCTGTGTTTGTGTTGAGCTCGCGGGTCATATCTTAGCTTATGCATGGACAAAGAACACTAACTAACTAACTAACTAACCAACTAACTAACTAACTAACTCTAACATTCTATATATTTTTAATATAATTTTAATGTATTTTATTATTTTCAATGTATTTTGGGTAGATTCTATTTCTCTGTATATTCTTACCGACACTGTTTATATATTATGTATTATGTAATTTGTTTAAGATGATTTTATTGTATGAACAGCCATTGTATATTTAATGGAAATAATATAATCTGAATCTGAATCTCTCTCCAGTATTTCTTGGTGACCCTACCTGCCCCTCTTGACATGTTCTTCTCTCTCCCCTCTCTCTCACCCAGACACCTCTTGTATATTATATCTATGTGTACCTATATCTATCTATCTATCTATTGTCTTACTGTGCCTCTATCTATCTATCTGTACCTCTATCTGTCTATTGTCTGTCTTGCTGTACCTCTATCTATCTATCTATTGTCTGTCTTGCTGTACCTCTATCTATCTATTGCCTGTCTTGCTGTGCCTCTATCTATCTAATGTCTGTATTGCTGTACCTCTATCTATCTATCTATCTATTGTCTGTCTTGCTGTACCTCTATCTATCTATCTATCTATTGTCTGTCTTGCTGTACCTCTATCTATCTATTGTCTGTATTACTGTGCCTCTATCTATCTATTGTCTGTATTACTGTGCCTCTATCTATCTATTGTCTGTCTTGCTGTACCTCTATCTATCTATCTATCTATTGTCTGTATTGCTGTGCCTCTATCTATCTATTGTCTGTATTACTGTACCTCTATCTATCTATTGTCTGTATTGCTGTGCCTCTATCTATATATTGTCTGTATTGCTGTACCGCTATCTATCTATCTATTGTCTGTCTTGCTGTACCTCTATCTATCTATTGTCTGTAGTGCTGTACCTCTATCTATCAATCTATCTATTGTCTGTCTTGCTGTACCTCTATCTATCTATCTATCTATCTATTGTCTGTCTTGCTGTACCTCTATCTATCTATCTATCTATCTATTGTCTGTCTTGTTGTGCCTCTATCTATCTATTGTCTGTATTGCTGTACCTCTATCTATCTATCTATCTATCTATTGTCTGTCTTGCTGTACCTCTATCTATTTTCTGTCTTGCTGTACCTTATCTATCTAGTGTCTGTATTACTGTGCCTCTATCTATCTATTGTCTGTATTACTGTACCTCTATCTATCTATTGTCTGTCTTGCTGTACCTCTATATATCTATCTATCTATTGTCTGTATTGCTGTGCCTCTATCTATCTATTGTCTGTATTACTGTACCTCTATCTATCTATTGTCTGTATTACTGTACCTCTATCTATCTATTGTCTGTATTGCTGTACCTCTATCTATCTATTGTCTGTATTACCGTACCTCTATCTATCTATTGTCTGTATTACTGTACCTCTATCTATCTATTGTCTGTATTACTGTACCTCTATCTATCTATTGTCTGTATTACCGTACCTCTATCTATCTATTGTCTGTATTACCGTACCTCTATCTATCTATTGTCTGTATTACTGTACCTCTATCTATCTATTGTCTGTATTGCTGTGCCTCTATTTATCTATTGTCTGTATTAATGTACCTCTATCTATCTATTGTCTGTATTGCTGTGCCTCTATTTATCTATTGTCTGTATTAATGTACCTCTATATATCTATTGTCTGTATTACTGTACCTCTATCTATCTATTGTCTGTCTTGCTGTACCTCTATCTATCTATCTATCTATCTAGTGTATGTATTACTGTACCTCTATCTATCTATTGTCTGTATTGCTGTACCTCTATCTATCTATTGTCTGTATTACTGTACCTCTATCTATCTATTGTCTGTATTGCTGTGCCTCTATCTATCTATTGTGTGTATTGCTGTACCTCTATCTATCTATTGTCTGTATTACTGTGCCTCTATCTACCTATTGTCTGTATTACTGTACCTCTATCTATGTACTGTACAGTACCTCTATCTATCTATCTATCTATTGTCAATCTTGTTGTACCTCTGTCTTTGTACCTTTATCTATCTATCTATTGTCTACTGTTCCTCTATATATCTATTGTCAGTCTTGCTATGCCTCTATCTATCTATTCTCTGTGGTTAGATAGATAGACAAATAGATGGAAGGACTTTACAGATGGACGGACGAGCAGAAACATACATACAGACAGACAGACAGATGCATATAATTATAATGTTACACTAGTCAGACTTTGCACACGAGACTGTCGAATTTGATACCAGGTATTCTTATTTCTGTATAAAATCAGGGACTATTCTTACTCAATTGTGCACACTTGTATCCCAGATTTCATGGAAGGATATATATACTTACGCCCAAGCAACTCGGCACAGTTGATCAATTTAGTTTAATCCAACTTATACACACACATACGAGTGTATACATTTACAAATGTTACCCTAGGTAGGAGTCGAACACAGCACAAATGAATTCGAGATCAGACTTCTTAATTTCTACACCACTACATGCTAAAGCCTAAGGGGGTGCAGGGGGGGGTGCCCCCCTCAACTCCCAAAATTTTCAAGATGGAGAGCCCATACTTGGCATGCATACTAAGGGGGTGCCAGAATAGGGCTTAATTAAGCAGGGCGGCGGTGGGTGGGTGGGTGAGTTGGGTGGGGTGGAGAGTTAAGATAGACAGCCCATACTTTGATTTTCCCCCGGGCAGCGCCGGGTACCTCAGCTAGTATACAGTATATATATATATATATATATATATATATATATATATATATATATATATATATATATATATATATATATACACACAATTATATGAGTGACAGGCACTATATCTTTATTAGGCTTAACGACAGACATTCTACTGGTCAGGATATTCCTACAGGGACCCCCGGCATCGAGGAACGGGGTTGAAATGGCCATTATTCGTCTCCTTCCATTTGAGGTTTTCGTATTTTCCGTCGCAATAGTTCAGCGGAACTGGAGTCCCTGGGCGGAATGTCCGTGCCAATGTTGTTGGCTCTCTATTGATGTTGACTTACAATGGATCTTAACTGTCTTGATAGCGTAATGCAAAAGTGCGCGGAATTTCAATTTGAGTATCCTAGGTTCGAGTCCTTGGAGTGCCACATGTATTTGTTAATTTCATTAATTCTCCCTACCAGGAATTCACCGGAGACCTCAGGTGGACGCTTCCGAAGTAGCGCCAGAGCTACGTCTGTCGACATAAACAATACTCAACACCTAGGCTATGCAAAGTTTATCACGATTTCTTACGATTCTGCATGTTTTTACTATATATTAGATGGCTACACTAAGTGCTTATATAGTATGGTAGTTGTGGGGGTAATGTATCAGCTATAGAAAGTACGACATATAGCTTATAATTAAGAATGATTGATGGAGAGAGAGGGTGAAGAACTGCGGGATATCGCCATTTAAAGGGCCCAGGTCGCTTACTGTACAAAACAACGTGTCAGGCGCGGCAACTCCAAGAATTTCTGGTAGGAAGAATTGAGTTAAGAGGTGAAGTTAGTTGGTGGAAAAAACATAATAATTGCCTGGCAACTAATTACAAACAGGGTTGTTATACCGAGAGTTCCAGTTGGAAATATGGGCTCCCAACAGTTGTAAACGTGGATGTTGGTTCATGAGAAGTCAGTGATGCAAATAAAGTAATCCTTCTGGGTGGACATTTTCAATATATCATCATAAATTGGAGAGGTTTCTGAAGACTGGAAACTGGCCAACGTGACCCCAATATTTAAGGGGGTAGTACTCGCTTTTTCTGGGCCCCCTTCTCCCTCATGTTTAGCATATTAGTTTTGAGGTTTTAAGACGTTCGTTCCATTAGTGTGGCGATTTTGAGACCTTTTGCTTTATTTTGTTGTCAATATTAAGACCGTTCGTGCCTTTTAGGTGTCGATTTTTTCCTGGCGAGCGATAGCGAAACTTTAATTTTAGAAGGAACCGGCCTTCGGCCGAG